>CM047870.1:31526693-31652110 GCA_026212405.1 Petrea volubilis
TGAACTTTGAAAGTAGAAAGATTCTATTACATACAAATACATCACTTAACACTCATGGAAAATACTAACAAGCGGCTAAATGCATATGTAATGAAGGCAATAGAAGATAAATTCAGAAAGCAAAGAAGCAGAGGAACATCTTTTGCTTCTCAGCCAGCATAATCAAAGGTAATGCATAAAAGATCGAAGTTTTGCATAAAATCAACCACAAAATAAACATACTTTATAGTCAAAAAACTCCCTTTACCAATACTATCAAATAAAAATGCTAAACCAGACCAATCAATGCACGTAGCCGAACTTCCCTCTCCATCCAAATGAACCCAGATTCCCAATTCAATTGCATTATCAAAAAAACTCCAAGTTCACGAAAATATAAAGCTAAATTAACATTAGAATAATACAAGAATTGGCCAATCACAACAGGTAAAGAAAACCAAAAAGGGAAAAACACGAACACCAAGGAACAAACAGCCCATCAATATTCCCATTATAGCCGAGGAAGAAAACTAAAAGAGAACACAATCGGGCTTAAGTGAATTTTCAAAATTAACACAACCCAAAAATAAATAAATAAAATAAAATCCCTATACATTCATCAAAGGACAAGGAAGATGGAGTACCTGATAAGACCAAGAGAGGTTTCTGGAGCGACCCTGGATCCCAAATATGATGGTGAAAAGAGCACTCGCAATTACTATTGTCCTTGTTACCGGCGCATTATCTTTCAATAAAAAAAAAAAAAACCACTCTTGTTAATTTATTTTTTTTTTCCTATTTTTCAACATTCAAAATTTTCACCAAAGAAAACACTCGAAAAGGGAAAGAAAACATACTGAAACCAAATGGGCCACCGTTCATTTTCCAGGCGCACCAACCACCTCTCTCAAATCAGCCGTCTAGATATATGTATGTGTGTGTGTATCTATATATCCCTTCGATTTTTGGTTTCTCAGATTTTGTGCCTGCTGATTTCTCTCTCTAAATCTTCTCTTTTCTGTTTCTCTCCTAGTCGCCGCCATCGTCTCTAATTATCTACGTTTGGTAAACGGGTTCGGGCCGGCCCGCCTCTTGCTTTTGGGTCCTCCAAAGTGGGTAGTTCGTTTGCTTTTAAAAAATATATATATATTTGCATGTATATATATACGTAAAATGTATATATTTTCTTATATAGTTAATTTTTGACTTGTGTATTATTTGTTTTGTTACGGAGATTCTCCTTATTGTTTTCTTCTTTTTAATATACCCCTCTCCCCCCCCCACCCCCCACCCCCACCCCAAAAAAAAAACACACACACGCGCACACACATATAACACCAAAAAAGCCCCCTACATTATATGAATTTTGATTGCATTTTCTTTTTTTACTAGTGTGTGAATAATCATGAAAAAAATTATAAAATTCCTTATTTAATTTTTTTATTTTATATTGTAAATTTTACTGGGTAAATAGAATGAGATATTGTAATATAAGGGAGATTAGAGTAAGTGAAAGAAGGGGAGGAAAAGGTGAACTTAGGGAAAGTGGATGAAAAGGTTAATTGAGCTCATAAGATGGTATCGCTTGGGTATTCAAATGATGCATTTAAATATTAAATTGAATATGATAATATCATAATTTTATTTTTTTAATATTTTTTAACATTTTTATATTTAAATTCAATAACTAAAACTATCATTTGAGTAATACCCAATTGGGCAGCATGAAATTTTCGGATCCTGTGACATTGTGCTATCCAAATTATTGTTCTTATTCAAATTAATAAAACTTTATACCAATTGACTTATAGATCAATGTAATTATGCAATAAATTTTAAAAATTTTGTTTTTCACATATAGATAAAAATTAACTCCATTTGGGTCTACCCAAGAAAATATGGTCAAAAATTATGGAGTTACATATCAATTATGAATTATCATACATTTGGAAAAAAAAAAAAAAAACAAAAGTAAAAGGAAAATTTTGATCCAGTTGTGCTAGGCCCAATTTTATTTTAGCTCAACTTAGCTGATCCAGCACCATCGGTCCAGTAACCGTCCCCAATACTGAGTCCTTAAAATTATTTTCATATATAAATTTTATAGGGTAAAAGCCAAGTGTTACTCTCTTATATTTTGGTGTTAGAATAATTTGGATTCAACTAAAATTATCTAGAGACTTGATATGGGCTCAAAAATATATATATAATTATTATTAATTAAGATCCATTTTGGGTTTGCATTAAATACCCCCTTATATTATGGAAAATATCAAACACCCCCCACCTTATGGACTTTTTATTGTTTGCTTGAAAATTCTTAAATAAATCAAGATAAGTCTTATATGAAGCTTTTTATTTTTATTTTTATTTTTTGAGTTTATTTTCAAAAATATATAATTGCCTTCAAATTTTAATTAATTAATATATTCAAAGTATACATGTGCAGTTTCATAATATAATTATTTATACTATTGAATTTACATCAACTATATTCATCTTAGTATGTAAAAATATGAAAATAATTTTTGAAAAATATAAACGCTGTGAACCTTTTTATATACTACCAATTGGAGATGCGAAAAAATCGGTTGATTAATATCCATGTTTTGGGCTAATTCTATTTGAATTCATTAACCGTAATGTGTCCAAACATGTTAAAAATTTTAAATATTAGAATTTTATATGATCATTAAAGAGTATACATAACTATATTATAAAATGTCCATGCATAAATTAAACGTATTAGTTAATCACGTTTTCAAATGGCTAGTTATTTATTTGTGAAGTTGAATTCAAATTAGAAAACAAAGAGAGAGAGAGAGAGAGAGAGAGAGAGAAGTTTATAAATTTACATAAATGAAACTAGTGTATGCATCGTGCTACGCACGGAAGCAATTAAAAATTATAATAAATCAACTTTAATCAACTTATATATAAAAGCCTTAAATTTTAAAATAGAAAAGGAGAGAGTATGACAAATTTTAGTAATAATTAAAGAAAAAAATAGAACTATAAATTCAATATCCCTTTAAAATAAGAAAATAAAACCAAAATAAGAACATATTTAAAATCTAAAATGCTATATCAAACGAATAAATATAAAAAATTTATAATGTTTGGCCTTCTATAATCATAAATAATTTAAAATTAAAATAAATTTTAGATGCCAAAATAATAAAATAAAAATTAAATGATTGATATTTTACAAAGTGTGAATAAAAACAAAATGAAATAACTTGTACAACAAAAGCAAATGGCTTTAGGAAATAATGAAAATTATAAATCATAGGAATCTTAATAAATAAAATCTACTACACTAATAAAAATGGTAGAAAGATCTCATAATTGAGCAGATAAAATAGTTTATCTAACTTTTAAATAAATTAAATTGAAGGTTATAAATGAATTGGTAAAAATCTAAAATGAAAAATGAAGTCAAATAAACTGTTATTTAAAGATGAAAATTACCCAAAAAAGGATATCAAAGGTGCGAAGACAGAGATTTAGATGAAGACAAAAGTTAAATGATCAACTTTATTAATTTTTGGGGTAATAAAGAAAGTAATGTAGCAATCCAAAACCAAAAAGGTTCCCTAAAATCAGTAGAAAACACAAAATTAAAGTCTAAAAGAAAAAAATAATCAAAATAAATAAATAACTCGAAGAATAAAGTAATTACAAATAAGAAAACACACAAAACATGTAGACTTTTAACAAATATATCTATCAAAGTATGATTGTAGAAATTAAATACGAAGATCAAGAATTAGACAGGCCACAAAAAGGAACAACGAACAAAAAAGAAAGGAAAAGAACTATAAAGATGAAGAGATATACTTTACAACAAAAATGACACAAAAATCTCTTAATTGAATAGATAAAATGAATTTATCTAAATTTTAAATAAGTTCGAAGTTATAAACGAATAATAGATAAAACTTTAAAATGGGAATAGCGATTGTCCATCCAGACCCTTTGAATGCTTAAGCAACATTTTATCATAAGTAAAAATAACAAAGTAAAACCCATTTTGTTTAAAAAACCAAAAAAAAAAAAAAAGATTGAAATGGGAAAAATGATGACTTGATATATATATATATGTATGTATATGTATAATATAATTATATACTTCTTGAACAATGAATATGAAAATGAATAGGAAACCTGTAACGAAAAAACCAAACCATTGTATAGGAAAAAAATAGGAAATGTTAAAAGGAAAAAAAATAGAAAACGTAAAAATGGTTTGGAAAGTTACCTCAAAAGGTACCAACAGGCACAACTACAAAAAATAGAAAACGTAAAAATGACTTGAAGTTACTCAAGTTATTTTTAATATCTTTGAAATTCTAATTTAATACCATTTCTACACTAGTATATCTTTTGAAGATATATTTGATGGTATTGTAGTCCAAAAAGTTAAAAAAAAAACATTAAGTTTTTTTAATATCTTTTGAAAATATGCTTGTTGGTATTGTAATCTAAAAGGTAAAAAAAAAAAAAAATTAGCAGGCTTTTTTTTGATTGGGTGTCTTTTCAAATTATTGTAATCAGCATTTTTTTTTATTGTGTGCATTTTGAGAATGTTGTATTAAATTAAATATCATAATAATTTCATTGAAAATAAATTTTTTGTTTTAAAAAAATAAAAATTCTAGAAATTTAGAATTTAGTCAAAATTAGAGAAATTTGAGTCAAATATCTTTTCCAAATATATAATAGCATAGATAGGGGAATTCAATGCAAAATTCATAATAGAAGGGGGCAAAGTGATTTTAACCTTTTAAAAAAACCCAAAATTAAGTGGTAGAATCGAAGCTTAAAGAACTTCAAGAAAGTTCATGAGATATTAGCTACGAATACAATACACCATATTCAAGTTAAAATTTCATCCATTTTATAATACTTTTTAGGAATAATTATATGGGGTACCCTGAGATTTGCCTAAATTATAAATAAAACCTCTTATTTTTGAGAAATTACCTAACAAACCTTCAGATTTATAAATGTTTTACAATATCAACTTTCTGTCTACAAACGTTAGGGTTTATAACAAAAACCGTCAAATTTTTTTGTCATTCTTCCTATTTTACCATTTTGGTCAAATTTGAACAGATTTGATTAATTTTTAAAGACTAAAATGCCCTCTGAATCTGACATATGTAGAAATGTTTAATAATAATAAGAGTTACAACAAAATCAGATATGATCCAGAGAACATTTTAGTCCTAAAAAATTAGTCAAATTTGTTCAAACTTTGACCAAAAGTATAAAATAAGAAAAACGAAACAAAAATTTGACGATTTCCATTACAAACCCTAACATTTGTAAACAGAAGGTTGATATTTTAAAATATTTGCAAATCCCATGATTTATTAGGTAATTTCTCAAAAATGAAAATTTTATTTGTATTTAGACAAACTTCAGAATACCTCAACGTAATGATTCTATTTTTTATGAAAATTCAATAAAAGATGAAATGAAAAAAGGGAAGAGAGAGAGAGAGAGAGAGCGAGAGAGAGTGGTTCTCTACTCTTTCAATTTACAAAGGAAAAAGGAAGATTAATTATTCCACAGCACTAAAAAACAAAGGCTTTTTGCATCAAAGATGCACAAAAATGTAAAAGCCAAATATCTATCCAGTATCCACCAACTCTTTTCCTATTTACAAAATTTATTTAGAAGGACCTACAAACTATTCCAATGTGCAATTTGTCCGCAGATACTTCCATTTTTCAATTTCTTGTTTGTTGCAAAGCTTTCTAATGCCACCATAGAACCCCTGGCCTTCATTTCCCACTTCTCTATGATCTTTTCTGTTGATCATAGTTTTTCGCCATGGTGATTCCGGGATGTACTGCCTGAACTCTAACACGATAGTATCTGTAAACAAAAGAGTTATTTCTTAAAATTTATATAATTTGTAAAAGTTTAATATCGTCCTTCAAAATTAAAATTTATCGTTTCGCCGTCTTGATTTCATATGTACCAAAAATCATATTTTCATTGTATATATTTTTCAAAGCAACTCACAAAAGTTTCTGCAGGGGAGCAAAAACAATTATGGCCAAACAATTGTGGAGACAAATTGTCCTCCACATTTCCATCAACAAAGATAGGCCATTGAAAAAAAATGAAAAAAAAAAAAACAGAAGAGAGAGAGAGAGTACCACTGATGTGACACTGGCAATAGAATTGATTGCTGGTGCAGGAGTCCAGATGGCCAACAACCCCATACCACCAACCTGTGTGATGTTTCACAAAGCTCCATTAATGAGTGCCGTTGGGATGTCTCATTTTCAAGTCCTTTAATGAAATCCCTACTGGCTCTAGAGGCTACAATTTATTGCTTTCTTGGGGGTTGTGTGTGGGTTGCAGACAAAGATTTTATGAAAATATTTTATACGGATTGAGTGTATGGCCATTATATATTCTCTGATTCAAATTTATCCACATATTATATATATTTTATAAAATATTTAATATATAATATATAATTAAATTTGGACCACAGAATATAAACATCCACCATACAAAAAAATCCAAGATTTTACAAAGAAAATATATGCACAGGGACAGACTGAGGAGGACAGTTGATACGAGCTCCGGCACCGGCGCCGCCACCGCCTCTCTCTCTCTCTCACACACACACACACACACACATACACATTTCTTGGCCTATGGTGGCAAGGACTCAAGACTATTAACTGGGGGGCCAAATGGGAGGACACTGAGTCAATATCTATATGACCAATAATTCCAAGATCATGAACTATTTTCTAAATAAATAAAGAGAAATAAAATACCGCATTTTCACTTACCGAATGGGAACTGTGTGTTTCGTCTCCATTGAATTTCAATGTGGTCATTTGGTTTCAGCTCATCCAAACAGTCAGATATATGAACAACATTTGGAGGAGTATCAACACTTGATGCCCTTATTCTTCCCCACTCTATACCTTCTTCTATGATGCTCCTCCCTTGAGCTGGATACCTGCAACATCACAATTCACTATACTAATGAGCGAGAGAGAGAGAGAGAGAAAGGACTAAAGGGATACATATTTAGCCTTTACCTAGCAACAAAATTGTCTGTTGTGGAGTCATAGCTTAGTTTAGCATCATAACATGAAAGCATAAATCCCACATGCCCATTCTGCACCTTAAAATTATGAACAACCTATCACTATACACTCCAGCAAAAACATCTGAAACTTTTCACCCAAACAAAACAACTGCTGCAGGATCAAGAATGTCCAGAATACGCACACACAAACACACACTAAAGAACCAAAAAATGCGTGTATTATGGGAATTCTTGATTCTACAGCAATTTTCCAAAAACAAACAGTTGCTGCAGAATCAAGCATGTCCACACACACACACACTCAAAAAAAAAAAAAATAAAGAACCAAAAAAAATGTTCAAGAAAAAATTACCTCCCGGTTAAAAACCTGAGCTGGGAACCAAAATTTTCCAGTCTCAAGAGCAAGGTAGAAGGACATTACTGATAAAGAACAACTCTTTAGAGCATTTTGCCTCTCCTTCGTATCCGTATTAAACCCGAAGAACTCGAACACGAAATACCGTAACTGGCTTCTTCTCGCCATAGAACTCAAAAACATGAGAGCCCTTTTGGATGAAACATGGGATTGCCATTGTCTGTAAACAGCCTCACCAATAATCCCACCCCATTTTTGCTTCAAGTGCTTCTTCCATAAATGATTACTCGTGCATTTCTCTCTCAAAGAAGTGCAAACACAAGCAACTCTGCATAATTCTAAAGGCGAAAGCTTCTCAAGAATGCTGTCTAAGGCCAAATCAGGCAGATCAAGTAATGAAATCTCCTCTTTTTTCTCCTCTCTCTCCTCCACAAATCTTGACCTCAACAATTTCTTGATTGATGGGATTGAAATTTTTGGAAGTTGAAAAACCCTGATGAAAATTTTCCCTTTTCTAGCCAAAATTATGAATGCTTCACAGAAAATCCAGATTCTTGATCCAATCTTAGAAGTTGGATATGGTTTGAGAAGAAGCAGCACAAAAGATAGGCAGGATACTAAGAAAAACAGCATTGTAAGAAAAAAAAAAAAGTGCTCCTAGAAAAATGAAAGTAAAATAAAGATTGATTTTCGGTGAAGCTGAGCCAAAAAGGAATTTCAAGATCAAAAGGAGGCACAAGTGCACAAGCAAGAGATGCTTATTTGCAGCTGCTTTTATGCATGAAAGTTCAAGAAGAAACAGAGGCTATTTTTTAAAAATATTATATTTATCTATCTTGGGATTACAACAAAGATGTTCTAATCACCTGAAAAGTAAAGTTTCTTGAAAATTTTTATCTTTTGCATAAATTGGCGGAGTGATCAAAGGGGAGTGAGAAAAACAAGATAAATATTTAAGACAGGGGACACTTTGTGGACAACACAACCGACAATTTTTTGATTATTAGGAGTTACAACGCCCACAACAAGAAATCTTAAAGCTTGCTCCTTAAATGTTGGTGATACCAAGCATCTAAACGCAATGAACAGGAAATAAAAACTAAACAATTTTTTTGAGCTTTTATTAAAATATGCTAAAAGGGGAGGTGGAGTTTCAAGAATGGTTGATTTTTTTGAATAATATTTTTTCTTAAACAAAGGAATAAAATCTAAGCAAAGAGCCGTTTACTTCGCTGAGATTTTTGTATTATCCGAAATCTAGGCCAAATCTATAGTTCACTTTGGCGAAAACAATGTGGGGTTTCCTTGTGAACATCAACAGACAAGCTAGGAACACAAACAAACTAAGCCAAATCTGAAAAAGATTTCATATTCAAAAATAGAACCAAGATAAAAAGTGGGATAAAAGATTTTTGGTAAAGAAATTTTGGATGAGGATGACGAGTATAATAGAAAAACTGGGCTGTCTCTATTTCATCAAAATAACTCTCAATATTCAAACTTTTTTCATTTCTTGCATTTATCTGAGTGATGGGCTTTGTGTGTGTGGGGGGGGGGGGGGGGGGGGGGGTGCAGAAAAGTAAAACCCTTTTAGTAATTGAGGTTTGGTGACCTATTAATGGCCACATGGCACAGGTAAATAAAACCATCTGATTTTATTTATTAAATAAATAAAAAAAACCATCTGATTTTTGCCTAACATTTGAACTGAAACGTGCCAATTTGTTCTAAATTTTGAGATGTCACAGAGAGAGAGAGAGAGAGAGTTGATGCCATATGAGGGCTGGTTACAACAACAGGGTAGAATCTAATCAAAGTTAGAGATATAGGCCAACCCCATGATACCTAATTTGCCAATTTCACTTAATTCTTGAATTTGTAAGAGATAAAGAATAAGCACTTTGCTTACCACAAAAATAAGTTGGTGTATTACTACTATAATCACACCTAATTAATTGATATCTTAACTGTATGAATTATTTTAATCACAAATAAATGTTTACCGGTTACTACTCGTAAACCTCCCCACCCCCTTCCCCAGTTCCCCTCTATCTCGTTCTTAAGGGAAAAAGCGTGAAAAATACATACATTTTCTTGATCATTTATTATTATTATTATTATTATTATTATTATTTATACATCAATGATGCCTTTGGAAAAGATGGAATACAAAATGCAATTGTATTTGCAGAGCATTTGAACTGCACATTCATTAATGTTATGAGTCTTAATCCATAGTTATTAATCAATATGGGTAACGTGGAGGAGATGCTTTGACTTTTAAAGTATTTTAAAAAATGGAAAAGCAAAAATGAAACTGCAAGCAAGAGCAAAAAGACGGAAAGCAAGATTTGAAATAAAAAATATTTTATCTCAAATAATATCAAAACTTATCTACAATTTTACATATCCAAGGGTATGAAATTGTAAATCTTAATCACTTTTGTTATCAATCTCACAAATGAGGTTTATCTTGACATAAACGTGCGGGTGATACTCAATTAGCGGCCTGTCAGTGTCAATAAAACCATTAGTTTAACTACCATGCAAAAGATAGCGAATATGTTCAAAGTTAAAAGATGTTTTTATATTCAACTTGTTTGATAGAATGCTCTCTCCGTCTAAATCTAACCAAACGAAGCATTTTTATTTTTGCTAGATGCTCCAAATAAAAATTTCGAAAAATATACAATCTACTCAAGGTGTTGGAAAAATAGTTTAGAATATCAAAAGACACTAAATATTTATAGGGGTAATTTATTCGAATATATATAAAATTGCAACAACAATTTTTAGTAAAAACTCGAGACAACGCCAAAAGCAAACAAACAAATGCCATAAACAGAAAACATAACGGATAAATTTAACATACTTATTGTATTTGCAACTGTAATCAAATTACCAAATCACCGGTTTGAACTGATTTGCCTTAAATAAATATTCGCCCCACTAACCGGTGCGATGAGCTAATGATACTTTTTCGAAAATAAGATAGTCCAGAGATTCTTTTTTCGAACCGCATTACTACTATAGAATCTCATTTCGAAAGCTAATTAACTCAATATAAAGTGTATACATGCTTTAGTATATGCCGCTCAATTCAAGTTAAGGTATAAATTACCAGACTTGAACACAAGTATACTACTACAAAAATACCAAAACAAATATTCAATTTCACAAGATCAAATATGCACTCAAAAAAATAGTTCTCACAATGATCTACTCGAAGAGAAGTTGATATCAAATTTGTTTTTTGTATTGCACTTTTGCAAAACATGACCATAATATTCATAAGGGAGAGGAGACACAAGACATTATTTTTTTTTTTTTGGTTTTATCCATCCGATTTCGACTCATTGGCCGGCTAATCCGGATCAAGTAAAACTCTACTAAAACTATTATGCTGGTAACGTTTCAGACAATAAAACCGGTTGTAACAACAGGTAACAACCTAGTGGAATGTTATTGGCAGTAGAAACATATCTGGCTCAAACCCAACAGTTTCTCAACCTTTAATACTACAATAATGCTTTGTAATAGATGATTTTAAAGTCTGAATTTAAAAATTCAAACATTATTACAATGCTATTTTAGTAAAAGATAAGACCAAACAATAAAACTAGTTGTAATAGCCCCGCTGAAATGTTACAAGCAATAGAAAGGTGTCCGGGTCAAACAAATATTTAAAAACTCGGACTGGACCAGCCAGTTCAACCGGGAAATGGAGGCCTGTCTGTTCTGGTTGACCCCAAAAAATTAGTCTTTAATTGACCCAATGCGAACCAACTAATAACCGGTTGAACCGGTGCCGGTTCGACTAGTCCGAACTAGCGGGTCGTATTAAAAAAACAAAAAGCTGACCATTTTTTTTGAATTGTTTGTCAGCCAATACTTGGTAATAGTCTTTTTCACTTATTTTCTTTTCGTCTTCATTCTTTTGTCTTCTCCAAAAACAAAAAAAACAACAAAATTCACCCTTTCTAATCATTTTTTTTTGAATCAATAGTAGAGAAAAATAGAAGATTCAACATCGACAACTTTAGGTAAGTTCTCCCACTATTTTTATTTGTTTTTTATTTTTTGTGTCGGCAAAAATATATAGGCCCTTAAAATTTTTCAATAAATCTATTGTTAATGGTGGTTATTAACTGTTGAAATTTTGGCCATTTTTCCCGGAAAATTGCAATCCAACGGGCAAAATTCAATCTCTTGCATTTTATGATGGTGCATTTTATTTATTTAAGTGGGTATTATCTGAGACTTTTTTAAACAATGACACAAAAAAGTATATTTTTTAATATTTTAACATAAAAATAAAAGTAATATTAAAAATAACTTAAGTTTACAATGGAAATGTCAAACTCATTAAAGAGTCGATATTCCTATTGTCGATTCCTAATAAAATAATAATTTATCTCGATTTTCGATTAAAAAATAATTTCTAATTATAAAAAAAAATTCAAAATTACCAAAATTCTCTCTTTAACCCATCACTCTAAATCAACCCTTATAAATATTGTCACTATCAAATTCATTTCCAACAAAAGGATTTATAGTAATTTCATTTATCCTCTTCTTGATTTCTGGTCAAGATTTTGTTCAGCGATTTCTTGCTTCTTTGTTTTTTCGACATAAACAAACACCTTAATCAACAATTTACTCGTGTTGCAAACGCATACTCTTTTCCTACTAATTTCGAACTGAACCTCACAAATTTAACGAGTCTGGCTCAACGAACTTGACTCGAGCCACAGAACTGATATTCATAAGCATTTTTTAATTTATTTTCTTTCGTCATTTTTATTTTATTGAAGGGGGGAGTTTGGATTTGAAACCAAGAAAATATTGTTAAGACATAGGAGAGGTAATGCCACTTCATCCGAATAGATGGTGGCAACTCTTATCAATAAACATGCGGAAATATATTGTGTTCAAGCTTGAGACCAAAGATGGAATTAGAGATTCTTATATGAGACTTCGCAGCACCACATCATTCATTTTACTTCACTAAGGTCAGATATGTATTTTTAACCCAATCGCTGGGGGACGGCACAACACAAAAAAACACCGAAACGGAACACAAAAGAACTAAGGACCGAAATGGCAGAGAAAGAACCGCATAGTAAGATCGACAAGTAGGCACATCCACTCCTACAAGGCACACCGAGTACTTTGAAACATGGTAAGCAAAGTTAATCTAAAAGGCATTAAATATCCAGCAACCTTACAATTCATGATCAAAGACCAAGAAATCCCCACGTGACAGACGTTCAAAGTCTTACAAATTAGTTTCTTCAAGCAATACAACATAATCTCGACAAGTACACTAATACTAGCATCAGGGTACCTAAAGAAGAATTTCAAAGGCCGAGTCCAACAGTCCGACCATCTCTCCGACGCAACCCGGCCGTGTACTGCCTCTCCAATTCCATCTGAAGCTGCTCCCGCTGCTTCTCCACATCGGGGTCGTCTGACTTGAGCTCCACCTTTGCATCGCCCTTCACGCCCTACAATTGGCCATAGGCACCAATGCAACCTCAGACTCTAAAAGTGTGTCAGTATGTGGGATGAAATTCTAACGAGCAACTCAAAAGCATGACTCGTGTGCATAGTTTTTTATGCACTGTGTGATTCTACAACAAACCAATGATAGGTTAGGAAATTACCATGAGTTTGTTGAATTTTTCTTGTCGTTCACGGTCACCAAACATTGTCGTATCCCAACGATGAGCAGACTATGCGGAGCATTGAATTAAACATACAGAAAGAAGATGGAACATCGTAAACAACATAATGCATCTGAAAGTAAAATGAGTAATCTAGAAAGAAGCGGCTCATGAGGTTGTCAATACGGGGTTTGGCCCCCTGTGTAAAAAGATAAAGAGAAGGAATTGAAGGAAGAAAAAAACTTACTTTTCAAAATGTCCCAGATAATTTATTTATTTGTATAATTGGATGTAACAAAACTGAATAGCACTGGATGCCCCACTTTGTGAAATATAAGTTCAAAATTAGTTAACAAGAGAAGGGCCAGCCCAAATATAGTACGGAGTATATAAAAGACCAAAAAGAGCAACATTTTGCATACCTCTTCAGTAGCAGTGTTCTTCTTGTTGCCCCACAAAAGCTTCTTCTTTTGATCAGTCGACATATACCCAGTTCCGACTAAATTCCTATTAACTGTGATTTTATCCAAACACAGTCAAACACAAAGAACTCATCAGTTGATGGTAGAATATGAAAGTTCATGATGGTGCATAACCACCCCTGTTATACATGATGTTGAATGATATCAAGCTAACACTTGCAAATATAGATCATTGAAAAATAGCCCTTCACCCAAAGAAGAGGCATAAGCAAAAGCCAAAGCCAAAGCAAAAGCAATGAAAAACACAGACCAGAAAATAAATTGAGAAGTGAATATCATAGATACTTAAATGGTCCAAAGTGAAGGGAAAAAAGACCATTTTTTGTCATGTAAAAGTTGCATTTGGCCCCCAATAAGAATGGAAAGAAACAAAACACAAGACATCTTACAAAAGAATGTTTTGCTTAATGCAGATGCTTTGCCTGTCAAAGTGTTGGTTAACTCGATGATTATGCGGTATTCAAACAAAAGATACATGCGATCATACTTCACTGAAATACATTAACGCACCTAACTCAGCAGCTTTCATAGCAGCAATTTTTGCCGCATCAATATCAGAATCTTTCACATAAGACTGCTCAGATGTACCTGTTTGAGAATGTCCCACAACATATCAAACCTGCAAAACTGAATAAATATAGCAAGCATCTACAGATGATAATGAAACATACCATCCGTCACAGGACCTGTGCTGTTGGGGCTAAAAATCTTAGGCTTTTTAGATGCAGAATCCTGAATTTTGATAGGCATATCATCAGAGTGCTCCTTTGGCTCACTATTAACATGCTCCTTATAAGCACCCCGATCATCATGTCTCCTCTTGTCATCATTTGCATGCCTCTCAGTATCCAGTTCCTTGGCTTCTCTGCACGAACCTTCTTTCAGGCGATGCCCAGAACTGTCTCTTCGAGATGACGAATCATTTCTTTGACCCCTTGACTCTTCACAAGCGGGTGAACGATCGCTTTTGTGATCCCTGGAGCTCTTTCTATGATCTACCTTTCCATAGCGGTCACCTCTATCCTCTCTATACCTGTCTCTGTCTCTGTCTCTATCCCTCTCTCTTTCCTCAATGTTAGCATGCCTCCTACCAGATCCAGCTCTGTCATATGGGTCCCTATCCTTACTTCTATGCCCTGAACCGTCAGGTTTTGAATGAGGGTATGCATCCAAATCATTAACATAATCTCTAGACCGGTGATCTTTATCTCCCCTAGAGTAATCCAAACTACTGTTGTCTCGTGAATCCCGGCCAGAACGATAGGATGACTTAGAATAACGATCATAGTCATCCACATGCCTATCACGTCTGCTATAGTCATCATGCCTATGATAGCTCCTAGACGACTGCCTATCAGAATGCTTATATGATTCACCACTCCGTCCAGAGTGGTTCCTACCATCATCATTTTTTCGTTTATCATCAGACGCTGTTGCAACATCCTTCTTTGCTGGGACTGGACTCGAGCTGCGCTCGCGGAGTGGGCTCCCTGGATACATTTAAAAGAAGCTATAGGAGTAAAAGAATAGTTAATTACAATCAAGACATAGAAAAGGAAGCAAAAACAAAATCTAAGAGTAGAATTTAACGGTCGCATAACACATAATAAACATTTGAAGAAGAATTCCTCTTCCCAGGTTTAGGTTTATTCAAAAATACAGTCAAATATAATCTTCGCACAAATATAAAGTAGTTCAGAATTATAATTTGTGCTAGAAGTAGAATTCGAGCATTGTAATCATTTTGGTGATAATCCAGCACATGTCGTATAACACAAACAAGCAAATCAGCAAATTATTCCTGGTTTCATGGAAATTCAACTCTCAACTCGAACTGTCATCAATTACCACAAACATGAGCTTGCTAACATCAGAGAGTCCACGTCAGAACTAGCAAGCCTGTCCTACTCCAACTTCAAAATATGTGAATTATACAAAGACATGAATCATAGAAAATACATCAAAACTCAAAGGAACCACATCGAGCACAGATTCAAACAATATAAGGAAGCAAACAAAATACACCCAGTAGACAAGTCACTACAAAGTACATATGAAGCTGGACACTTTTTCACACAAATGTGTACTATAAACAATATCACTACCAGAATCTTGAGAATAAACAAAGTCAAACACTCAATAACTCAAAAAATTACTTTTTTCTACAGAAAAAAAAAATCACTTTTCTATAATGAATATAAAATATATCAAGAACTAACCATCGGATGAAGACGAGGAGCCACCAATAGGAGATCTACGCCGGTACTTCCTGTTAGCTGCATCATTTGAAGGCTTCCGAAACTCCGCCTTCGAGTCAAAACCTCCTCGCGAATTTGAATCCATAATACCTAATCCGAAGCCCACAAAGGACCAAAAATCTTCAAAAAACGCGAAACCGAGTTGAAAATTGAAATACAAATACACACAAAAAAAAAAAAAACCATCGAAAACACACAAACTTCGATGAATAATACCAACAAAAATCATAAACACGCCCAGAAAACCCGCAAATCTATGCATACGCAACAACCAAAAAAAGCATAATTTAAGGAGGAACCTTGCTTTGTTAAGCCTTTTTTTCCTTCAATTTCAGTACTCGATTCGATTGAAAGCTTGAAAAAGTGTTGGCGAGGTGCCTGGGTATTAGGGTTCGGATTTTATTATTTGTAGAGTACTTCAGAAAAAAGCTCAAACGAATAAAAATCGGACAAAGTTCAAAGGTAAATGGAAAAGGAGGTCGAAGATATTTTTGTCATGGATTCAATATATGGGCTTCCACTGTTGGGCTCCGGGCGCATGGTCTCATATAATATCAAAATTAGTAGGAAAACCCACTCGATACGTGTGCGCAATACATGTGTAGAGTATTTTAAATTAATTGTATCCAAAAAATATAATAAACGATTACTACAGCATCTTGGCTCTGTATTAATAGTATACAATTGAATAGATTATCCATATGTAATAAAATAATATCCAATTAGTTATTTGTAATTTTTAAAAGATTATATTACTCCCATTTTATGTCAAAACAATTTTTTGTTATTTGTTATGAATTTAAGCTAAATATTAAGATAGTCAAAGTAATTTAACAAGTACTTTTTAACTTCACACTTCAAAAGTGTAATGGCAACTAGTGTATGCCACAATTGTTGGTACAAATAGAGATAGAAACATACATTCTTATTATATAACTTAACTTGCCATATGGTCCATACCATCAAAAATTATTTCATCAATGAAAAAATTGAAATAATCTATAAAATATTGAATTTTATATTAATTAATTTTATCATATGATATTTACATTTAAAATTGAATGATTATTTGCCAAATCACTCAATCTAGATTGATTGAGAAGGTCCGCAAAAAAAAAAAAAAAAAAAGAAAGGGAAACATAGATTGACTTAAGAAACTATCTCTTTGGCCTATTACAACCGAAAAATGAATTGTTATAAAATGTCATATTATGTGAAATAAACACATATGTTTTTATTAGTTGATTTTTTTTCCTCGTTATTCAATAATGAAACCATACTATAATAAACTAAATAGACACTAAATTTTAGCAAAATACATAAAGTTAGATGCATTAGAAAATCTAGTTTGAATTTATTTTTTTTAATTTTTGACAATCAATATTTTAAATATTTGGATTTTTTTTTTTTTGAAGTAAACAAATATTTGGATATTGAGTAAAACAAAAAGAAAAAAGGCCATTTTGTGCAGTCATAAAAACTCCAGTCGACCAAAATGACATCTATTAAAAATTAAAGGACCACTATGAAAATTACCCAAAAGCATCCGGCGGTTGCCACTCTCAGAAAAGGTTTAGGGTTTAGGAAACTCTCTCTCTCTCTCTCTCTCTCGCTCTCTATAATATTTCACTTTCACTCACTCTCTCCAAATTTCGATATTCTAATTCTTCTTTTTTGCAATCAAAATTAGAACATTGGGCAATTCGAAATGTGGGCACTTCGCAGAGCCTCGATACATCTCAGGTAGTTTTATTATTCTTAATTTATCTATATTTATGGACACGTACGTGTTTGTCTGAATGCAGGTTCAGGTTTTTGAAATTATTGTTTGATTGTTTAGTTTATCCACTGATGAGCATTGCGTGATAGTTTTTCGTGTTTTGAACGGTTATGCTTAGATTCGGTGGGTCGAGTGTTGTTGATTTTGACAGTTAAATGATTTGTTTATTTATGATATTTTGAATTTGCATGTATTTGTTGTTCTGCGGCATAGTAGTTGGTATTACTTCTTTGCTTCTTGTTTAGCTGGAATTTGGATGATGAGCAATTATGAGATACTTCTTGTTTGTGTTACAGTAATCGAGGATTGAGCTCAGGGACTGCTCGAATTTGCTTTGGGAAATCAGAAATCGGGAGTTTTTATTTGGAAAATCACGATCTTGCATTAGTTGAACCCCAAGATAGACGATTTGATGGATTGCCATCTTCTACAAGATTTTACAACACATCATTTAGTTCATTGAAGTCACATCGGGAAGTTCGCTCTTTTTCGTCACAGCCTGGGGCTAAGAACAACGGAGAGGAAGATGATGACTTGGAGGATGGTTTTTCTGAGCTTGAAACTCCACATGACTGGGGTACAGAAGCTATGTCTAGAGAGGAGAATGATAATGACCCAACTGAAGAAGAGGTTGTTGCTGATGATATAGCGGATGAACCGGATGCTCTTCGTACTAAGACTGAGACTGATGTTGGAAAGAAAAAATTAGCCAGAAGTAGCTCTTTTTCCGCAGTGACTCAGGCTATCCTAGCTTCTCCTGCCTTACCGGTGAGCGAGGTTTTGGATAAATGGGTTCAAGAAGGAAACAAAGTGACCCAGACAGAAATGTCGTTAACCATGCTGCATCTTAGGAAAAGACGATTGTTTGTCAAGGCCTTGCAGGTGATTATTCTAATTCTTTTATCATATGAAGGTGAGTTTGTTTATAGCCTTGATATTGGCTTTTACTTCATCAACTTATACATCGGACCAGTTAATTTGATTGGTCATTTTTCAGAATTGATTAGTTATCAACATGAGGCAGTTCAATGTATCAATTTAGGGCCTGTAAGGAGAAGGCAGCAAGTAGACGGACACGGAGTTGATTTCTTGCTTGCTTTAAGAAACAATCTTCACATTTCATTTTGCAATAACAACTAGACTTATTAGTTTCCTAAGTAATAGCAGCTGTAATCCATGCAATGTCAATGATTATAGGAGATATGGAGCAGCACTCATATTTCTGGTTTTTATATTCTGCAGCTGTCAGAATGGGTGGAAGCAAGGAAACATCTTGAATTTACTGAGCCTCATTATGCTTCTCGAGTTGATCTAATTGCTAAAACACGTGGTGTCGATAAGGCGGAAAACTATCTCAGTCACATTCCCAAATCTTTCAGAGGTGAACTAGTTTACCGCTCTCTGTTGGCCAATTTTGTGTCAGCGACCAATGTGAAGAAATCTGAGGAATTGTTCAACAAAATGAAAAATTTAGGATTCCCCATTAAATGCTTTTCTTGTGACCAGTTGCTGCTTTTGTACAAGAGGACTGATAAGAAGAAAATTGCTGATGTTCTTCTGTTGATGGAGAAAGAAAACATCAAGCCGTCCCTTTTCACTTACCAGGTCCTGATTGATGTGAAAGGCCAATCTAATGACATAGCTGGCATGGAACAAATGGTTGAGAAAATTAAGGCTGAAGGGTTAGAACCTAATACTCAGATTCAGGCATCATTGGCTAAGTATTATGCTCTCAGCGGGTTAAAAGATAAAGCCGAGGCTGTACTAAAAGAGATAGAAGGGGGTGACTTAAAGAAAAACCGTTGGGCTTGTCGTTTGCTTCTTCCTATTTATGCATCCCTTGGACGGGCTGACGAGGTCGACAGAATCTGGAAAGTTTGTGAACCCGACCCAAGGCCTGAAGAATCAGTGGCTGTGATTGAAGCTTGGGGACAGCTCAAGAAAATTGAAAAAGCAGAGGAAGCTTTTGATCAAATGTTGAAAAAAGTTAAAAATCCCTCTGCATGGCATTTTTCTGTTCTACTAAAAGTCTATGCAAATCATAAAATGTTGGAAAAAGGGAAAACTCTTCTGAAAAGAATAGACGAGAGCGGCTGCAGAATCGGGCCACAGACATGGGATGCCCTTGTGAAGCTTTATGTGGAATGTGGAGAAGTGGAGAAAGCGGAATTAGTTCTTAAAAAGGCTGCTAAACAGAGAACAGGAAGACCATTGTTTTTGTCTTATTTATCTGTCATGGATAACTATGCGAGTAGAGGGGACGTACACAATGCTGAGAAGATGTTTCTAATGATGAGAGAGGCCGGGTATACCGCACGACTCAAGCAGTATAAATCGCTCTTGCAGGCTTATGTAAATGCGAAGGTGCCGGCTTATGGGTTCAGCGATAGGATGAAGGCGGATAATATTTTTCCAAATCGAGCTTTGGCTGGTCTGTTGGCCAGAGCCGATGCGTTTAGGAAGTCCGATGTGGATGAGTTGCTGGAGTAAGAAACTCACATTCAGGATTGCTCGGAACTGTAATAGAATGCAAACTAAGGTAACTAACTAGAAGGGATTTTTCTTTCCCTTGGCTGTTCTGCAGCCAAAGTTTTATCTGTGGTTCATTTGCCTTGGTGAAATTCTATTGAAATGGCAAATTTGCACCTCTTACGAGGCAACAATGGCCCATAAGTAGATTCTGAATATAACCAAGTGTCGATGTTGCTTGAAAACAAGTTAGATTTAGCAGTTAATATCCAGTTATCCAGTTATCAATACTATTATAGAAAGAAAGTCGCTTTTTATGTAAAATAAATAGATACATGTAAAATTGTGGCTAAAATTGAAAATTCTCTTGAAATCGATGTAATTCGAATACAATCAGTCATTTTAGAAAAGGCAAGGGAACTTCTCACCGAAGGAGACAGGAAGCTACTGCTTCTAGAATGGAAGCTTATCCTTGACCTTCCTTTAATTTTAGAGTGTATCGCTATTTTCATTTTACTTTGAAATAATAAAAAAGGTTTATGGATGAAGTAATCGAAATGACGAATGGTTACGGTTGCGGAAAGCGGAGAAAGTCGGTAAGCGTCAGCCACCTTTTGAATCAAAGTATCGCCGAGTCTTACAACTAAAGGGGGAGAAGTTTGCTTACCAAATTTGGATGTGTTAATTTTATATTTTTAATTAATAAATATATATAGTAAAAATTAAATTAAAAAATTATTATTGTAATATTATATTCAATTTTAAAATCTACGATCTCAACCTACAAACAACTTCCTTGACCATCTTAAATTTTGAAAGTTGAAATTCCATGTTGAATAAACAAAAATTCTTTAAATTGATAATTAATTATTTTAATTCTCTCTCTCTCTCTCTCACTCACACACACACAACGCGCACTCTCTAATTATAATTATTCAACATTTTTTTCTTCTTTTTGTATTTATTTCAAGGTAATTTTATTTTATTTTTAATTTATTACTAATTTAATAAATTCTTTCAAATAGTTCTCAAAAAATATTTTCATAAAAGAAATTTAATAATATATTTATATTTTTATTCTAAAAAAATTAAGTACTAAATTAAAGTAATATTTTTTTTTTATAATTTGCACATGCATAAAGTGTGTCATTACTAGTGTAAAGAAAAAGAATGTCTCAATTCCCAATGATGTGCCAACTGTCCGGCTAGGTGATTATGGCCTAAATGAATAGATAACTCGATTACTAATTCTTATCACGTACGCACGCTCACACATACATATATATTTAGATATTAAGCCAATTTACATCTGAAATGATAAATGACATTTACATCTACCTACTATTGATAAAATTACAAAGACTCTCCTGAAAAAGTTAATCGAACTGTTAAAATGATACTTTTTCCCTTATTTTTAAGTACACAACATATCTTATTATTATGCTACGTACAAATATTATCATCATAGCCAGCAAAGTGATCATAATTTATAGTAATATTGATGGTTAGGTTATTGCTTTTCCTTGGAATTTATTTGTAGAATCTTTGAATATCAATATAACTTGGAATCCATCCATTTGAGGGACAGTACTTCTGCATATATTCAAACAATCCACTAACAATGATAATAAAAATGGATAAATATCCATATCTTAATGGAATTCAAAGTCATAAAATTGAATCCTCAATTTTACTTTTTGTGTTCGAAGTTAGGAAGAAGGTACTTGCAAGCTCGAATTTTGTTCTCTCTCTCTCTCTCTCTCTCTCTCTCTCTGTGCGACCAAAGGCTGCTACCAAATCCATGAACCCTAATGATACAGGAGAATTAAAAGCTTTATAAGAACCTAGGCACAGAAAACGACTACATACATAATAAGAAGCCCCATCTGTGAATTATGACCAAATCCTGACCAAATTCCAACTAAGTGAAATAAATACAACAATGTTGAATACTCTGAAAAAAAATAAAAAATAAAAATATAAGAATGATGAGTGCTATTATTTTGAAATAACTTCTTTTCTTCTATATATTTTGAAAAAATATTCTAATTATGTCAATTAATTACATCAATGAAAATGTATATTCATACCTTGAAATAATTATTTTAATATAATAACAATTATTTCTTAATTATTTTAAAAATACAACAATATGTTATAATAATATACTATTCAAACCAACACTTCTACAAAAAGACATTTATAGTAAAAAATAACATATTTTTTTTGTGCTGTGTGTGTGTGTGTGTAGAGAGAGAGAGAGAGAGAGAGAGAGAGAGAGAGAGGAGGGTTGCGTGACTACATGTGGCGAGGAGAAGGTGACATTCATTGAAGTGAATCTCGGCCAGATTCACGTCTTCATGCATTCTTTTCGTATCAAGAAAACATACTTGTTGGAATCCCTTCAAGAAAATCGTCTAGATACTTGTAACATGTTTATGGGCCAATTGCTAATTGAGTTTTTGTTGCTATATGTTCTCCACATTATTGCACCTTCTCAATCCAATTTCCCTTATTTCACAAAAGAACATATATGAACCTTCACATTTATTGTATGCCCCCATACTTGACTTAGAGACAAGTCATGTGACTTGATCAACCAAAAATATTGGAAAGGGTGGACTAGCTTAACGAAAAATATGCAACATATAATAGTGCAATTAATGATATTTCACTAAAGCAATTTAATGAATCACAGATTTTTTAAACTCAATCCTCAAGCCAAGCTGACCTTTATCCCATCTCATGTCACCCATAGTTTCACTTTCACATTAGATACTCCCAAAAGCACCCCCACCCCTCACCCCACAAGCAATTTCCAACCAGGGAATGCTCAAAAGTCAAAAAGGGGAGGTAATACAGAAGAATTTGAAACATGGTCCTATATATATATACAAAACCTGTATCTATAGGTGATACACAAGAAAGAGTCCATTTGCCAAGATATCCAACATGGGATCCCTCAAAATAACCAAAAAACACCACAAACACCTCAACAACCCTTTTCCTTCAAAACCAAAGACTCCCCCTTTTATCCAAGGAACTCTCATATTCAATCCTAAAACAATCTCTGCACAACAAATTTATAATATTGGCCATGATTTTCAATTAAATTGGTCATCAAACAATGGAGGGTCCGTCTCAATTTGCCACAATCACTCTTCCAGGTCCATGTGGTCCACTGTACCGGGCCGGGCCTTCGTTTCTGCAGCTGTTGCTGATACAGAAGTGGAGGAGAGCAGGGGATCATTTCTCATCAAAGACAGGCATGTCCACCTCGTATGCAATCATCAGACTGTTGAGGATATCAGGGTCATACAAGAATCTGATCTTGATCATCATCAAGATTCATCATTTTCGCCGGCTGTTCTGATCAAAGGAAGGATATTCAATGTGAAAAGAAAGAATCAAAGTGTTATTTCTGCTAAGTATTGGATTTTGTTTGATCAGAGGAACAAGAACCAAGTGGGATTTCAAGTGAGACTTGGGAAACCAAGTCATGCAAGCCCACAAAAGTCCTCTCCAAGAAGTTATGGTTATAGAGGATTCGTTCGGAAAATGGGTCAGGCCCGGAGGATCCGAGTCAGATGGTGTGGATACTTTTCAAGAAAGAGAGTAGTGATAGCAGTTTCTCCCACAGAAGAGGACAGTGTTGTAATGAAAAATGCAGCTTGTCCTGATTTTAACAGGATATGTGTAACCTATGCAAGTGAAAAAAATGAAAGATTTTATGGTTTCGGAGAGCAGTTTTCTCATATGGATTTTAAAGGCAAAAGGGTTCCTATATTTGTTCAAGAACAAGGAATCGGGAGAGGTGATCAGCCTATCACATTTGCTGCTAATTTGGTTAGCTACAGGTAAATAATTTTTGATAGGCTTAAATAAGTGAATTTTTTCTGAAAATGCTGAACATTTATCATATGTTGAAATGCAGGGCTGGGGGTGATGAGAGTACAACTTATGCTCCTTCACCTTTTTATATGACATCAAAGATGAGGTCCCTTTACTTAGAAGGATACAATTATTCGGTATTCGATCTAAGAGATGACGATTCTGTCCAAATACAGGTAATTTTTGATACTATTTGAATATTTCAAGAGCAAATATAATGGAATTATATATTGATCACTGTGAAGACCATAATCTACTGGTCTAGTCTCTTAGCACAATCTTATGAAACAAGCAGGTTCATGGGGATATGATTGAAGGTAGATTGCTGCAAGGAAACTCACCAGCTGAGCTTATTGAGCACTTCACAGAGACCATTGGGAGACCTCAACAACTACCTGAGTGGATAATTTCAGGGGCAGTGGTGGGCATGCAAGGCGGCACTGATAAAGTACGCAGTATCTGGGAGGAGCTGCAAGCCCAAGATACCCCAATATCAGCATTTTGGCTGCAGGTAGACAATCACTATTTCATTAATAAGGAAAAGGAAGTTTTAGTGCGCTTGAACATAGAATTTGAGACGTTTTCAGTTTTCTGTACCCCACCCGAAAAGAATAATAATGATAATATACCTTTTTATAATTTGTAAAAGTTTGATCTTTCCTTTCAAATAAAAATTCCTGACTCAGTAGTTTTAGCTACGACATTCATTGTGTGTTTGTGATGTAGGATTGGGTAGGACAAAGGAAGACAGTCATCGGATCCCAACTTTGGTGGAACTGGGAAGTGGATTCAACTAGGTACTCAGGATGGAGGCAATTAATCAAAGATCTTAGTGCTCGCCACATTAAAGTGATGACATATTGCAATCCTTGTTTAGCTCCGGTACGTACGCTACTAACAACAACTATTGGTTCTTGTGTTTAACAAATGTGTAAAATTATAATCTTGAAAATGCTAATAGATTAGAATGTCTGGCTTCATTTTTCGATGACCCTCTCACTCATTGATGCAGATGGATGACAAGACAAGTGTTAGAAGACACCTCTTTGAGGAGGCCATGAAGTTAGACATCTTAGTAAAAGACAGTAAAGGAGGACCGTACATGGTTCCTAATACAGCTTTTGATGTCGGAATGTTGGATTTGACACATCCCAAAGCAGCAAGTTGGTTCAAACAGATTTTGCAAGAAATGGTGGATGATGGAGTCAGGGGTTGGATGGCTGATTTTGGTGAAGGCCTCCCTGTTGATGCCTGCCTCTATTCAGGTTCATTTCTTAATTTCTTTTGTCATATCACATTGTATATAACATAAAAAGGAAACGTGTTGCAACACAAAAGCATTATCGTATAATCACATATAACAGTGTTACTTATTGGTAACTGAGAGCAGCTTATAAAATTGACATTACTAATATTATAAGTTATATGATCTTCGTTTCTCCAAAAACTTGAAGATCTTACTTTTAAAACAAGACTTAGCATCCTTTAAGCTCCAGAAATCATCTAAGATGTGAGAGCTCATTATCTTCTGGATAATTAACCATACTCCTCTGAGTTGAATATTCGTACAACAAATGTCATGTAAACATGAATTCCAGCTCCAACAAATTAAAAAAAAAAAATGTAATCAAGTCAATTTTGCAATTTTTCAGGAGAAGATCCAATTACTGCACACAACAGATACCCTGAGATCTGGGCAAGAATAAATAGAGAATTTGTCGAAGAATGGAAAAGTAATTGTATCAGCAAGGAGAAGGAAGATCCTCAAGAGTCTTTGGTTTTCTTCATGAGGGCTGGTTTTAGAGATAGTCCAAAATGGGCAAGCCTGTTTTGGGAAGGGGATCAAATGGTAAGTTGGCAAGCTAACGATGGGATAAAAAGTGCTGTGGTAGGTCTGCTAAGCAGTGGACTTTCAGGTTTTGCCTTCAATCATAGTGATATTGGAGGCTACTGTGCTGTGAATTTACCATTTTTCAAGTACCAAAGGAGTGAAGAACTCTTGTTGAGATGGATGGAGCTCAACGCATTCACTACTGTCTTCAGGACACATGAAGTAAGTAAAGACAGCCTACACATCGCTAGGTCATTATTACACTGATTTTTAAGTTTAGGTCAATTACACTGTTATACCTGTGACAACGTGTATAGAAAAACTTTGTCTTGGTCTCCAAACTGCAAATACTTCCATCTGACCATTATATTTTGATCAAAACTCACAAAATTTATCAAGAAATTTGGGTAATATCATTCATATATGTGAGAGCAAGTTGGAGGTTTATCAAAACCTCAATGATGATATTAATTAACTTCAGGGGGTGGGGGGATAGGGGAGAGGGGTGGGGGAAGTGGGAGTACCACAGGGTGGCCTCTGCGGCTCTGCCCGAAGAACCCCTCATTCTAATACAACTTACGAATCGTTCCAAAAGTTCTTGCACACTCCTCTTAACCATTTCTTGCTATTAATTTGCTTCCTATGTTTAACATTGTCGATCAGGGAAACAAGCCATCTAGCAATAGTCAGTTCTACTCCAACCAAAGAATGCTATCTCATTTCTCACGGTATGCAAAGATATACAAAGCATGGAAGTTTTACCGGATACACCTAGTTAAGGTAACATCACATTACCTAGACAGACAAGCCCTTTAGCATAATTTAAATTAATCTAACCATATTTGTTAATTTCCTACGCAGGAAGCCTCTGAAAAAGGTCTGCCCGTCTGTCGCCACCTATTCCTCCACTATCCCAAAGACGAACACATCCAGACACTAACATACGAGCAGTTTCTAGTCGGGACAGAGATCCTAGTCGTGCCTGTTCTTGACAAAGGCAAGGAAGTTGTTAAGGTTTATTTCCCAGAAGGCGAGAGCCGGCCATGGAAGCATGTCTGGACAGGAAAAGTATATTCCGAACAAGGTTTTGAAAGTTGGGTTGAAGCTCCAATAGGATATCCAGCCATTTTTGTTAAGGATGGATCAAGAATTGGAGAAACATTTCTTGAAAATCTTAGGGAGTACAACATCTTGTAAAGCAGATTGATAGAATGGATTCTTTAGAGCTGTTGGAGGAATTAAGATACCTGAAAAGGAGATTGTTGTTGTTGTTGTTGTGTACATCCCAATCATTCTTTTGGGCATTGTATTTACTATTTACCCAACATCTATTTTTCCTCTTAACTTTTCCATGTAATTTGAACATTAAAATGTGAATAGAGGCCTAGTATGAATATGCTTTGATTCGAATATATCTTTGTCACACTACTTTTGCAAATTCAATAGCTCTAGTTGCAGCACTAATTAACATTCTCAATTATTTTGGACTAAATATTTAATTAGTTTGAAGACATAATCGAGGTAAATTCAATAGGGAATCTGCTGCCTTCAGACAGAAACCGGTCGGATACTAAACAAAGCAACGTGTAATTTTACGCAGCAAACATGGACGGAACGAAGGGGCCACGTACCATAGTCGCCCTCTCTAAGTACATATTGATCAATATTACTGTATCTTTGTTGTAATGCAAAATCTCCCCTCGTTAAAATAATAAAACAGAGTCCCTCTGCATTTTATAAAAACTCAATCTAGCCCCTCAAATTGAAAATACCAAAAGTGCTCATTTATATTTCAAAAAAGTTCAGTCTTGCTCATTTATATTTCACAAAAGTTCAGTCTTGCTCATTTATATTTCATAAAATTTCTGGCTCCATCCCAACAACAAATGAGCACAATAACACAACAATAATGACCAAAATGATCTCCCGCCTCAATATCTCTATAACATACTCCCAACACAGTTCTTTAACCATTTAAAAAAAAAAATCTTGAATCAGAAACTATATATATAACATCATCAGAAAGAAACCTGGAGCTAGACAAGTCATTCAGACAGCTAAGAATGCAGAATAACAATCAGCACACAGAGGGACAAGTTTAAATGTAAATTTAACAACAAAATAAAATGATGAACGAAGGAACTTACTTTTCGTGCAGAGATGACAGAGACATTAGGCCAATCAAGAAATGAATCTGTGTTGTGGAGTGGAGATTTTTCGGTGATGAGTTTTTGAGGTTTCGATTTTGTTAATGTTTAGTAGTGTTTCTTGTTAAGAATAATTCCTTAAAAGTGGAACTGATTCGGATACTTGTGTAGGGATATTCCCTCCCTCTGATGGATATATTTTGGCAGGTGGCGAGGTCCATCAGTTTTTCACTTTTTGATTTATGAGAGGATTTTTTTGTCCTTTCAGTTTGGACCTCTCATTCTCAAAATAGCCTACTTTTTTAAAAAAATAATTTATTTCTATCCTAATCTGCAGTGCTCCAATAGTCCAATGTGCAGGAATTTTAATTTTTTTAGATTAATATTGCAGATTAATGTTCACATTGCTTAATTATTTGCTTCATACTACAACATCGACTCATATTAAGAAACTTACACAGAAAGATTCAAATATATTTGAGATAAGAATATTGGCCCACGTTGATTTCAATTTGATCCACAATTCAGAGTAGCTAAAGGAGCTACAACGCGGCCTTGGCGTTTCCATCCGCATTCATAACGAGATGGATCAAGCTACAAATTAGGAAAAGATTAAGGTTACATGTTGAACAACGACAAGCAGATAGTTTCCAACTACTAATTATCTACTCATCTATTGAAGATTTAAGGCAGGTAAGAAAAACGGCGTTTCCATCTGCATTCATAGCGAGATGGATCAACCACAAATTAGGAAAATATCAAGGTTATGTGCTGAACAACGACGACAAGCAGGTAGTTCCCAATACTGATTATCTACTTATTTGTTATAACTTTAGGGCAATTAGGAAATCTTGTTATGAAGTGTACAAATAAACTTGATTTGTAAGCAAATTTATAACATTTTATCTATATGATTTGGTTACTTTAATTTTCACCAAGTTACAATTTCTTAATTAATGTGATGTCTGAAAAATAATATATAAGGAAAAGTTGTTTCTTTGCATTTAATTTACACATATGCATTGTTAAAATTAAAATTAATTTTTTTGTCAAGTTATAATTTTCACCAAGGCCAAAAAGTTCTAATCAATCCTCATTCAAATATGTTAAAAAATATGTGAGAGTGTTTATTCCATTTGATGAAGTCGAAAGTTGGCCGTCTCCTTAAGGGTGACGTGACAGGCAAATTGACGATCAGAAACAGTGGAGTCCCTCCCCTACTAGGACAAAAAACACGTGAGTTCAACCTGGAAGTGTCTCCGGCTAGGACCCTCTGATGCTTAAGTCAGCGAATAGAATAATATTATGAGAATATATGAGAGAATCGAGCAGAGATATGAGTGTTGAGTACCTGCCCATTTAGGAGGCTTACATGGGGTATTTCTAGGGTTCCCCAGCCCTTGGAGTTGGTGAGATTTGGTGGGCCTTGAATTACAGGTCCTAGGTAAAGTTGGACTTTAGATCTTATTGGCGGTGGCAGAGTAGGCATAGGCCTGCAGAAAGGCATGGTTGTGTGACAGCATATGGAGGATATTGACAATAAGTGGTCGATCCTCGATGGTCGATTTGATCGAGGAGAGCTCTATCGAGCATCGACAGCATGGATGCTCGGCTCCAACCCCGAAGGTAGTTGCACATCGAGGAGAATCGCACCATGCTGTCATGACACGTGGCTCAAGTGCGGGTCCTAGTGGACATGTGTCATATATCCCATATCATTAGTCCCCCCACTCTGGAATATGTAAGTGAAACTGGCACGTTCTAGAGTATTCGGAGGGTTTGGTGTCTTGAGGGTATCATCAAGCGAGAAAACTTGAATTTCAAATTTCGAAATGATGATCAAGGATACCAAGAGTCAAATTGATTTGACGATTGTAATATCGAGCAGTGATGTGATGTTTGGTGTTCCCGAGGTAAGTTTTTAGCACCCTTATTACTAGGATTTCAGGGGTCTGCCGTCGGGCCCTAGCTTTTATAATAGTCTTTCGGTTGATCCTTCGAGCAGAAATTCCAAGCAAATCACGAAATCAAGCTTTTTAGACCATCCGACTGGAAATCCCAGTTTCTCCCCAAATCTTTGGGTAATTCCTTCATCTCTTCCTCCCTTCTTGAATTTAATTGTTGTGTTTCTTGTTGACTTGCTTTGTAAAAAAGAGTGGGGAAGGGAACGATTCACAAATCGGGACCTAAGTAGGGGGTCTGTCGGTGGGTAGTTCACCGGACGGCGGAGGAAGTGTCTTCTAATAGTAGTCTAGAAAGGGACATGGACTGTTTGAGAGCCACCTTAGTTGTGCGTGGAGCTGGTGAGGCATCTACTTTTGGTGCCCAACAAGAAATTCGGAGGTGACTGGGAGATTGTTCCAATCACAATATCACCTGAGACACAAGCCCTAAGATGAGCCTCTGGAAAAAGTGGGGGATGATGTGGAGGCCGAAATCGAGCACGATTCGGAATAGGAGGAATATGGAGCCCAAAGGCTAGGAAGGACCATGTTATATTACTCAGAAATAAGGTCCTCCCTCGAAGACATAGAATTCGAGTGTATATGCTCAAGTTTTATTATCAGGGTCACCATTCCATGTTTTCAGGCCGGGACCCAATGATCGAATACACTGTCCGCCAGCTGGTTGTGTAGCGATAAACTTCCACCATCTTGCTCGAGGGTTGAGGTTCCTAATTCCAGAGCCAGTGGCTGACATCCTCAATGCTTTGGAAATTTGCCCTGCTCAGTTGCTCCCAAACTCCTACGCGTTGATCTACATGTTCGTAACTTGCATGAAATGCGATGAAGAGCCAACGTAAATCGGGAACTTCAATTTTCTTTTTCAAGTGAGTGCTTCCACATGATCTATCAATGGGGAGAACCTGCAAGACAACCGAGGGTTCTTCTTTTTCTTAGCTAAAAGTAAAAGGAAGTTGCTCGATATCCCCAGTTCCTCCCATGGTAGCGACTAGAAGGAGAAGTGGGTGTCCATATTGAATGAGGAACCGTGGAATGTGAGGACTAGGTGGAACCGGGCCAAAAGCGTATCCTTAGCGGGAAGGATGAGGTCGACCATAATCCAGACTTAGGTCAACCAGAGGAGGGCTTTGCCAAGACCAAAAGCTAAGGAGTTGATGCTTGAGCCCGTGCTTGCTTGAGTAGGACTGTCACCTGCCGAGTATCCTTACAACCTGATCAGGAATAATTTAAGAATTAATAGAGGATGTGTGTGTGAGCAAGTCCATCCTCGATAATCGACTAATCATAAGTTCTATTTTGCATGTACCGACTTGCTCCATATGTCAAGGGTCAACCAAGTTCCATGATATTAGTAGGGCTCAGTGGCGCCCAAAAAAAGAGCAGGGGGAGGCCGACGCGAGCGCAACTGGCAATCGAGCAGAGCAAAGAGCTGGCGCTCGATCAACAACACAAACAACAGAGTTAGCCTTAATCTGGAGTGGTTCATCTCAATCAGAGGACTGCCCCAGCACGGGTAGTGCTTCCTCCCATTAGTATCAGGGAGCCTGTCACCCAAACGTGCCCATAAAAGGAAAGAGCTGCCTAAGGTTGCTGGCAAGGGGAAGGGGGTGGTCAATAAACCACCACCGAAGAAGAAAAAGAAGAACCCTGTCTCAAAGAAAGTTGTGCGGCCCCCGAAGACAGGGGAAGGTTCTTCTCATCCTCGTCCTTTGCTCCCTCCGATCCAAGACTGAGAATTATCAGGTTTTGGGGCAAAAGTCTTGAAGTTCGCATGGCCCATCGAGCCTTGATTCGGAGACTTAAGCTGCAAAGGGACAACAACCTTGGTGAGAGGCAACCCCAAAATCATAAAAAAGCTGGCCGCGCAGTCCTAATTCCAGGCCGACCATGAGTATCTAGCTCGCATGACGGACCGCGAGCTCAAGCAAGCCCTTCTGGGTCTTTTCCACGGGACAAGCCCTCATTTTAACAAATTCATCCTGTGCTCGATTTGTGAATGCAAACTAACTTAGACATATTTTGCAGGGCTTATCGCATATGATCTTCCATGCGCTCAGGCTTGGTCACCTACAGAACAAAGGCCAAAGATCTCGAGCAAGACTTAGCTGAGTATCGCGACACGATTGAGCAGCTCCAAAATAATATCGGCTAATACATCACTTAGGACCAGGCAAAGATAGACAAGCTGCCGCCCAGGTCCAGGAAAAGGTGGCCAAACTCAGCAAGCATGGGGCCGAAATAAAGAATCTTGAGAATGAGAAGGAGGCCTTGGAGAAGGAGAAGAAGAATCCCTAGCTCGATTTAATCAAAGAGAAAGTTGCTAGACTGGAACTCATCAAGAGCAAAACAATGATCGAGCGAGAGGGGCTGGGGCCCTTCATCGAAGGTCCAGTGTTCGAGCATGCCTGCCTTCGCAAGGGGTGCAAGGATTTGGTTGATGGATTCGAGAAGGCCATTCAGTAGACCTTGAACCAAGATGGGTTCAGAGAAGACTTTGATCCTTATATGCTTGATGTCAGCAAGGACGACTTCCTGCAACCTTATCCTATGGCGATAGAAGACGCTGCTCAGAACTTAGAAGAGAATGAGTTCAGTTGGGTAATAGGATCTAAAGTCCAACTTGTAACTAGGACCTGTAATCTTAGGCCCACAAAATCTCACCAACTCCAAGGGCTGGGGAACCCTATAAATACCCCCATGCAGGCCTTCTAAATGGGCAAGTACTCAATACTCATATCTCTACTCGATTCTCTCCTATATTCTCATAATATTACTCCATTCACTGACTTAAGCATCGGAAGATCCTCGTTGGAAACACTTCAGGCTAGACTCACGTATGTTCCTTCCTAGCATGGGAGGGACGCCATTGTTTCTAATCGTCAATTTGCCTGTCACGTCACCCTTAAAGGAGACGACCAACTTTCGACTTCATCAGTTGACTTAAGCATCGGATGATCCTCACCTAAGACAATTCCGGCTAGACTCACGTGTTTTTGTTTCTAGCAAGGTAGGGACTCCACTGTTTTTGATCGTCAATTTGTCTCTCACGTCACCCTTAAAGAGACGGCCAACTTTGAACTTCATTACCATTTAAATTGAATTCATGCATAAATTGAATTGGGAATATATGTACACACAGACACACACACATATATATATATATATGTATATATATTAAAACAATATTACCATGCTAAAAGGTAACATTGAAAAAATAAATATTAAAGCAATATTACTATCCTACAAGTAACATTGAAGAAAAACAAAGTTACAAATCTGCATAATTATTTGTTCTGACCCCAATATTGAAAAAAATAAAAAATTCCTGCAATATTACCCTCGAGCACTGTGATTTAAAGTAGAAATAAAAACCTTTTTATAAGTACAGTATTTTAAACATAGGAAGATCAAACTAGGGCAAAATAGAAATCTCTCTTGATTTGTCGTCCCCCAATATTTGGTTATTCTTTTTAGTCCCTAGTTATTGGCTCTATATTTTTCCTTAATTGTAAAAGGTCTCTCGCTAAGAAAATATGTAAAATTTCCTTTGCGTTGAATTAAATTTAAAGTCTGTTTGAATAAGTTATTTTAAAAAAATTATCGAGTCATATTTTTATGATGAGCCTTTTTTTTCTTTTAAGTTAACAGTTTTTGCGATTTGTAATTTTAAAGTATTTAAAAGGTGTTTTTTTTTAAAGTTATTTTGGATAGCTTTTACAAAAAGTCACTTGTATTTTTTATTTGTCTTCCCTACCTCCTGTGTTTTTTAAAAAAACCTCAATCAATTATTGGCTTTCGTCATTGAAGTGTTTTTTTTTTTAAATACAATAACAATAAATGATTGTCTTTTCTAATAAGAGCTCCTTGGCTCTTAATGCCAAAACTCAGCTATGTGAATTTCCACTAAATTGTACAATAACAATGCAGGATTATACTATTTTCAAAATTTTAACCAAAAAAAAATTCCAAGTAATTTTATTATATCCTTTTTTTGAATCTTAATTACAATGTATTTAAAAAAAAAACGCATTTGTTATGTTAACGAGACTTTACACACCAGACGAAATAAGAAAAGATAATTATGCACTCATTATATAAAAATAATTAAAAGAAAAAGATCGACATCATATATCTACTAAGAGGGTGTTTGGCTAAACTTATTTAAAATATTTATAAGCTCTTACATCTTATAAGATATTTTAAGAGCTTATAAGATATTGAATTTTATTTTAAAAATAAATTATTAAAGTGTTTGGATAAATAAAAAGGGGTATAGTTTATAAGATGTTAGTAATGATAATATTATAATTAATTGAGTTGAAAATAAAGGAACTTGGTAGATCTTAAAAAATAAATTGACACATCCTTACTTTTTTAAAAAGAACTTATAAACTCTTAAATATTTTATTTGAGGAGCTTATAAGCTCCTCCTCCAAAATTTTTGTCAAACACTTTGCACCATCTTATAAGCTCTCAAACATCTTATAAGATATTTGGAGGAGCTTATAAGCTTAGCCAAACACCCTATAAGTCTTCGACAGAAGCCAACTTATTGTCTTAAACGTGCATTCAGCTGCAGTTATAAAACAAAATATGAAGCATTAAATATACATCAAAATAAAAACAAATTGAATCAATCAAGTAATCCATATCTGTTATTGGGCCTTTAGACAAATCGTGAAATACAAGAACCACATCTGCAATTTTACCCCAAAAGAGAGACTCAAACGCGCTTTTAAGCTGTCCAAAGGCGAGGGCTTAAACGCGAGCTTGGGCAATTGAAACGACGTTTCAGTCTATCGTCCATTTTTTCACTCTCCATCTAACGCCGCCGCTATCCGCCTCCGTCTCCGTCGGCGCCGCCTCCAGCCTCCGTAGGTATTCTGAACTCTCGACATATTTAAGCTCTCTGAGTGATTTAGCTTTTTGAATATTACGTTAGCTAATTGGTCTCCGATTTTTTCTTTTATGGAACTGATAATAACTTTTTTGTTTCAACTTCTTGAGTTAGCTAACGGGGTTTTCGGTTCATATTCTTGTGATACTTTTGCTGTTGGTTAATGTTTGGTTAGCAACATTGCTCTCTACTCTGGAAGATACATTTCAGCACATTTCGAGCGCTCATGGACTGTACATTAATGGCCGCCATTTAAATGTTCCCCAAAATCCCATTACGGTTCATTAATATTGTCAAACCCTATTCCTCTCTCTCTGACTCGTTCTGCGTATTGAAATCTATTTTCTACAGTAAGTGAGCCACGGTTACCAACTCCTCTTCCTCAGGCTAATCCATGTTTTTTTTATTCTGTGGTTTATTTGTGTTTTGCGTTACCTGGGTCGTCCAGTAGACATAACTCCCCCCACCCCCCACCTTTCAATTTCCGATTAATATTTATAATTTTTTTTTATAATTCGTTTTTCTTCAGTTCCGTTTTGCAGGGCAAACGTTCGGATCATTACTTGAACTCATACACACAACGTGACAGTAAGAGGTAATTCCCAACTCCCTATAGGACACTCTGATTTGGGATTTCAGCGATAAGATATTAAATTCCAATTTTGTGTGGGGTCATTGTTAAGGTATTTTGTAAGTTTGTTTGATTTGGCATTTCTGAAATTCTTAATTGAAATCCTCCAACATCACCTCCTAGGGAGAGTTTGTTTTAGGCCTAATTCAAGCCACATTTCAAGCTTATGCAAACCATGACAAATCAAACAATCTTATATGTATAGTTGAGGGTGGTGAAACACCACAAGTGAATTAAGCACGTCCCTAGTCAATTGAGTACCCAAATGGGTTATGTTGAACAAAGGAATATGTTTCGCATCAGAGTGTTACTACCTTCAATTTCACCCAAATTTGTTGCTCTTGTGTCGAACTGCTGCTAATGGTTTATGGTAGCTAGCTTCAAGATTATTTTTTCTGAATCTATATTCTTTTGAAAAAGGAAAACAAGGAGAAAGAAAAGGATGGGATTGATTTGAAATTTGGTCATAAGTTTTAGCAAACATTTCTATGCCGCATTTATGTCCAAAGGCTAATCCCTGCCTAGCTGTGAGGGTCTAAAAAGCAATCTAAATGTGATGTAACTTAAGTAGATCTTTTCGATGAATTTCTTTACTGTAATAAGATACTTAGTCTATATGGAGTGCTTTGACTGTTGCACTTGTCTTCATTGTAAAGTTGTAAAGATTTAGTCTTGATCTATTATATTGTTGCTGAAACAATTGGGACAGTTATCAAAATAAGTGCAGTCACAAACAACCAGATAAAATTTGCGCATGATGGTCTCCTGACATAATTCAACATGAATGATGATTGTAGATTATTGGTATGCTTGTACTGTTCCAACAAATCTCTAGTTATTTAATGTTCGACCTGTTTTTGCTTCTTCTTTTGTGTGTGTGTGTGTGCAAAAACAGAAATGGTTATTCCTCCTCCAGTAAGGCCTGAGAGAGTGACAAAGTTCCTCAAACCTTATGTTCTAAGGATGCACTTCACAAATAAGTACGTAAATGCACAAGTAGTCCACACGCCCACTGCAACAGTAGCCTCTGCTGCCAGTACACAAGAAAAGTCCCTCCGGTTGAGCATGGAAAAAGCTAAAGAGAGCACACGGGATGTAGCTGCAGCTGGTAAAATTGGAAAGATACTTGGAGAAAGACTACTGCTTAAAAATATACCTGCCTGTGTCGGTATTTCTCAAGAGAGATCAGAAATATCATGGCAAGGTGAAAGCAGTTGTTGATTCTTTGAGAGAGGCAGGGGTAAAGTTGGTATAGACATGCGTATTATCTTCTGTTGATTGTAGTTCTGTTTTAGAGGATCAAAGAAGCATCAGAATGGAGGAAATTATGTGGTGAATAACGGTGGAACTATAAGCTGCATGATTAAGACTGTTATTTTGGGCTGTTTTTGTTACTCTTCAGTGGGTTAAAAGTATTTTTTGATGGAACAGTGAAATTATTGATCTTATTTGGCCCTCGTAAGGATTTACATTTGAATTCGATGAAATTATAATTTGACGGACATCATTACACATATCTAACGATATCCAACCTGATTGAATATATACTCATTTAGGTGATAGGACAGAAGAACAACTGAAGATGAATTCTCAGGCGAATGCCGTTTTGCCCTTTGAACTATATACTTCGTGTTGCCTTGCCTCCCTTAACTCGTTAAATAGGCACTTTGCGACATCCATCTTTGAAAATGTTGTTTGTGTGCAAGTCTACCCTTATTAAAAACAGAATCATTTAATTTTTTACACAAGACATTTAGCGTTTTCCAGACTTACAAGCAATAAAAACAGAATCATTTCAAGAAATAAATTTAACTTTTGCAAGCACCATAAAGACAAATGCTGGAAGCAGGTTCCAGTTATGAACAAAACAATATTTGTGGCTAAAGATTACACTAATTCAGATTGATCCATAACTCAAATTTGTAACTCTATGAAGCCAATCAAGAGTCCAATTGTATCTACTTGACCTACACAGTATACACATGATAAATTATGAAAATGATAAAGAACATCAGTATTTTAAGCGATCACAAGATGCAGCCGGTGGAACTAGTTTTCTTCTCAGAAGCACCAAATTGGCACATTTTTCCCGATAAACACGAGTTGAACCCCAACTGATGAGCTTTCCTAGCAAGGTTGCTCTTCATTTTTTTTCTATATTGAGACTCTGTGTCGACTTCAGCAAAAGAAGTGGTCTGGACTTACTTTGCTGCAAAAAGTTCCCCGAGTATCACCTTCATTGCACAGCGTACCAAACAAGAGTTCTCTGAAAGCAGGTTTAGATATCAAGTTGATCAATCTTGACAAGACTAGCAGAGTTCTGGATAAGTTCCTTCCTCGTATCAACCTGAAAAACCAGACAAAATCTCAACCTTGATCTTGGGAAAGTGCATGTGCGTGTGTGTCAGTGCATACGTGTGGATTGACGGGTAAAGAAAAAGGTAAACAGACATTCTAAAATCCAAATGTATTTACGATCCACTCACTCGGGTTCCCATGAGAGATGAAAAGACAACATTGGCTTCGGCTACATCCTCGACTCTTAATTGCTTCAAAAGTCTCGTCTCTGGATTCATGGTTGTTTCCCATAACTGTTGAGGCATCATCTCCCCCAACCCTGCATTTTTAAAATGTCGAATCAGACAAGTAGACATGAGCAACTGAAAATATGAGATTATATTCTATCTAAGCTTGAATAATTGTTTAGTCACCTTTAAATCTCTGAATGTTGTATGATGCATTTGCAGGGAAGGAACTCTGAAGTTTTCTAAGTTCAGCATCATCATAACAGTAATATGCTTGCTTCCCCCTCTCAACCTGAATATTAATAAAGAAGAATAAAATCCTAGTGAAACTTTATTAAAATAGAGAAGCTCTGGCTTTTCTATTCGAATAAACGGAAAAAATCTGTTTGAAGAAATAGTCTTAACATATACCTTATATAAAGGTGGAACACCAACATAGATACAACCTTCATCAAACAAAGCTCTCTGCACACAGTCGAATCCCGTGAAAATAAATTACCAACATAATCCATAAAATTATGAAAGATCACTGCACAGTTATCAAATCAATCTCTATTCTCTTTCATTGAGATGCATCATGCCCAACAAACACACACACACCCAAAAAAAAAAATCACCTGCTTCCATCACATACCTGATACCTAAAGAAGAAGGTTAATAACAATGTTCTTATATGAGCACCATCAACGTCAGCATCGGTTAATATTATGATTTTGTGGTAACGGAGGGAATCCTTTTGAAAATCCTCACCCTGATAAGTAGTGTTTGCAATTTTAGCAGAAAGAACAAGGAAAAGAAATCAACAGAAAATTAGATAAAGAACAACAGAATGAAAGGGATATATATATATATATATATATATATATATCTGAAAAGTTGACACCTTTACTCCAAGTCCCAAACCAAGAATAAGATTTTGAATCTCCTCGTTCTTGTACATTGCCGCTTCATCCTTTCTTTCAATGTTCAAAATTTTACCCCTTAAAGGAAGAATCGCCTGCATCATATCAACATATCGTTTCAAACTTTTGCTATTCTTATTCTCAATTTCAAACATCTATTGGGAAATTTTGAGAAAAGATGAACTATATAGTGGGAAAAAAAAACATTATACATCCAATTTGTAGTTTAATTATCACCTGAAACCGCCGATCCCGACCTTGTTTAGCACTCCCACCAGCTGAATCTCCTTCAACTATGAATATCTCTGCATTTTTTCGAAAATGAACTGATTTCATGACTGTGCTTATATTAACATAGTAAAGGCTTCAAAAAATACAAAAGGAGATATGTATAAACACCTAACATATCATTTGAATAAAGGAGATGAGAAAGAGTAGAGCATGTGTATTTGCACAGATCATAATTTTTTAAATGTAAAGATAATTTTCCTTTTTGTTCATCAAACTTCAAAGCGTAACTTATAACAAAAAAGAAAGCATCATACCCGATTCCTCAGGATTAGTAGCTGAACAATCAGCAAGCTTTCCAGGGAGGGCTGATGATTTCAAAACACTCTTTTGTCTCACCAATTCCCTGGCCCTCTTTGCTGCTAGAGCTGCCTAAAAATAAGACATGGACAACATACGAAGCATTAGAGAGAGAGAACCAAATGGAAAATTGAAGTCCCGGGCAACAAAACTAAAATAACAGCAACTTAGATAAATGTGTTAAGACATTAGGGATGATAAGAAAGATACCTTGAGAGCATTGAGGGACTTTGAAAGAATGGCATCAAGAACATCTGGATGCAACTCCAAGTACTCAGTAAGATACTCTTGAATAGATTGATCAACAACCTTCCTTACCTCCGGGTTTCCCAATCTCGTCTTTCAGAATCAAAGAAAAAATGATGTCAATAAAATTTTTTGAATGTGTTTAACAAGAAATTTAGACTACCTTTAAGATTTGTTTTTTGTTGCCTCCAAAATGCTTTAAGATTCTCTGCTTTTAAAGAAAAAAGAAAGAAAATGCTCATTAAAATGAATATTTAGTTACACCTTTGTTTGCCCTTCAAACTCTGGATTTGGAACTTTGACAGAGATCACACAAGTTAGTCCCTCTCTTACATGCTCACCACTTAAACTTATATCCTTCTCCTGGAAGAGGGAACCAAATCTTCAGAGCTATTATATTGGTTAACAAAAAATTAGAGAAAAGAAAGATCAATTCCAATCCAGAATACCTTAATGACTTTAGACTTCTTCCCTAGGTTGTTGAGCGTTCTGGTTAATGAAGCTTTCACACCATCAATGTGAGTGCCACCATCAATTGTCCTAATGCTATTTGCATATCCTAACAATGTATCAGAATATGCATCTGAACACCTGTAGAAAAACCAATTAAGCCAAATTAACTTTCTATTTCAGAAAGACAAAAGTATCATATAGTTTCTTCACATTGATTTCCATGATGACATGTGGGTTACAGAAAACGTTTACATCATACAAAGCCAAAGGAAAAGGAATAATAGATAGGAATTAGATAATTCAGGTATATTACCATTGAAGGGCTAAATCAATTGAGATTCCATCTGCTTCTTTTCTAAATCCCACGACATCATGAAGAGGTTTCTGAAGCAGAAATATGTAAATAATTTCTCAAAATAATAAGCATTGCATAACTCTATAAAACTATTCAGCACATGTGGCAACAATCAACAACAATTACATCAAGCATACCTTATCAGAATTAAGCCACTTTACATATTCAGTTAATCCTCCAGCATAGTTGTACTCATTATACTGTCTCTTCTCTGGGTCTGCATCCTCCTTATCAACTGCAATTGTAACCTGCAGGTTGAGAAAATAAATAGTCATCTACTTTTAAGTATTCCGACAGAAAGAAAATCACTATAACTAAAGGCTGCAACTCGGAGGATAGCAGAAAGGTAATATCTAGAAACTTCTATACGTACGACTATCATATCTGAGGAGTCACAATAAACATGTTCAGAATTTTAGAAACTCAACCAACCTCAGGATTGAGGAAAGCAAGCTCCCTGATTCTTCCAGATATTGTGTTATATTCAAACTCAATCGCTGTCGTGAATACTGAATAAAAGAATTCTAGTCAAAGACAGAATTTGCAAGGAAGCCCCATTCAATTGATTAACAGGATTCATCAGCGATTGGCCAACAAAAACAAAATGAACTTTAAGAAAGAATATTAACCTTCTTTGTCTGGCCAAAAATGTATGCGAGTCCCTTGACAGTCCTTCATTTCAGGAGGAAGCTCACGAGAGATCAATTTTGTCACAGGCCTCCCACGGGAATATTTCTGCTTATACTCCTTACCATTGCGCCACACTGTTACTTCGAGGGCCTATCCATACGCAAAAGCAAGAATGAATAACAAGGCGAGGCATATTAATAGAAGATTATGGATATACAAAATTCCTGATAACCCATTTGAGAAGAGGTTCTGTTAAATCTCTTCAATTTTCCTTCCTTTCGTTTAATTGACTATGCAGGGTTTGTTTCTTTTTCAGAGGAAAGTAGAAGGAAAATGAAAAGATAAATAGATAAAGTGTGGAATACTATCATTTATAGAGAGGAAAATTTTCCATTGCATTTTCTTTACTAAAATCTGAGGACTGACTTAGCCAAAAGGAAAAAGACTATAAAAAGGAGTTAAGAGCTGTAATGAATAAGAAGTGACACCTCAGACAGCGCGTTAACAACTGATAAACCCACACCATGTAGTCCACCCGATACACTGTAACCACTACTTGAACCACCAAACTTGCCACCTGCATGCAAAACCTGCAATGAAGCTTTTGAGCATAAATTATCCGTAGTCTCCAGCAAAGAGGCAATTCCATAATTTACAATTACAAAACAAAGCATTGACAGATAAAACACATTCAATTAAATAGAATCTTCTTTCTTTATTCCTCTCTAATTAAACCCAAGCAAAATATCTTGAACCTTCTCTTTCTCTACTACTGTTCTAATGCTGCCTACCATTTTACTAACATGATAACTAAAATGCTCTGAAGTGTCAATTATTAACAGTTGAGCAACCTACAACACAATTTAGAGAACTTTATAACTGATATCATGAAAAGAAAACTACCGTCAAGACAGTCTCCAATGCAGACTTTTTTGTTGTTGGATGCATGTCGGTTGGTATCTGGCAACGCACAAATAAGTTATGTAAGCAGATGAAAAAATTTCTAATAAATAAGAACAGACAGCTAGCTTAAGCAACATTCTCACAGAACACTTACAACAATGCTCCCACTAAATTATTACATATGTACACAAAAATACTTGAAGGATACCGATATTTTGCACCATGTCCCGAAAACAACACACTCATCGACATGGAAGGGCATTGTTAGAAGCGTGCAAGCTGTCCAAAAAAACATCCAGTGGAGACTTGGCAATGGTCAGAAAATTAACTTCTGGAACGACAGATGGCTTGGAGATGAGAAGATCACGGATCAAATTCCACTGCCGGTTGAGAGCAATGAGAGAAGTCTCACGGTTGCACATGTCATTAATTCTAAAGGGGAATGGGAATTGAACAATATCCATACTAAGATCCCAGACAATATTAAGCAAAGGATCCGTAGGGTTCCAATACCCATGAATCAGCAAGCTGAGGATGTGCGAATTTGGAGATTGTCAGGGAATGGTAAATTCTCTTGCAAATCGGCTTATATGGCACTGATGGGAATGGGAGAGTATGCACTTCAAAGTGGAGGGAAGAGGTGGGAATGGATATGGAAGATTAGAGTACCACAAAAAATCAAATTGTTTTTGTGGTTGTGTCATCATAACAGCTTCCTCACAGATGCCTTACGATTTGATCGCAAATTCGCGGATTCGGATCAATGCACCCGGTGTCACAACGGCAGAGAGGATGTTTTGCACACCCTTCTTCAATGTCCTTGTGCCAAACGAGTTTGGGAGCTGCTGGTTGTTCCAACTGAGTTTCAATGTTTTTGGAACCTAGACCGAACAGGATGGCTGGAGGCCAACTGCCACACATCTTTCCGCAACATCGTTCTCCCTGCATGTGAATGGAGAACGATTTTCTTGGCAACAATTTGGGCAATTTGGAAGGCCAGGAAACAGATGGATCTTTGAAAAAGTTGAGGAAGAATATAAAAGAAACCATTTTTGCCATCAAACAGAGCACACTCGACATGATAAATGCTCTGCCGGAGAAAGAGACAAAGAGACGAGCAACACACGCAGGCCGAATGGATTAGACCAAGCCCGGGTTGGATGAAACTTAACACAGATGGGAGCTATGCTCAAGAAACACTCTCTGCTGCTGCGGGAGGGGTGATTAGAGACGACATGGGAGGATGGATCGTTGGCTTTTCAATGAAGGTTGGAGAAGCCTCGATTACAATGGCCGAACTCCTGGGGCTAAGGGAGGGACTGAAAATTGCATGGAAACGAAGAATACACAGGCTGGAGATCGAGATTGACTCCGAAGTTGTGAAGAAACTCGTTGAGGAGGCTGAAGTGAATGACCACCCGCTGGGTAACATCGTGGAGGACTGCAGGCGGCTGATTCATATGCCGTGGGATATTAAATTCATGCATACGAGGAGGGGAGGCAATCAATGTGCTGATATCTTAGCAAAAATGGGACACAAACATGCCTTCTCAGCATCTGTCTGGGAGCTACCACCAGCCCAATTCCTGCAGGTGATTAAGGAAGAGGCTTGTTTTCACCCGAGAGGGGGAGGAGCTTCTGATGGAGCTCTAAGTTGCTTTTGCTATTGTTTTTCTTTCTTGTTTCCTCATGTAACCGAAGAAAAAAAAAAGAAAAAATAGCAATGATTTTAACATTCTACACGATTGTAGACTGTAGCGTGGAAAATCTTAGTGAATCTCACATTTCCCACAAGGAACAAACTGACAGGCACTATGCTTTAAGCATAAGATTATGCCCTTCAAAGCAAATAAGTGAAATCATGATCCAATTCAAAGAGTGGCTTTGGTGTTTACAAATTACAATGAGGAATGATTAATGATCAAGAGCTCCCATGACATGCCAAATAATATAAAATTTCAGAAGATGCAAAGAGCATTTCAATCATATTGTTCCATGCAGCATACGTCTAACTAACTAAATACAATAAGCAAATATGGCATTATCTAATGATACTAGATCCAGCATATTACACAAAGGAGAAAAATGAGAGTTCGTTCCACAACATAGCGCCATATATGTCCTCACACCAAGAATTTTGTAATATGATACTTGCAGAAGGCGTCGGAAACTAAATGTTTTCCATTTAACCCACAGAATAATTAATTCCAACTGGCAGGAGAGAATAAATGGACATACCCCACGCCCATTGTCTGTGATGCTCACTGAGTTGTCAGCAAGTAGGATGACGTCAATTTTTGAAGCAAATCCTGCTTGTGCCTCGTCAATGGCATTATCCAAGATTTCATAAACCTTAAAAGTAGTGAAATAACAGGTTAAGCCATCATTAATCTACACTTTCTATCCCTTAGCACAATGACTAACATAAATGCACAAAAAAAGGAGGAAAGGACATACCAAATGATGCAGACCACGGGATCCAGTGCTTCCAATGTACATTCCAGGTCGTTTCCTTACAGGGTCTAACCCCTCCAGCACCTAAAAGAACACCATGATAAAATTTGCTAAAAGGGAACAAGTACTTTTATCTGGAACCATGCAGCAAGATAACTTCAAAGATTACATGTTTCTCATGAAAATTACCTGAATCTGTTCCGACCCATATTCTTTTGAGACTTTATTTTCACGAACAGCCTCGGTGGTGATGTTTGATGACATGAATGCTCTGGGAGCCACAGCATTCCATGGTAAATACTTGCTTGAATCCTTTTTCAACCTACCATTTGCTCTGAAATAAATAGGGACTATAAGCACCCTTATCAATAAATAAGTAAGAAACCTTGTGCACAACATAAATTCTGCACTCAAAAATTCTAAATGGACGCACCAGCAATGGTAACTAAAAAGTATTGCACAAAGTATTACTAACGCAGCCAACTGTATCAGTATACATTGTTCCACAATGTACATAGAGGAAATGAAGAGATGAACTATTTTCATACATAAGAATTATAAGAAACGCTACAATTGGCACTTAACAGACCGCAAACCCTGTTAAATGAAACTGACTTGTACAACATAGTTCCTTATACAAAGCAATAACCAAACCAGACAATTTCATGTACCAAAAATCACAAACTGACAACGCTTATCAAACAAGATTAGTAAGCAAACTCGAAGACACAAGCACCCAAATTAGGTTGTGTAATACCTTTTCCAACTCATTCATATTCTACACAAACAAAAAAATCGCATCCTTTTTATTCCCGACATCTTAACAAACACCCACTGACAAAAAAAATTCTCCATAAAAAACCATACACGCGCATGTTTATTGAAAAATTCATCAAGATAAAAAAAAAATGGAAAACCTTCTAAAGCGTCGATACTAACAACACATAAATAGAAGAGCAAACACACGTAGCGTAACAAGATTCTTCCTTTCCTAACATTCTCAAGAAACCCCACAAATAAAAACCACTTGAAATACTTAACACGCCCGCCATTATACGATAAAGATATACACTCAAACCAACATATACAACCGAAAAACATTACGAAGAGAAAAGAAAAGAATAGTCACCTGCTACTCAGAAGTACAAAGGAGGGTCGTGCCAGAGAGAAAGAAGACGAAACTGTGAGGTTGCACCGGCCATTTGAATGAAAAGAGTGAATGGAACAACACGAGTAAGTGAACAAACGATAGGCCATCCGTTTGACAGAGCTATTTGGCTTCAGAAGAAGGGCCATTCATATATGTTTTTTTTCTTTTTTTCTTTTTTTCTCCCCCTTTTTTTCCTGTTGATTTTCGCTTTCAAGAATGTTGTCTTGTTTCGGGCAGAGATTATGGGTTTATGATTTTTGAGAGGTTTAAAGGGGCGGGTGAAGTGAAGCCTGAAGATAAAAACCTTTGGCCCCTAACAGACCACAGTCTTGGTTGGGGGGAAAGGGATGAGGCTGTAAGTTTTGGAGTTTATAAACCCTAAGTGGTAAAACAATTACTCTTTTCTTAAAATTCCAAAGTGACCCCTACATTTTAAGAAAATAAAAAGTAGTGTGACATTCTCGTTTTTCATTTGACCAAGCTACTTCTGTACCGCGTGAGGTATGAAATAATTATAAATTATTAATATTTTTTTTATTTTAAAAATTATAATACACTCTTGAGGTTTAAGATTTTATTGTAAATATTAATAAATATATCCGAAAAATAATTTAACAAAACCATGTAAATTTATACTAATACAACTACTACTAGATATCGCCATCTATAATCTATTATCGCTATTACTTTTTTTTTGAAATTGAATCATATAAAGATTTTACATATTTAACTTGTCCAAATTTGATGTGGTCGGATTTGGTTCGCAGAACACGTCACTTCGAGCAAAGGTATTGTCCGAGTAAGAATGTCCAAGTCTTGTCCAAAGTCCGAGTAGGGGAGTATGAATGCTGGTCGGGTCCTATTCTGCAAGGATGGAACACACGTGAGCCTAGCCGGAAGTGTCTCCGGCGAAGACCCTCCGACGCTCAAGTCAGTATTCGAGCAGACAATCGGAAGGTAATAATGGGCGTAAGAGTGGATTAAGTGAGCTTACCCAATAAACAGTGTCGTTACACTATTTATAATAATTGGAAACAGGTAGGCTGGACTAGGGTTAGACCGGCCCAGCCCTGTTATTCGTTATAGGAGCATTCCTTGGCATGTGCCGGGGGTACGTCGGGTACACCTGTTGTCGGAGACGGTTGTTGATGTGACCACTTCGAGGATGGAATGGGACCACTCTGAGAGAGCGGAACCTGGTCAGGTGCACAGCAGGACCACTCGAGGGGAGTGGGGTGCTCGTCGAGGATGTCATAGCCCCGAGGAGGATAACAGGTCGAGGAGACAGAAACTGGTCGATATGACAGGAACTGGAGCCTGATTGGAGTGGCCCGACACTTGGCGTCCCAAGGCTGGAGGTTTGCGTTGAGCTGGCGAACACGTGGCCAGGGGCGGATTCGGCCACGTCAAAATTATATGAATCTTATCTCAAAATCTCATCGAAACAGTAGAAATGCTACTCGAAATTATATCATACTTTAATAAATGATGAATTTTGTTAAATTAATACATATCTAAAGGGTATTTATAATTTATAAAATAAGAAAAATTAACTTATAATTATACTATATTTCAGTGAGTGTAGGCTTAATTTGCACTTTTTATTTATAATCTCTTTGTTTTCTTCTTGGCTATTTGGTGTTTGGCTTTGGAAAGCGAAATTATGGTTGGGAACTCTAAAATGAAAACGAGATTAGGTTTGATTTAGAGAGTGTTTGGCAGAGCTTATAAGCTCCTAAAAATATCTTATAAGTTGTTTGGTAGTTTGTAAGCTTCTTAAAAGTATTTGGTAATTTTTTTAGTAAAAAAGCTTATAAGTTCAAAAAAAAATTGTCAGGAGTTTATAAGTTTAAACAAAAAAATAAGCTCTCCCAACTTTTTTTTTAAACAAATTATAAGTTGTCTAATGCTAAAAGATAAAATAAAATAAATATATTTATTTATTTTTCAATATTACATTTGTACTATCTCAAAAAACTATTTATTTACATGAAATTAATTTTACTTTATTTTTTTCGATCATCATTACACTTAAAAAAACATATAAGCTATAATTTTTACCCAATAAAATTATAATTTATAAGCTCCAAAAATATCTTATAAGCTCTATGAGTTTATAAACTCTTTCAAATAAGCTTAGCCAATGACTCTCTTATTTTTGTTTGATCTAGTCCCATTAAATGATTGTTAATTTTGGAATACTAGTTTTGTTTATGATTGGTTTCGTTTTCTAAATCCAGTTCAGTGACATTCGACTATGAGATATAGTGATTAGTTTGATTTGCATTATTAATGTAATTGTTTGAAATATATTATACCCCTCTAAAAAAATTCCCGATATAATTAAGCTCCACATGAATTAACTAACTAGTTATTTTGCTGCGTCGAATCATTTGAAGATCTAATCTCAACTAAATAATCATAGCCCTTCAGAAAACTAGACACAAAATAATCGATATAATACTTTGTCATAGTATTATCGTTTCAATTTCGCAGTGTTTGAATCCAAAATGGAACCTCTCCCAATTTTGTTGAAATTTCAAGTAAGAATATACTTATGTTTGAAGAGGGTGCTGGGTTAATTAAATTTCTTGACAGCATTTTTGAATAATAATAATAATAATAATAATAAAGATCTTGGAAGATGATAAATTTTATTCTAAAAATAATTAATCTGTTGAAGTTCGGGATATGATAAGATCAGGAAACTTATAGGATATTGATCAAACTAATTTTGTGTTAGTCAATATAATCAAAACAAAAGGAGTTCATTATATAAAATTATTTTAAAAAAAGGATTTTATTGAATAAAGATACTGAATTATTCAACACGTGTCGTCGAAAAAAGAAAGGTTGAGGAGGCTCCTGTTGAACCGTAAACTTTCTAATTTGCAACAAAAATTGTTATGCGAAAACAATATTAAGAGGCACTGGCAAATTATTGGATTTCACTTCCAAATTTTCGAGATCTGGTTATATTCAAAATAAAAAGTAGACAAAATTAACTTCCAAGGACTATATTTAATCGTCAAATGAAGATCTAAGCATTTTTTTTATTTTTTATTGGATTGATTTTTACTTAGATATTGAAAACCCCTAAACTGAAAATCTAAATTAGGCCCGAATTTTAGATCATTATTTCCTAACTAGGTAACGTACAATTCTGATGGGTACACATTTCAACATTGCCCAATCACGTAATATAATATATACACCTTCATTTACTTTTGAGAAGTGATGGATATATTTACAATTAAAACAAAAATAAAATGTAACACATCAAGCCATTTTCATGAACTGGTACAAACCATGAATAAATAATAGAACATTAGATGGAAACTCCCGTCCCACCATTCTCTAATATCTATTATCAGTTTCTAACTATGAAGGCATAAGTACTATATTTAAAGAAAACATAAAAAGTTGTATTTCATTTACAAGTTGGCCTTACATAGTAGCTCAACAATCAACATACAACCCTCTCACCTTTCCTTAAATCATGTTACAAAGAAGAAAAAAACATTACAGATAATTTTGTATGGATGAATGATAGCCAGATGTACAAGAGGATCATTAATTGTGAGAATCACGATACTTTACAAGTTCATGTCTATGCTTACAAAACTAAAATTGGCTGTGACGAACCAGATATTCTCGTCATGGCATGATACCATACCGTGGTTCCTCCTACGGGTATCTCCCGTTCCTGAAACATAAAGCAAAAAAACTCATCATTGATCAGTCACACCAATATACGGTGTCAAAAATCATCACTACTAGTCACACCAGTATATGATATTTGAATTATCTGTCAGGCATTGATTGGAACCACCTCAGCAACTAAGTATTTCCACATATTCACTTATGTAATTCTAGACACTTGAATTTCTCACCACATGATTATTATCCAAAACGAGCACTTGTTTACAATATTGTTACAAAAATAGCCACAGTTTGACATTTACCTTACGGAATGTGCATGGAACCCATTGACGGCTCCTCTGGGAGCACTAGGACGCCGGTTTCTTTGATCTTGTTCTTTACCATTGCGCATAGCAGCAACTTCCTTTTCCCTGGAAGCGACTTCTCGCCTCATTTTCTTGGCCTCAACTTCCATTGCTTTGTTCAACATTTCAACCTTTTTGGCCAACATCTGAGTAGTTTCCATGCCAGAAAATCCAAGCTCAGAGACAGAGAGGGAGGGAGGGAGGGGGGGAGAGAAGATCGTGCATAAAAACAACAGATAACTCATTACCATACCTCAATTGCATCATCTTTGTCCTTTAGGCTTTGATGTTTCTCATGGCAAGCTTTTCGCAGGGTTATAACCTCTTTCTGCAGCATATCATACAGCATTCCAGAAACATAGTCTTCATTTTCGTTTTTTGACTTTTCAGTAAAAACGCCCCCATCCCCATTCACACAGGGATTAGTTATTCCATTTTGTGGGGTCTCCACACCGTGGGTTGGTTGACAGTCTTTCTCATTTGTCAGCGGGATCACCTTGTCAGCATTGGCTAATGTAATATCACCCTCAAATGAACCCGACAAATTCTTTGCCTGCTTTAGTAACGAACTAGCATTAATGATCCGGGATGATGCTGACAAGTTCACTTTTCTGGATAGAAATCCGTTTGAGGATGGCCTAGACAAGTTTTCTGATCCTCCAAGTGACTGTCTACGTGAAGTCCCGTTGCTCACACTTCTTCCTTGTGACGAAGGACGGATTGTACCATTTGGACACCCTTTAAGTCTTTCCTCCAAAACTTTAAAGCGTAGCAGGTACTTTTCCTAATAGCAAATGAGGAGGATCATGATCGCAGCTATGTTGGAAATAATGGCATCAGAAAAGAACAGAATCATCTGTATATTCACCTTCAACTGTGCTTCTGCCTTAGCAGCACGCTCCACAACTGCCAGCTTATCTTTCAACTGTTGCATTTCTCCCTGTATTAACCCAAGATTAAAGAAAAACCTCAGATCACATGTCATACCACAGTACTATACAACTAGAATAAGATATTCCCTCTTCATCTACTTTTAAATTTCTTCATTTCCATCTATGAGCATCTCAAGTAGAACTAAACTTTTGGAAGCATTTACTTTGGCTCTCAATAGTTTGCAAAAGTGTATCCTTACAGGGGAAAAAAAGAGAAAATAAAAGAATTCCCCAGCACATGAATTCCCCACACCAGAAGAACCTATGTATATAACCAGGTCATTTGTAATCATACCTACTTTTTTTTTAATTTATTCGTTTGATAATCACTTAGTTCTTTGACTGCTGTTATGAATTGTTTTGGTTCTGTTACATTACCGCTATCATTAATATCAGTAAGTTGCCATAAAATTACTTTGAAAAGAACAAAAGTAAGTTGCCATAAAATTTGTATCAAGGTGATATAGAGAACCTGATAGAACTTTCTTTCTTCAAGCCACTGCTTTACTGGCATTACTTTGTCACTGGCATCTTTCCAATCATTTGCAACAACAACAGCTACACGATTTGCTGACACCTTAGCGCGAGCTAGTTCACGGTCGAGAATTCTTTTTTCTTCCTGCATAAGCAGTTGCAATTAGGAACTCCTCAAGAAAGACAGATCATGATATATGCTACGTAAAGTATTAAACAGAACCTTTATGGAAAAGATAATTGAAGAGTGAAGACCAAATTTAAGTCATTTACATTTATTTCCAGCAATTTTCGCTGGTACTCACGAACAGCATTGGCTGCAGCACCCCCAGCCAAAACAGCCTCCTCAAGCTCACGAACAGTTTGTGTTAGCTTTTCAACCTCAGAAACCTTTTGCCTATGCATTTTGTCCAATATTTTATTCTCTTCCTGATACAATATTGTAAGTGCTTTATCAGAAACCTACATCAGCACCTGTAATTACCTGCTAGACAACAAGGTCTCTAAAATGGTCAAACCTGGCATATCTCAATCTGTTTACCCAACTCCTGGTTTTTGTTCTGCAAATCATCAACCAAGGATGCTTTTGCTAGAGCCATCTGAACTGTACGTTCTGCTTCCAGGAGAGCAGTCTCTTTAGATTTTGTAAGTCGGTCAAGGGCTCTGTTGTCATCCTGTAGCTTTGCTACCTAACAAAAGCAACAACCATGCGTTCCCAATCAGAAAGAAAAAAGTTACTCATTAGTCTTAAATAAAGCAGTTACAGAAGTCCATCTGTGAACTCAGACTAAGATAATAATGGCTGAAGAAATTCGAAGCATAAAGTTGAGCACCTCCATTCTTGCCAGCTTTAGCTCAGCCTCTAGAGGTGTGATGATTGCCTCAATGGGAGGCATCTCATCATCCTTCTGTGCAGCATGCACTCTTCGAAGTGTGGCTTCTGCAGCAAATTGTGCAGCCAGAGCAGCTTTTTTCTCCTCATTTAGTTTCTTGATTTCTAGATTCTGAAATCACAAGTGACAATGTAACCATACATTCTATGGAAATCGTATTTGAAATTTCAAAGTTCTGACATGAAGTAGAATTTAGGAGGCTTAACTGGAGAGGAGGGGGGGGGGGGGGGGCGGGGGGGGGGGGGAAGAAGAAGAAGAAGAAGACAAGAAAGAAATAATAAAACCAAATATGTACCTTGCTTTCAAGTAGCGATTCTGTTGCTTTTAACTTCTCATCCACTTTCTTAAGCTCCTCCGTCAGCTAACAAAAACCAAATAATGTGATAAGAAGCTTTTCATGGGCAACCAGCCAATTTATTCATGCTTATGAAAACAATCAGCTCATTTGGGATGCAGATAGTGGAAAGAGTGAAAAAACAATAAGAGGAAAAAGCACATTCAGTAATTGGCAATATATAATATTAATTACCAAACGAAGAATTCAGAATCAATGCTACAAGCTGGACCCCAAAAATTTCTCTCACAAAGTGCCAAGCAACATAATATTGTCTTTTACTAAAGGTCAATGATATGGCACACCAATCAACAGCTTCACCAGTAAACATAGGCATACATGGTCCACCTTTATCTCCATTCCTCCCTCTACCCATCCAAGTCACCCAAGCCCACCTTACCCCCAAGTGAAGAGCTGCCAGGCCCCAAGATTTTGTTCAGAACTGAACCATCCTACATGGTTCTTCAGTATACCACTTCTGGAAAAGATGTTCTGATTAATGTCCAACATAGAGGCCATTTATGTAGTAACTCCCCCACTAAGATTTTCAGATGTGTTCATAGCATATTAAAACATAGGTATATTAGTGTTACCTCTTCAACTGCCTTCTCTTTAAGACGTTCAGAGAGCTTCAACGCTTTGATTTCTGCAAGCGCATCTCCCAGTTCTCTATCTTTCTCTGCACATTTTGCAATATTCTTTGATGAGGATACTGACGATCTTACATTTTGGTTGAAACAAATAGCTGCTTGCCTTCTTCAGGCTACAGGAAATTTTCATGAATGGGTAACACACACGTAAACTTGAAATGATTTGCTTTTCTTGGTAATTTGATAGTTAGAAGAACTGCAGGATTATGTATTGCATTGCGCAACCGCTAGATACAATTGACAAACTCTAGCCTATATGTCTGGGTCCACTACTTCAGGATATATGGAGAAAAGAAAAACAAAATTGAAACAAAAATATTTTCAAAAAGTAAAACCATGCTCTTAGATAGGCCAATAAGTGGAAAGCTAGTGGACTCAATTGTCATCAGTGAGAAGATGAAAATGCCAGGGTGTAGCTTTGTTTCAACGACTAGACTATAATTTTTCATTCTAGCATCTGGATATTTATTTTAATACAAATTGCAGTTTTTAGGCCAATATACTTTCCAGAATTGCAGTAGTCATCCTAAGGAAAAATACAAATGGCACTTTAAAATGCATGAGACATCTAAGCACAATTGACAGCCTTAGAATACAGGGTATCTATTCACATTTCAAATATGTATTTTGATTGACATATTGTCAGTTCAAATGCTATTGACCTTGTCCATGCAATATCAACAGTTTTCCAGAGACTACCAATTCCTAGTTTCCAAAATCAGGAGACTACAGCTGGCTGACTAGAAAATGAATTGACATGATTAGTCAATAAAGCCAAACAATGTATTTGTTATTTTGTATTTGTAGTTATAACAAATACTGAGGTAGTTAGAAAGAGCACAATGCATCTTCTTTAAAATAGGATATGATGTACTCCAAGAAATCCCATCAGCAGAAAGTGGAGTGGGGCCTCGAAAATTAGCTTTACATTCACTCATCCACACAACCACATGCTCCCAATTTCTCTCTGTCTTTAGATATACGTATTAACAGTTACCATCTTTATTCTATACAGTATACGTTATCTGCATCATTTACGTATTATGTACTCCACAAATTTCACCTTCATCTTATGTCCCAGTGGAAAGCAAAGAGACTCCATTCCACTTCAACAACACACAGTTAGACTTGTTTGGTACCAGGGAAAAAGCTTTTAAAATTTGAGTTTCCGATTAAAGAATTTGATCTTCTCCACACACACACCCAAAAAGAAAAAACAACAACAATTCAATAGTATATTGCAACTTGAAAGCCTTCAAAAGGTAGTTTCACAATTTCAATCTAACCATAAAAGTTTTAGCACTTCCACTTCAAAAGTAGGAAAAGGATAATTTTTGCAGGCAAAGAAGATACCAAATTCCAAATACCCTATTATATTATGCTCTGCCATTGCGAGCACGCATTGCTTCAAAATTCAAAAACATTGCTCGACTCTCGAAATCAAAATCTAGAAGCTTTCTAATTGAAAATTGAAAAAGTATTGCCATTGGAATTAATAAACAAGAGTGTCAAAAAAACCAAAAACGAATCCTGGAACCCTTTTCCAACGAAATGCGCAATATTTTCCAATAAATTAAGGACCTTCAAACCTCTTATATCTCATCTTAAAGTTCTGAAATAAGAAAAGAACCAAAAATAAATAGAATCGAAAATTTCCGGTTAACGAAACACTAAATTTTAACCCCAAATTTGAGAAACAAACCCCTTCAGAAATCAACCCCAAACTGAGACAGTAACACACGGACCTCGCACTTCGTTTTCGAGGCGGGTGAGCTCGACGCGCACAGGATCAGAGCCATGCAATAGCGTAATGATGTCATCCACCTCCGAGCCGGCTCGGGATAGGGCCGCAGCCGCGGCAGGCTTCTTCTTCGCCTTGAACGAAGCCGATGACGTCAGCTTCGGCGGCTCCGCTTCTCCATTAAAGTAATTCGGATAGCTTCCCATTTAATCACACAACAAACACAAATACAGAGCAAGCTCTACCGTTAAATCAATCAAAATTTCCCGAAGTTGCGGAATCTAAGTTACACCATAATTGCTTCCGCTGTGTCTCTGTATCGGTACATACGTACAATAATATGTGTGTGTTTGGGGGGGGGGGGCGTGGTTCGTTTGTGTGTAAGTGGAAATGGTGTATGGAGAGAGAGAGAGATAGAGAGAGAGAAGGCAATGTTAGTGAGTGTTGTTATTTGCTGCTAGAGAGAGAAAATGGAAAGAGGTTTATATAGAGAGAGGATTAGGAGGGGGTTTAAGCGGGGTTTTAATGGGCATAAGAAAAGATTAACCAGGAGGTTCCAACACTCTGCGCCGCAGCGCACTTTATATCTTGTAACGCGCCACGTGGCGAACAGGCATTGTTTGGTTTCCTTTTCAATAAATAATAATTTAATAAGTTTATCTAAAATAGATTAATATTACAATGTCCAAATCTTAAATATAATTTTTTTTAAATATTGATTATTGACCGCTCTGGGTATAACAATATTGTTTTCCCTTTTCAAATAATATAATATGTCTTTGTGCTTAAAATATATTACAATGAATATGACAATAATAAATCATTTGAAATATTTTTATCAAATTTATTTATATTTGATTTCTACTAACACCTGTTGTTACATTATATTAAATATTAATTTTGCAAAAACCATTTACCAACTTTCAAATACTTATTTTCAGTTGTCTTTCTGTACTATAATACCGATATATTTCTATCAAATTATTAAAAAAGAATAATAAAAAATTTAAAATAATTTTACCAAAATTATAGATATGTAATTTCTATTATCATCTATCTTTACAGTTAAACCGTTCAACGATTGTAAAATAATTATTTTTTTCATGATAATTCTAATTGTCAAATAATATTCTCAAAAACAAAGCAAAAAAACAGAATTTAGGTCCTTTTCCTTAGACGACAAATCGATAATGTGACATCCAACGGCAAGAATTTGGCTTAGAAACGGCCGCAAATGGCAACCACAACTAAAGTGGTCCAGAGTCAAATGTTAGCTTCAATTTACCGTTGCAATTGCCTAAACAAACAAAGAAAAAGATGACACTTTTGCTTTAACATGGTAGTGCCAAAAAAGATATATTAGCGAAAAAAGGGGAACATATAATATAGCCTAGCTTCTAACATGTAATAATTCCAATAATAAACTTCCAAATTTTGTGGATTTAGTCAAATCTCAACATAATTTATTTGTATATACTATAATTTATTTGTCTATATAATAGTATAAAGGCAAATGATTTGAATAAGCTTGAACATCTACCAATGATTTTTTGATCTGGTAATAAGGACGAGACATCAAAATGAGAGAGGACACGGGGGATTGAACAGAAGCTCGTTCATTTGTGTTTCTTTTTTTCAGTTCTTTTTTGTCTTAGACATGATTGTAAATAATAGGATGGTATTTAATTTTAATTTTTAATTTTAATTGTTGATCAAGATACTTATTTGAAGTATATTTATATAAATTGGTGAAAGACAAGTACACCTTTCAACTATACCCTCAGCTTGGAGTCCCTATTTGCAAATTCAATTTGTTGATGAAAATTTTACAAAATATAAAAACAATTTATTATATATATCATTTCACTCTATTTGAAGATTGTAATTTGTGGACGAGATCTCATGACATTTAACGCTAAAATAAAATCAACCAGTTATATCTATTTGAAGATTATATTTTCTTAATATCATCCCACAAATCATTAAGTGGGTATTTACTATTTATTTGAAGAAACATTAGCATGTGCTCCATGATTGACTTGACAATTGACATGAACATAATTAACGTAATTAAGTGTATTCATAACAAGAAAATTAAAAAAAATAATGTACCACGATGTCGTTTCTTAATCACTACAAGTCTCTTGTTGAAGTTAATCACTCTATTTCATTTTCTTAGTATCATCACACAAATCATTAAGAGGGGCTATTTACTATTTATTCGAGGAAACCTTAGCATGTGGTCCATCAGTTTGATTTGACATGAACATAATTAACATAATTAACTGTATTCATCACAAGGAATTAAAAACACTGTACCATGATGTCGTTTCGTAATTACTGCAAGTTAACCACCAGCTTAAGCCAACTAATCCGCGTACTCTGAATGCATGTGATTCATGATCATCAACTTCAAACCAACAATAATGATGTGGGGGAGAGCATCACGATAAGTAGTGTGGGTGGCACCACAGGGTCTCTTTCTCTCTCTCTCTGTGGAAAGCGGAGAGAGAAAGCAAGAGAAGGGACAGGGGCACATGCGAGGTGGGGATATATGAGAAAAGCGTGGAGGGTGCACATGCGATGCCTTAGGAAAGACAAAGCGTCATTCCTAATTCCAACCCTAATGGGGTCCTTTTATTTTATTTCTAAAGTATCCTTACCCTGTCCCACACGCACTCCCAAACTAAGATCATATACATACATACAAACAAATATATGTATATATATACATAATCATTAGTACAAAATTTTTGTGCACGTAATATTAATACTTCAAATAATTTTTCATATCCCGTCTAATTCTTCAAATATATCCTTCCATAGTGTGTACTAAGTAATAATAAAAAAAATGTTTAATATATGTTCATGTTATAATATTCGGGGTAATTACTTAGATTATGATCTTTCAATAACTTCAGTGTAATACTATACAAAGGTTCACAGTTCATTTGGATGTACATCATGCTGAATTTGATACAATCACTCGAACACTTTGTAAATATTAATTAAAAAAAGAAAAAGACACACACAATCATTTAATAATGAGAAGATGGTTCAAAATCCAGAACTTTAGTAATATTAAGATCAAACCTTCACCATTAAATTATGGGCGAATTACAGTGACCACCCCTGTGGTTTTGTGATATTACGAAAAACCCCCTACTTTTGAAAAAATTACTAAAACCCCCCTGAAATTATGCATCCTTTTGCTGGGATAGTACGGACCGAGTGAAATGACATTAGTACCCTTGTTTTTTTTCAAAAAAAAAAAAAAAAATTAATAGATATTGTGAAATTTCTACTTTACCCTTCCCCCCAAAATACCCATGTTGGGTTTGGATTTTCACAACACACAAACACAAAACACAATAAGGCATTTTCAGATGAAAAAAACCCTAAACTTCCCACCCCATTGCTGCGCCGGCTGCTGTGATTTAGGACAGTGAAAACGTCTCTCTTGCCGGCGCCATTGAAGACGAAGAAAGATCGGTCGACCACAAGCTCGAGCAGGGGGATTTGAAGGGCCAACTGCAGCAACAAAGTTCCCACCGTCGTGCGTCGTTTGCTGGGATTTTGGACGGTGAAATCGTCCCTCTCGCCGGCGCCATTGAAGACGAAGGAAGATCGGTGGACCATAAGCTCGAGCAGGGGTTTTCAGGGGCTAACTGCAGCAGCAAAGGTATGCATCCATCTTCAAAAATCCAGTTTTTTAAAAAAAAAATTCATGGTTTTGACCCCTTTTTTTTTCCCCCAAATGTTTGTGCGTGAGTGTGCTGCTATTTTCAGTTCAGTGTGTGTGCGTGTGTGCTGCTATTTTCAGTGTGTGTGCGTGTGTGTGCTGATTTTCAGTGCGTGTGTGCGTGTGTGTGCTTCTATTTTCAATGTGTGTGAGTGTGGTGCTGCTATTTTTGCTGTGTGTGCGTGTGTGTGCAGATTTTCAGTGTGTGTGCGTGTGTTTGCTTCTATTTTCAGTGTGTGTGCGTGTGTGTGCTGATTTTCAGTGCGTGTGTGCATGTGTTTGCTTCTATTTTCAGTGTGTGTGCGTGTGTGTGCAGATTTTCAGTGTTTGTGCGTGTGTGTGCTGATTTTTTCAGTGTGTGTGCGTGTGTGTGTTGATTTTCAGTGTGTGTATGCGTGTGTGTGCTGATTTTCAGTGTGTGTACGTGTGTGTGCTGATTTTCAGTGTGTGTGCGTGTGTGTGCTGCTATTTTCAATGTTAAATATATTGTATTTTTGTTTCTGTGTTTGTTGTAGGAAATGGATGTTGATGGTGATGTTTGTTGGGACAATTTCATAGGTGGCGACAGTGAGGGTGGGGAAGAGAATGAGGGTTGGGAAGATAATATAGGTGGGGGAGATAGTGAGGGTGGGGGAGATAGTGAGAGTGGAGGAGATAGTGAGGGTGGGGAAGAGAATGAGGATGGGGAAAACAATGAGGGTGAAGGAGATAGTGACTCACATTGCTTGTCAAACTATCAAAGTGACGAGCATTGTGAGTCTTTTAACTCATCGGATGATGAGTTTCCGGATGATCCTCTAAAAGGTGAGCTAGAAGGTAAAGAATGTGAGAACATTGAAGTAGGTGGGTTGAAACATATAAACTTTGAGGTGGGTCAAGTGTTTAGGGATGTTTATGAGTTTAGGGAGAAACTTGTTGATTATGCTATCCAAGAGGGCATTACTCTAGTGAGGAAAAAAAATGAAAAGGTTAGAGTCACATGTGAGTGTCAAGGTAATGGGTGTGCGTGGAGAATACATGCTTCTTTAATGAGGGATGGAGTGGGATTCAAAATCAAAACATATAATGGTAAACACACATGTATTAGAAAAGATAACATTAATGAGGCAAGTGCAAAGTGGATGGCATCTAAGATAGTGATAAAGTTAAGAGAAAATCCTAACATGAAAGCAAGTGGGATTAGAGATGAACTTAAACAATATGGTGTTGATCCCAAATACATGCAAGTTTATAGGGCTAGGAAAATTGCGTTTGATGATGTAGAAGGGAGTCATTCTGAGTCATATGGCATGTTGCCATATTATGCAAAAATCTTGACATTAACTAATGAGGGTAGTCATGTCACTTTACAATGTGATATAGGTGAGAATGAGGATGAGGGTCCTAGTATTCAAGTGTATCCTACTTTTAAGAGGTTTTTTTTAGGCTTAAATGCTTTGAGGGATGGTTTTTTGGAGGGGTGCAGTCCGTTTTTAGGTTTTGATGGGTGTCACCTTAAGGGGCCATTTGGGGGAGTATTGTTGTGTGCTGTAAGTATCGACGCGAACAACGGGCTGTTTCCAGTTGCATTTTCAGTTGTGGAATCTGAATGCAAAGAGAGTTGGCTCTTTTTCTTTGAGAATCTGTGTACTATGCTTGGGGGTTTTGGGAGTGATACACCATGGACCTTTATGAGTGATAGGCAAAAGGTAAAAAAAATCTGCTCACTTAACATATTTTTTTTGTTTATTTTCTGATTGAAATTGTTACTAATTCATTTTTATTTGCTGTTTTAAGGGGCTTGTGGAGGCCATCAATGAAGTTGTGCCCCATGCTTTTCATAGGCGATGTGCTAGACATATTTTCGCCAATTTGAGGTTGTCGTTTTCAGGTCATGCATTGAAAAAATATTTTTGGGAGGCATCTAAAGCATACAATCCTAGGGATTTTAATTTTGCAATGGAAAAAATTAGACAACTACAACCTGGGGCATATGATTGGCTTTTAAAAATTCCTTGTGAGCAATGGTGTAGGCATGCTTATGGTACACACATTAAAAATGATCATGTCACAAATAATATTTCTGAGTCTTTTAACAATTGGGTAGGAGATTTGAGGGCTAAACCCATTCTAACTTTGTTAGATGGGATAAGGGCCAATATGATGGATTTAATTCAAAGAAGAACAACGAAGGGTAGAAAATGGCACAACACTTTAACTCCACATGCAATGAATACTTTGAATGCTCTTAGAGATGCAAGTAGGAGATGTAAGTTGTTGGTTTCTGGGAGGGGTATTTATGAGGTAAAGGATGAGGGTGTCCCTCATGTTGTTGATGTACATGTAAGATCATGTACTTGTGGTGTATGGACACTTACAGGTATACCTTGTAAACATGCAATACCTGCTATACACCATAGGAGACAAAATCTAGAGGATTTTGTGCATCCTACATGGACAAAAGAAAGGTTTATGAAGGCATATGATAGGCTGATCCATCCTATCACTGATCCAAGTTTTTGGCCAAAGGACTTGGATGTTCACCCCAAGGTCCTTCATCCTCCATTGAGGAAAAGAATGCCGGGCAGACCTAAAAAATCAAGGAGGAGAGAACCAGGAGAACCAGCAGCAGCTAAACGGTCTGCATTCGTAAAATGTAAAAGATGTAATGGGTATGGACACAATGTTAGGACATGCCACATGCAACCTACAAATGAGGTACATAATTGCATGTATTTTAGTTTCTTTAGTCACATGTATTACTATGTTCATTAACTACATTGACATATTTTGTGTACAGGGTGAAACTTCAAGGAGGGTTAGCCAAGGTTCACAAGCAAGAGCTGAAACTTCAACGCGAAGGAAAACAACTTCAAATGTTGGCCAAGGATCCCATGGAGGAAATAATGTACGCATGCCACAATCAATGGAGGTATGGATTGTTGGTGCTTTTAATTTTTTACAGTAATGACTTTCATTACAAATATAATCTATTTTTGCTTGGTTAGTCATGTTGTAGTTCCCCCATTTTTTTCCAGAATGAGGCTGCCACATCTTCACAAAGAAGTGTGAAGACTGCCTATTCACAAGTACCAACCACTTCCAATGGTACAACTTCATTTTTTTTTATTTATATTAGTATTTTAATATCCTATGACGCTTATAATGTTTCATTGCCATCAATTTGTAAACAGTGGCCAAGGATAAAAAACTATATCATCCTAAATGGGGTATGGATGTTAGAAAAAGCAGTCGTAGGGCAGCTTGGGTGGCAAGAACCAAACTGTTGGGGTTAGATAAGCGCACGGACGGGACTGCCTCACGACCAATATTGGTGACATCCAACACGCAACAACGAGAGATACGTTCCAAAAAATTTCATGATAGGCCAACAACTTCAGCCCCTCCCCCCACCGAACAGCTGTGAAATGTTTTTTTGGATGGCTTTTGGATTATTTTGGAACTTTTGTATATGTGTTATAAACAATGGTGCATTTGTGTATATGATTTTCTAGATAGATTTTGGACAATTTGCACATGTATTTTTGTGAACAATTGTGCATTGGTGTTATCAGTTTGCACAGGTATTTTGTGAACAATTGTGCATTGGTGTTATCAGGTTATGTACAGGTATTTTGTGAACAATTTGTAATGAAACATGAAAGATGAACAATTTGTATATTTTGTGGTATGAATTTTTGGATTTTCACTTAGTATGTTATGTTTCTTCATTTTTCAACTGTTTGTATCATAATATGCAGAATTTGCATAAAAAAGATCACACAACTTCTCATGCATGCATGCCAACGGCTAGTATGAAAAAATGCTCAATATCTTACAAAAAACCCCCTTTGGTATTAGTAAATTTCAAAAACCCCCCCAAGGGCATGCATGTCAATTTAAAATTACTAATGTAACATTCCCGCCACAAAAGGGTATTTTCGGTAGTTCACTGTACTCCATCTACTCGTCGTAATTTTTTTAAAACCTCAGGGGGTTTTTAGTAATTTTTAAAAAGTTAGGGTGTTTTTCGTAAAATCGCCTAACCACAGGGGTGCTCAGTGTAATTAGGCCGAATCACGTTCATGTATAATCTCTAGGGAAAATTACACTGAGCACCCCTGTGGTTAGGCGATTTTACGAAAAACACCCTAACTTTTTAAAAATTACTAAAAACCCCCTGAGGTTTTAAAAAAATTACGACGAGTAGATGGAGTACAGTGAACTACCGAAAATACCCTTTTGTGGCGGGAATGTTACATTAGTAATTTTAAATTGACATGCATGCCCTTGGGGGGGTTTTTGAAATTTACTAATACCAAAGGGGGTTTTTTGTAAGATATTGAGCATTTTTTCATACTAGCCGTTGGCATGCATGCATGAGAAGTTGTGTGATCTTTTTTATGCAAATTCTGCATATTATGATACAAACAGTTGAAAAATGAAGAAACATAACATACTAAGTGAAAATCCAAAAATTCATACCACAAAATATACAAATTGTTCATCTTTCATGTTTCATTACAAATTGTTCACAAAATACCTGTACATAACCTGATAACACCAATGCACAATTGTTCACAAAATACCTGTGCAAACTGATAACACCAATGCACAATTGTTCACAAAAATACATGTGCAAATTGTCCAAAATCTATCTAGAAAATCATATACACAAATGCACCATTGTTTATAACACATATACAAAAGTTCCAAAATAATCCAAAAGCCATCCAAAAAAACATTTCACAGCTGTTCGGTGGGGGGAGGGGCTGAAGTTGTTGGCCTATCATGAAATTTTTTGGAACGTATCTCTCGTTGTTGCGTGTTGGATGTCACCAATATTGGTCGTGAGGCAGTCCCGTCCGTGCGCTTATCTAACCCCAACAGTTTGGTTCTTGCCACCCAAGCTGCCCTACGACTGCTTTTTCTAACATCCATACCCCATTTAGGATGATATAGTTTTTTATCCTTGGCCACTGTTTACAAATTGATGGCAATGAAACATTATAAGCGTCATAGGATATTAAAATACTAATATAAATAAAAAAAAATGAAGTTGTACCATTGGAAGTGGTTGGTACTTGTGAATAGGCAGTCTTCACACTTCTTTGTGAAGATGTGGCAGCCTCATTCTGGAAAAAAATGGGGGAACTACAACATGACTAACCAAGCAAAAATAGATTATATTTGTAATGAAAGTCATTACTGTAAAAAATTAAAAGCACCAACAATCCATACCTCCATTGATTGTGGCATGCGTACATTATTTCCTCCATGGGATCCTTGGCCAACATTTGAAGTTGTTTTCCTTCGCGTTGAAGTTTCAGCTCTTGCTTGTGAACCTTGGCTAACCCTCCTTGAAGTTTCACCCTGTACACAAAATATGTCAATGTAGTTAATGAACATAGTAATACATGTGACTAAAGAAACTAAAATACATGCAATTATGTACCTCATTTGTAGGTTGCATGTGGCATGTCCTAACATTGTGTCCATACCCATTACATCTTTTACATTTTACGAATGCAGACCGTTTAGCTGCTGCTGGTTCTCCTGGTTCTCTCCTCCTTGATTTTTTAGGTCTGCCCGGCATTCTTTTCCTCAATGGAGGATGAAGGACCTTGGGGTGAACATCCAAGTCCTTTGGCCAAAAACTTGGATCAGTGATAGGATGGATCAGCCTATCATATGCCTTCATAAACCTTTCTTTTGTCCATGTAGGATGCACAAAATCCTCTAGATTTTGTCTCCTATGGTGTATAGCAGGTATTGCATGTTTACAAGGTATACCTGTAAGTGTCCATACACCACAAGTACATGATCTTACATGTACATCAACAACATGAGGGACACCCTCATCCTTTACCTCATAAATACCCCTCCCAGAAACCAACAACTTACATCTCCTACTTGCATCTCTAAGAGCATTCAAAGTATTCATTGCATGTGGAGTTAAAGTGTTGTGCCATTTTCTACCCTTCGTTGTTCTTCTTTGAATTAAATCCATCATATTGGCCCTTATCCCATCTAACAAAGTTAGAATGGGTTTAGCCCTCAAATCTCCTACCCAATTGTTAAAAGACTCAGAAATATTATTTGTGACATGATCATTTTTAATGTGTGTACCATAAGCATGCCTAGACCATTGCTCACAAGGAATTTTTAAAAGCCAATCATATGCCCCAGGTTGTAGTTGTCTAATTTTTTCCATTGCAAAATTAAAATCCCTAGGATTGTATGCTTTAGATGCCTCCCAAAAATATTTTTTCAATGCATGACCTGAAAACGACAACCTCAAATTGGCGAAAATATGTCTAGCACATCGCCTATGAAAAGCATGGGGCACAACTTCATTGATGGCCTCCACAAGCCCCTTAAAACAGCAAATAAAAATGAATTAGTAACAATTTCAATCAGAAAATAAACAAAAAAAATATGTTAAGTGAGCAGATTTTTTTTACCTTTTGCCTATCACTCATAAAGGTCCATGGTGTATCACTCCCAAAACCCCCAAGCATAGTACACAGATTCTCAAAGAAAAAGAGCCAACTCTCTTTGCATTCAGATTCCACAACTGAAAATGCAACTGGAAACAGCCCGTTGTTCGCGTCGATACTTACAGCACACAACAATACTCCCCCAAATGGCCCCTTAAGGTGACACCCATCAAAACCTAAAAACGGACTGCACCCCTCCAAAAAACCATCCCTCAAAGCATTTAAGCCTAAAAAAAACCTCTTAAAAGTAGGATACACTTGAATACTAGGACCCTCATCCTCATTCTCACCTATATCACATTGTAAAGTGACATGACTACCCTCATTAGTTAATGTCAAGATTTTTGCATAATATGGCAACATGCCATATGACTCAGAATGACTCCCTTCTACATCATCAAACGCAATTTTCCTAGCCCTATAAACTTGCATGTATTTGGGATCAACACCATATTGTTTAAGTTCATCTCTAATCCCACTTGCTTTCATGTTAGGATTTTCTCTTAACTTTATCACTATCTTAGATGCCATCCACTTTGCACTTGCCTCATTAATGTTATCTTTTCTAATACATGTGTGTTTACCATTATATGTTTTGATTTTGAATCCCACTCCATCCCTCATTAAAGAAGCATGTATTCTCCACGCACACCCATTACCTTGACACTCACATGTGACTCTAACCTTTTCATTTTTTTTCCTCACTAGAGTAATGCCCTCTTGGATAGCATAATCAACAAGTTTCTCCCTAAACTCATAAACATCCCTAAACACTTGACCCACCTCAAAGTTTATATGTTTCAACCCACCTACTTCAATGTTCTCACATTCTTTACCTTCTAGCTCACCTTTTAGAGGATCATCCGGAAACTCATCACCCGATGAGTTAAAAGACTCACAATGCTCGTCACTTTGATAGTTTGACAAGCAATGTGAGTCACTATCTCCTTCACCCTCATTGTTTTCCCCATCCTCATTCTCTTCCCCACCCTCACTATCTCCTCCACTCTCACTATCTCCCCCACCCTCACTATCTCCCCCACCTATATTATCTTCCCAACCCTCATTCTCTTCCCCACCCTCACTGTCGCCACCTATGAAATTGTCCCAACAAACATCACCATCAACATCCATTTCCTACAACAAACACAGAAACAAAAATACAACATATTTAACATTGAAAATAGCAGCACACACACGCACACACACTGAAAATCAGCACACACACGTACACACACTGAAAATCAGCATACACACGCATACACACACTGAAAATCAACACACACACGCACACACACTGAAAAAATCAGCACACACACGCACAAACACTGAAAATCTGCACACACACGCACACACACTGAAAATAGAAGCAAACACATGCACACACGCACTGAAAATCAGCACACACACGCACACACACTGAAAATAGAAGCAAACACACGCACACACACTGAAAATCTGCACACACACGCACACACAGCAAAAATAGCAGCACCACACTCACACACATTGAAAATAGAAGCACACACACGCACACACGCACTGAAAATCAGCACACACACGCACACACACTGAAAATAGCAGCACACACGCACACACACTGAACTGAAAATAGCAGCACACTCACGCACAAACATTTTGGGGAAAAAAAAAGGGGTCAAAACCATGAATTTTTTTTTTAAAAAACTGGATTTTTGAAGATGGATGCATACCTTTGCTGCTGCAGTTAGCCCCTGAAAACCCCTGCTCGAGCTTGTGGTCTACCGATCTTCCTTCGTCTTCAATGGCGCCGGCGAGAGGGACGATTTCACCGTCCAAAATCCCAGCAAACGACGCACGACGGTGGGAACTTTGTTGCTGCAGTTGGCCCTTCAAATCCCCCTGCTCGAGCTTGTGGTCGACCGATCTTTCTTCGTCTTCAATGGCGCCGGCAAGAGAGACGTTTTCACTGTCCTAAATCACAGCAGCCGGCGCAGCAATGGGGTGGGAAGTTTAGGGTTTTTTTCATCTGAAAATGCCTTATTGTGTTTTGTGTTTGTGTGTTGTGAAAATCCAAACCCAACATGGGTATTTTGGGGGGAAGGGTAAAGTAGAAATTTCACAATATCTATTAATTTTTTTTTTTTTTGAAAAAAAACAAGGGTACTAATGTCATTTCACTCGGTCCGTACTATCCCAGCAAAAGGATGCATAATTTCAGGGGGGTTTTAGTAATTTTTTCAAAAGTAGGGGGTTTTTCGTAATATCACAAAACCACAGGGGTGGTCACTGTAATTCGCCCTAATCTCTAACCTAACATAAAAGCAATATGATACTTGTTTAAGTAAGCAATATAATCTCACCATTTTTTTTTATCCATCAAAAAAAAAGTAAAATTATACAAGTATGTTTCTTTTGTTCGGAGACGACAAATGAGGACGGATAAAGGACCAATAATTAGCAGATGAAGTGTTATGTGTATAGCTCCTATAATACTGGTATTTTGTATTTGAGGGGGTCTCAGAATAACAATGTAACAATGGGTTGATGTTAAATGAAGGATTTGATTGCTAATCCTGTTGACACATGGGAAAAAAACACTACCGGTGAAGCTTTTAATTGCCGACATTAATGCATGTTACAAAGTAGGACCAATTTAAACTAATCTAATAAGGAAGTGTTTGGTTTTTCCAATTAATCAATTGATCTTATCATGAGATTAAGGATTTTGCACGACTATTTTAGATGTATTATTCAGTTTTAGTATGTATGATAATATGTTGGGATGAGATTATGTATAATCGTGTTTATATGTTTGGTTTCGTAGAATATGCGACTTTATCTATCAATAAGGTAGGAATTTACATAAATACCCCAAATAATTTTCATGTGGGGTATGTTGGAATACAAAAAAAAAGGTAAATCACACATTTTTTTGGGCAGATTAAAAATTTGACCATTAGTAGTTCAAATTACATAAACTTCCCTTGTCAGAAATTCCGGCTTACCAATGCCCCCCGGGCTGCTATTAAATTACACTGACCCCTCTTAGCATATCACTTCAAATTACACCAGCGGCCATTTCCATAAATTTCCCCCTTACATCCCCAAAATCCGCCCCCTAAACTGTTCTTTAAGTTACAAAAAAAAAAAAAAAAAAAAGTTGTTACATCTCCCCTCTTTTATACATGAAATTCTTCACCTCTTGCAAATCAAGTTAAACTAGTTAAATCATCTTTTGTCCCACCAACACAACAACTTAGCATAAATCAAGAACTTCAAATTCATACAACAGAAAATTATCCAACTAATATGCAACATTCCTAATTCTAGATCAATAAATCAAAACCCAATCTCAGTAAATTATAAAAGCATCAATGTCTAAGCAAAGACAACAATTTTGAACCACCATATCATCATTCTAGGGTAGCTCAGCATCAGAAGGCAGTTCCATGCTAAACTCATGAATTTCTTCACACACTCTGAAGAATATGGGACCAAATAAAATAAATATCGTTGTTGAAGCTTTACATATTTTCTTCCTACAATCTTTAAACCAAATAAAAGGGCAAATTTTTTGCTCAAATTTGACTTGACCGTACTTAAGTAATTATATAACAAATGTTAATACACTTGTCATGTGATTTGTCACTCTCTTTAAACTGTACATCAATCACATGATTAAATGTAAAATACTCACCACGTGATTAGTCTTAGTGTAGTCGAATTTGATGCGGGTAAAAATTTCCCAATAAAAGAAAAGGAAAATATGTTGTCTTCAGACATCGTCTATCCAAACTAAAGAAAGTTTGGTTTAGCCTGTGGTGGCAAATAGGCTAGGCGGATCGTGTCGAATTTGGGTTGGGTTCTAAATGAGTTCTAACGAATGTGTTGAAAATTAATTAGGGTGGTAATGTGTTTGAGGTGAGCAAATAATGGTGATGCAATCCCTTAACGGGTTCAACACAACATAAAATATACTTTCTTCAACATAATTTTGTATATTTTTCAACAATTTACTTGTTATCTAACATATTTTTTGATTTGTAAAAATAATTTTATCACTAACTTTTCAATTTTGTGAAATATTATAAAGTTATAATGATTTTTTTATTGGAATCATTTAGAAACCATATAGACAATTTAGAAACCACCTGAACCCATGTAAGGCTAACAAATTTTGAAACCCATTAAAGCCCAACCTACTTCAACCTAGTTATAAAATTTGAAGACCCAACCCAATCTAAAACTAATTGAAATGAGTTGGAACCATGATTCTTAACCTATTTTGCCGCCCCTAATTTAGCCATTCATATAAAAAGCCTCATTATGCATTAGTACATCAAATAGTACATCTTCTTAACTATTAGTTGGTCTTGCGGAATGAAGCGTTAAATCATTTAAGCAACATTCAGAATTTAAATCCTAGCGTTGTGAGTGGTGCAACTGAATTGAGATGGTCACCTGCATAATGGGCATTTGCAATATTCGATTCAGATTAATTGGCCAATAGAACTGACTGATGGATCAAACAATTCAACTAGTGAACATAAAAACCTTCCATGCTTCCATTATACTTATCACTCATGAAGTATGATGAATTACAAAAAATATATTCATATATGAAAAATTATTATTGCCCTCTTAATGTTATATGTTGTTTAACAATTTGCACTTTTTGTTAATTTAACTAATGACGACTGTTAATCAACCTATATGTGAACTTTTAAAAATACCTCAAGAATGCCTTAGTTATTATGTTTCATAGTTTAAGATACTATATTATAATTTGTTAAAACTACAAGGGATTAAATGTAATATTCCTATTTTTTTTTTCAAACTTATTGATTAAAACCGTTAATGGATGGTGTGTATATCTATTAAATTATTAGTTTTTAACCTGTCTATTAAAGCAATTAGCAATTTGAGATTTTTACTTATATAGTATACAATCTGATGAAAAATATGCTATCCATCATCCATACAAAACTTAATTTTTAGTAATAAAATTAGAAAACCATATGAGCATCGCAAAAAAAACAATAAATAAATACCAAAAATATCATTGTAATTCAAGCAATAAAACATGGTACTTACATATAAAAACATATAATATACACTGCTTAAAATGATATTTGGATGTATTTCTTGTAATTTCACCATACCTAATTTGAGTAAGAGCAAAATTGATATTTTTTTTGATTCTGTTACACTTAACATTGACCAATCAAGTTTTGTCTTTTGTAATTTTAATATACCTTAGGGGTGATAAGTGTAATTTACCTTGAAAAATTATACTCCCGAGATATCAGAAGTGTGTATCCATCAAAAAAAAAAAAAATCAATCAGGAGTGTGTTAAGTTACACTACAATTACACAGACACCCATAGTTCTCACAGAGAGAGAAAGCCAAGAGCATGTAGACAGTATCTAACATATATCAGTGTAATATAACAACATGAAGTATTCATAAGTCAATTAAACATCACAAAAAAATTATCAACCAGCTTGTTGGAAGCTACATGGAGACATCGCATTCCACTCTCGTAAGAAGTTTACACACGATACATTTACAACCGTATTCTGCAGAGCCTCCAGATTTCCTCTGAAACAATAGGCAAATTAGTGAATTATGCAAAGAACTTTGTTGTGCTTAGCCAACATTCCTCACCGGTAGGTGCATGCACAAGCTTAGAAGGTACCAAGTCGAAGAACTGTTATAAAACCCTGACTTCATGTTTTTATGACGATCCAAAACCTTTGCTAGAGGCAGCTTCACGTTCCAGGCGCTGTTGTTCTCTCTGGGTAAATCCGGTGTCAACAAGTGAAAAGATGGAAAAATAAAGAATGACAATACACTCAATCTGGAATAATTGAGCATTTAGAATCTATTTACTGATGAACACCAGCATATTTGAAAACACCGTGCATTGCAATAACAACACATACACCAAGAGAAGCAAAGCTATTCGCTGTTTGGTGTCAGCATAAATGAACATGACAAATAGAGCATGAAACCGACAATCAAACTTTGGTTTCCAGCATTTAATCTACAAAATAGTCAAAACCTCGAACCCGATTTAACAGAGAAGTCTTGAGAAAAATCAGTGTACATCATATACTGTGTACTTAAAGCCAGTCTAGAAACTCGGCAACAAAGAATGCAATGAGTATTTGAGGGACTAAGAGAAAGGAAGGCAGCACTTAGTCAAAGAGGTAAAGTAAATGAAAATAGAACAAAAAAACGTGTTTGCTCCATAGAGAAAGATAATTCATTTTCAACATTTGACTTGCAACTGCCAATACATAGAACTATGAGAAACATACCCTTCTTTCCCAGTATGGAAGGAAGCAAACAAAATCATAAACAGGGCCTATCGTTGAGACCAAAACCGCATTCAGCCCAGTAAAAATCAACAGGGTGGTCATAGGTCGTGTTCTGTGTGGCATTTCTCTTTACACGTTAAATTTCATACCCTGTGAACAAAGAGATCAGCAAGGGTTAGTTAAGGACTCAAATATAACTTACAACATCAAAGTGCTATTGTAGCATAGCACCTAAGCACCATTCCAATTCCCTGCATACTATGTTTGAAACTTAATATTGCCCTCAAATGCCAGAAAACCATTCAGAACATATCATCTCTAGTTATCCCAATTAGACTTCACTCACTTGAGCATGAAATGACAGTGCACTAAATCAATTATATTGATCATATGGTCTAAGCTTCAACACTAATTCTGCTTCACATCCAAACATCGATTTTATCTTCTGATAAACTTTACACAATTTCTCATATCAACCGGATAGAATCATAAAATCAACCAATCATTAAGCATACTAGGGTAAAGGAATGGCAATTCGGCATATTTTACATCAATTATGTATTTATATAATTTTAAGCGCTTATGAAATAACATCGAACAAATAAATGCAATAACAAACTCTCATCTCTATCACACAGAAGGATCCAAGTTAAACAAATAATTGACAAATGACAACAAGTCAACAACCACACCAGCAGGCCACATTAATCCATGCAATCATACTTATCAATTATATTCTCACAGACACAGAAACAAAATCTGTCCTGCGGCCAAAGTTTTGTGAAGATTAAATTTTGAAGAATGATTAAGCATCTAAGAGGTACTGAAACGTGGGGTAGGGTTATAATGATTAACGGTCAACCGCCGGCGCTCCGGCGACTGCGGAGCTGCAGCTCTACCGACTCCATAATTTTTACAGTAATATACTGAGCTCGCCGTCAAAAAAACCTCTTAATCTTGGCGCAGGATAGAAACGTGAGAAACAAAGACTAGGGGCTAATAGAGCGACAAAGATTGCCACCGCCGCCGCCGCGACCAAAAGAAGACTGAAGAAATTACAAAGAATTACCAGCGGTGGAGCGCTCGCCGGCGGCCGGCAGCTGTATATGAGGGTTTTGTTCTCCTCAGGCTTTAACCTTTTACGCTGTTTTGTATTTTTTTTCTTTTACTTTTTTTTGGCCCTTTTCATTTTAAAAAAGTTTAACTTGTATGAAGTTATGAAAATTGTAAGAGCACTAGAGTGGGCTTGGGCTTGGGCTTGAGCATGATTACTTAATGGGCAATTATGGCATTTGATTTTGACGTTTTTAATAAATTATGGATTATTTGTTATTTAAGCCAATTTTAAACTATAAATTATTAAATTCTAAAAGAGTGTTTGATTTTTTATTTTTTTTTGGGTATTCGGAAAATGTATATTAAAGATATATAATAATTAGTTCTTTTGTTGTGTTGAATCATTTGAAGATCTAATCTCAACCTAATAATCATAGCCCTTCGAAAAATTAGACCCAAAATAATCAATATTATTTTTTCAATTTCACAGTGTTTAAGATCCAAAATGGAATCTCTATCAATTTTCTGGAAATTTCAAGTAAGAATATGCTTGTGTTTGAAGAGGGTGCTGGATTAATTAAATTTATTAACATTTTTGAAAAAAAAAAAAAAGATCATAGAAGATGGTAAATTTTGTTTTAAAAACAATTAACCTCGGCATATAATAAGATCATGGAACTTATAGAATACTGGACAAACTACTTTCATGTTAATTGATATAATCAAAACAAAAGGAGTCCATTAAATAAATCCTGCGGAGAAATTACAAACTTGATACAAAGGAGTCCATCTTTTGTTATCCTTTGTAATAATTTTCCATCATCAAAACTAATGATCCTGCCACTATATACAGATTATTTAAATATTTTGCCTCTAAAGTATCACTTAATTCTACTCAAATTTGCATGATAAACTTGAGTAAGATCGGGGTAATATAAACCCCAATGTTGCTCAACTCCGGAGGGCTTGAGATTTTCATTAAACATAGCAAATATATAAGTATCAATCTCCTTCCCCGGCCTCCTCGGCGTCCCTTTTCCCGACGACACATGTTGGATCAAATTGTTGACGTATGTTTGAGCATTCGCCATACTTGCATCGCTCCCTCCATCAGTCGGCCATCCGGTTTCTGTCACAATAATCTCAATATTTGATCCGCCTATCTTTTCCAGTGCAGCATAGACCGCATCTAACATAGCGTCAAAAAGATTTCTGTAAGAAAGTGAGTGATCAGGAATAACAACAGCATTTTCCTCCAGAAGTGCGTACTCCAACTTGACGTTGAGTGGGTCGCCTATGCGCGCAAAATAAGGGTAAACATTGACAAGAAGAGGGTTATTTGTGGACGTTAAGAATGTAGTGATTTCTTTCACAATAGGCACCGCATCGTTTGAGAAGGCCCCCTGAGACGGTGGGTACGAGGTTGATAGGACTTGCATGGAAATTGCTGTGCTGACGGGTATGAGGATGTTGGCCGCAGCCAGGGCTGAGTCAAGGTTCCGCATTGCGTCGGGGATGTATTGGGCTAAATCTCCCGGAAACACTTCGTTGCCCGCTGCTATGCACGTGATGTTCACCAATGAGATGTGGGGTAAAATGTGGGTCTCGACCCATGATGTGGCAGCGGATGGGTTGGAGGCGAGTGATTGTAAGTCCTCGTTTCTTGTGCCGACGATCACTGATATCCCAGAACCATGTAACGCTGTCAAGACATCACTAACGGGTTCGAAAAGTCGAATTTTAGCAACATTTCTTCGTTGAAGTTCTACAATAGTGTTGGCAGGAGGTGGAAGATTGTTCCCTAGTAGTCCGTAGTTGATGCCTATTGCTTGAACACCTTAAACAACGTAGCAATTATAGTAAGAAATAAAACTCAAACAAACGATCATTGAAGGAATGATAAGCACAACCGCCTATTTCGCTCTAGTTTATATAAAATTGTATTGTTTTGTATAGTTTTTGTTACCTGGATAAACATTCAACATCCAAGTGAAGAAGATGAGTACCAAAACACAAATTCTCTTCATTGTAGCTGATTGTGAAAATTAAAATATTAATAAAATATTGAGGTGAAAAGTGAGTGGATTGGATGTTGTTGGATTTGTAGAAAGCCTTCTGTTTTATATAGAGAATAGGGAGTAGGGGTTCTCCATTTCTAAATTTATCGAAGTTAATCATGTTAGCAATTATTATGGTATCTACAATATTTATGTTTCATTAAAAAAAATAATTTCATATTTATGTGAAGATGCATAGTGAAATTAAATGCCTAACCATTATGTGGTGGCCTATTGATATAGTAACATCCCAATCCCCATAGGCATGGGATTTATAACTCGAACTTGGCATGCTTTGTGTAATAAGGGAAGTTGTGAGAATCTGCAAATAGTAAGGCAAGAGAATATCTGCATTTAATTTAATTATAAGCATCAACCTTCCAGGATCCTTTTGGACCATAAACTTTTCAATTGGCAACAAAATTGTTATGCGCAAACAATATCAAGAGGCATTAGCAAATTATTGAGTTATGCTTTTAAAGTTTCAAAACTCGGTTAAATTGGAAATAAAAAGTAATTTTATTTTTTTATTTTTGGATTGATCTTTACTTAGATATTGAATAACCCTAAACTGAAAATTCAACATATCCTGAATGTATATTTATAATGAGTTATGGAACGTAATCGAACAAAAATGCGACTGTTTGAGTGAGAATACTATTTCTGCAACTGTATTTTACGCAAAGTATTATTTGATTAATACTGTCGTATCCAGTTATAATTATCATAGCGACATAGTATTACATCGTAGATTCATAATTAAAAGATACATACATACGTGCGTGTATATGTCATGATTCAAATGATAAAATTTTTAAATAAAATATCCCTTCTGATCTTAGAAGTTAATACTTAAAATGCTTTTCAAAAATAGAACCAAAATATATATTTTTCATTTATTAAGAATCAAATTCGCCACATTTATGTAATCAATCATTTATTTTCATTAAAATCTCTAAAATACTTCAAAAACAGAAAAAAACAATAAAATTTAATTGATGCCATCGGGTATGCATATACCAAACCACACCACAAACATCCAATAAGACACTAAGAATATAAGGATATCATAAAATGAAACATCAAAATCAACATATATGACCTAACGGTTCATAATAGAACTAAATAAACCAAATATATATACTCAATGAGGCAGCATCACCGAAGCCGCATATTAGCTTCAAAACCATACTAAAAGAGTTTCTTGCCCTCCGACGGAAATTAGAAAAATAGACATACATTAATACAGAATTTAATACCTATTAGTTTTGATTTTTCCTAATCACTAAGTAAACTCATCCACCTATATTTGCCCAAACATATTATTCATTCCTATCCTACTCTAAACACAAGAATCCTAACACAACTCCTAAACCAAGGATTACATGCGGGGATTGGCAGTGATATATTACAACAACAATCTTACGCTGCATTGTCGGACCCGTGGTTCCGATCATCAACCATAGCTCCCAGCATTCGCCGAGCTGTCTATGATCTATCGTTTGGTCTCTCTCTTTCTAAGTAAACGCCCGCCTGGTGGCAACCGAGCTGTCACCAAGTCGGGGTGGAGCATCTGAGTTGAGCGATGTATTAGACCGATGATTCTCTTGGCCTAGCAAGCCAAAGAGAACTGAGGGCACGAAGCCTTGAGAAGTAATCATATATCAAGAGCAGCGCGCGGGCCGATTGTCTTGTTGTCAATATACGATGCATTTGTTGCAGCGTTTGTTGCCTTAAGTTGTCGGCCTGATAAATGTGAAACAAATGATATATTGTAAATCGGGTGATGATCTAGCAGATCTTGCCAACACGAGGGCATAAAAGACGATGATGGTGCAAAATCCAAGTTACAAGGGAGGTACGTGTAATTTCATATAGTTATAGGGGAGGGAGTTGTAATTATTACCTGCTTGAGAAAATTTTCAAGGGTCCCCAACTTGCCCATGGCCATTGCCATCTGACCCATATAGTTGGCCGTTACAGACGAACCATCGGGTCCTGAAGAACCATTGGCTAACGTCTCAGCCAGAGATTGCTGCAACGCGTCCATGCCTTGTGAAAGGGCATCCTCTGCTTGATGAGATGACTGCTGCAAATTATAGATTCCCGTCAGCTGCTGCTCTGTGAGAGGCTCCAGATGGTTGACAAGAAGCTGCATTAGTGCCATCAAATGCAAGTTAAATAGACGATGACCATAACGTACACATGCAGACAAAACTTTTAAAAATTTTAGCACACAACAAAGATCCAACACGGCTATCTAATATAAATTTTTTATACAAGAAAACAAGTATACAGCCGGCTATAATTGAGTACACACACCTTGAGAAGCTCAGATGGGCGAAAGCCACCAATCCACATAAAACACCGTTCTGCAGGTGTTTTCCACATTCCTGACAAGATGTGGAACACGTCGGCCTTCGCTGCGTTGCCTTTCAGCCTGAAAACATCATTGAAATGCATCGTCATGTTATCCACAATAGTACGGAGCTCCGTGTCGCTCGCGTGTGAGTTGACCGCCGTTCTCAGCTCGTTTATCTGTCTGTTCTGCTCTTCCATCCACCGGGCATATTCCGCATCAAAAGCCAATGCCCCTGCACCATTGAGATAATTCAAATTTAAGACACTATTATTTTTTCCACACTGAATTATCCTCAGAAAGCTGCATTTTTCTCTACCAAATTATTATCTAGGATTGGGTTAGCCAAAACAAACTGCCTAAGGTTTGGTCCGTTCTCACAAAACTCCCTGTAATATGAAAATTTGCGAACATGCACATGCACACGCACACAAATGAAAGAAAACTGATGCAAATTCTCTGAATCTGAAGCGTAGTACTTATCAGATGCATACAAAAATAAAATTGAATAATGAAGAGCATGTAATGCAGGAAATCAACAAACCACTGGCACTTCCAGCATGTGCTTGATCTCCTATGCTCGAAATGAAAATGCCCTGCTGACGTGCGCGCTGCAGCTCCTGCTCGAGTTGAGTTAGCTTCAGTCGGCTATTCTCCAACTGCTGTACATAGGCCTGCAAAGTACATAACAAATCAGATGATATGGTCTTCACTAACTGAAAGTTTCACAAATTTTAAAAAACCTTCGGCTCGACAAACCAAACAACAAAGAGCTCAAACTTGAATATCAAATTCAAGGAGAAAACATACTTTCTTCCTTAGTCTGCTTTTCCTAGCAGCTTCGCGGTTTTGAGCAAGCCTTCGCAGCGTCTATCAAATCATAATAATGGAATCAAAAACCTGCTAATGAACTTTGGTTTTGTGTGGATGAAAGTATTTGGAATAGAAGGAAGGAATTCAAATGACTCAATATTATGAGGACTTCAAATACATCAAAGTTACTTAAAAACAGTCCAATATCAGAGCTAAAGGATATGCAATCTCTTGTAGTATGAAATTATCTAGACAAGCTCGGTGGAATAATTATTACTATCAATCCAAAAAAATAGCCTAAATGAATTGAATATAGCATAGCGATGCAACCTTCTGGTCAGGGGTTTTTTCTTTTGATTTATCACTCGAATCTGAAACTGCAAGACCCGCAGATTGACCGCCCGTTTCAAACTGCGAGAGGAGCACAACAATGTTAGGCACAAATGAAATAGGCGAAAAATAAAAGGAACAAAAATAGATGTATTGATCAAATTACATGATACAATTTGTAAATTGCGGCCCTAAAGGCCGGAACTTCTTAGTTAAAATCAATTAGTCTGTACAATATTAGAGTGAAATTGAAAATAAAAATTAAAACACACCCGTTGAAACACAATATAGAAAAGCAACAACGTTAGGCACAAATGAAATAGGCAAAAAAAAGAGGAACAAAAATAGATGTATTGATCAAATTACATGATACAATTTGTAAATTGCGGCCCTAAAGGCTGGAACTTTTTTGTTAAAATCAATTAGTCTGTACAATATTAGAGTGATATTGAAAATAAAAATTAAAACACACCCGTTGAAACAAAATATAGAAAAGCGAGATGGAGGCCAAAACACCTTTTGATTCTTATCGTCAGGGTCCACATCGGTCGAAGTATCAGTGCGGGAGCTGGATTCTGCCATGTTGGATTCTCCCCAGTTCTCATGTTGAGCACCAGATGCAGAGACTAGAGTAGGCTGGCGTCCCTTTTGCAGTTGAACTGCTTGAGACCCCACAAGAGCCTGAGAAAAGTTCGTGTTGGTTGAAGGAAGAGTCTACTTGACGAACAGATATAAGATGTCAGTAATTGACAACAATTGCGAATGACATCAAGAAAATCAGATACAAATGGCTTAAAAGAAGTGATTACCTTATTGAATGCCCCGGACTGGAGATCAGGGGCTCCTGCTTGGTTATTCACAGTGGGATTAAATACTGGGCCTGCATCGGACAAACTTGATCGGATGAAATATGGAATTATATAAGAGGTCAAAGAGAAATTATACATAATCGAATATCATCCTAAATAGACCCTGGTACGCTTGCCTTATGCTCAAGTATCCACTCGAGGGTCTTGCCATATGGTTGAACCCTTGTAACCGAAGTAAGCCTTGTATTATCAAGCTTGCCATATGGTTGAAACACACTCGGGGCATAATACTTTACTTGGGAGACTTCATGCCACTTGAGTGTGTGTATACCCAACTGTATTTAACTCATCCATGATGATTTAATAAAGTGAAATGCTGATATTATCTAGTGTGATACTACGATCAAACAGTCCATAACTCAGTTGGGTATATTACCCATACAGGTGGCATGACATGAGCCTATTGAACTAGTTTAACTAGAGATGCTTGTTAGAGCGTCTGGTGCTATATCCTTCCTTATCCCAGGATAGATCTTAATTGCAACTAATTTTCACTTGGGATAAGATAACTTCAACATTTTAGAACAAACAGCAAATGTTCAACCAACTTTCATGTCATGGAAAAGAAGCATTATCCGTAAATACAGAAAGTCTAATTTATCACAAGAAATCCTACAAATTTTTATCCAAAATAAACTCTGTTGACGCTTGATGACAATGGAACAAATATATATATATATATAAAGGTATAATAATACAAGGTAAACATAAATAAATAAATAATACAAGGCTTACTTTGGTTGATATTAGCGGGATCTCCAATCCGAAATCCAAGATATTGCTCAAGGACCCCAAAATCTGAATTTCGAAAAGATTGTGTTCCAGTTGCTTCTGTACCCCTGTTGTCCAAAATTTTTAGATCATATATAACAGAATAAGTTAAAAGAAATCAGATATTTTGTTATAAACTCCACAAAACAGGAGAACACATTGCATTTAGAATTCCAAGGAAGAGATGAACGCATTTTGTGTGGGGCTTCGGCAAAAGCATATGAAACACTGTAGAAGATGGTTATTTAAGAATCAAAGCAGTTTTGAGAATCTTACATTGCCGAGCAGGCATCATAAGGTAACATTGTTGGTTTTGCAGTTGAATTTGACACCAAATGATACTCTCACTAAGCCAAGAAAACTTCAAACCAAAGTTAAACTTCGAAAGCCCACACTCAAGTACAACGGAAACACAGGGATTTGGTTACAGAAAATGAGATAGCAAAAGACACCCCAGGAACATTAATGCGCAAAATCACTTGAACTGCAACAAATTTTTTTGAACCAAATCGAATAAATAGTACACAGATCCAGTTAAACTAGGTTCAATTATAGTATCCTGGCCACATGAACTTCAATATCAGCACAATGAACTAGCATTAAAACATGGTAAACAACTTTTATATCTTCATTTCTTGTTCTTTCTAACCACCTTTTCAGTTTGATTCCAACTTTTAATAACTAGTTATAAGCAATCAACTCTTTCAAACAACACAGATATTTCATGTTTCTTTCCGAGATTTAAGGAATATGAGACAACCAATAGCTAAAAGGATTGTCTTCAAAATAGAAGAAACATACGACTTAAACTATAATACTCAACCAAAAGAGAGTAAATACACCATATTCAAGAGAGATAAGGCAAGGACTCTCTAAGTCACAATCTTTCAGACAGTCACCCGAGATTAAATAATGAGATTTGAACTGAAAAACAAACTAACTGGTTTTAGAAACATTACATGGGATTGGAAGCTGTTGTCTGAGAAATGAAGCTTGGCATGTCAGTTCTATTATTCTCTGAACCAAACTTTATCGTTGTACTACCCATAAGTCACCGTCACCATCACCACCTCAAACTATTCAAAAACAAGAAGCTACAAAACCACCCAAAAAGACCAACAAAACAAAGGAAAAAAGGGATAAAATCTGATATCTCGTTTGGGCCAGAAACTTCCACAAATTCGTAAGTCGCTAAGTTTTCAGCAAGAACATCAAAACTTTGAAAATAGAAATAAAATAACTACAACTCCCAGTTCAAATACAAATCAAACACGCAAAATCAACCCTTTTAGATAAATAAAATCACCAAAAACATAAAACCCCATAAAACCCTTTTCACATAGGATTCCGAAACATCGGAAAAAACATTAAAAACACCAAAAGAGAGAGAAAATCGAAGACCCCATGGACAACTGAGCAGAGCCCAGATGGCAATATTTAGTCAAAAGCACGAGAACACCATAATTTTGAATGGAAGATTAAAAATTTTGACTTTTCGACAGCTTCTTAAATGAAGAGCACTGAATCTTATACGGTGTTTGCATATTATTATATTTGATTTTCGTCGACAAATTTATCCCTCACCAGAAAAACACTCTGTTTAAGCACAAAATTCAAAGGTCCCACTCCCCGTTATGGTTTTCCCTGATTCTTTCTTTGATGATTTTAAAGAATTGTTTATTTATGTGTTTATGGTGATAGAGAGACGTGACGTTCGGATCATTCCAAGCTAGGCGTCATTTTCATCTGAAGCATTTTTTTTCCACTTTTCAAAGCCTTGCCCATTTTTTATTGCTTTTTTGGCTAACTTTTTTATAATTGTGCTCGTTGTGGTGGAGCAAACCCTTTTACTTGTTTGAAATTTCACTTGAGGACATAAATTGTTTTTGAATATAAATTTACCCCTTATGGAAGTACATATTGTAATGTACATACAATATTTCTGTAAGTGATTGAACCATTTAATTACAGCAATAGTCAGTGCTTCAAAATACTTCATCAAATTCAAATTATCAATAGGTTAAGGTTTTTACCCACAAAGCATTTAAGTTAACTAATAACCTCATTTTTAGATGAATTAACAATAATTTGACCAAAATACTATCGCCTGAAAAATTGTATCATGATATTTAATAAGTTCAACTGAAATGAATTAAGGTCAATTCAAAAAAAGAAAAAATAAATGAAGGATTATGGGGGAAAAAAAAAAAAGAAACTCTATAAGAATAGTAATAATTTGAGAGAGAGTATGTCTTTTTAATTTTGCATTTTATATAAAGATTTCTTTCAATTTTTCTATATCTAAATTATTACAAAACTTAACTAACATTTATTCCACCATGCTTTTCAAGGGAACAAAATAGAATGAATAAGTAAATGAGCAAGGTTGCCGAACATGATGATACATACTTCAATTTCATTATTATCTTCACATTTTTTTATAAAATTATGTATTTGTGGTCGATGATGATTTTTTGACAATTTAATTGAATTTTGTTTTTTTTTTCAAACTTCTAAGTTTTATATTTATGATCACATTTGTGGTTTTCGTTATTCGTGTAATATCAATCAAATTCCTTTTTAGATTGTAATAAAACAAGCATCAAAAAGTGTTTAATGAAAAAAAAAAAGGAAATTAGGAGTACTCGTACAATTTCGGAATTTTTGTGTGGGCTCTTTGATAATTTGAGAAAATTGTCGTGGAGCGAACACAATAATTAAGACTGGCTTTCCTTTTCCTCCGCCGCCAATAAGGAACGTTGACACGAAAAGGTTCTCCTATCAAAATGACCGTCTTGCCCTCTTCAATTTAACCAAAAAATATTTTATCTACAAACAATTTTAAGGTGGGGGGAAATGAATTTATTACCAAGAAAGAACAAAGAGAATTTAGTTTATAATTTAAAGAATGCAATCTATATTCTTCAGAATATTTGAAGTCATACCTAATGGCAAAGTCTAGATCCCAAAGTTAAGGTGCACATAACAACTACATACTACCGATAATATAAATAATTAAAATTAAAAAAAATCAAAAGGTACACTTGAGGACGATTAAAAAAAAAATACATGAAATAACAATCGAAATACTTATTCAAATTTAACTATATATTGTACAATTTAAAAATTAAGAGTACACACGCACATCCTCTTGCATTATATGTGGTTTCATACTGGTTATACCCATCATTATCTTCTGAAAATATACCTTTAAAAAAAAGGTATTTGGACAAAATTCTCTTAATACATTAAAATATTAAAAGATTGGTTTGACATTTATTTTATTTTTTCTAATTTAGGAGTTAAAAAAAATACTTCATTTTCTTTAAATAATATATAGAGATAAAACTTATTTTTGATATTGCGATGGCATTAATAATCACGGGATCCACTACTAGTTTTTGTGCATGCTTGTAATATGGTTACAAACTTTGAAAAACGTAAAAATACTAAGTGATACACATCTGACCCAAAAGTGTGTATCAATAAATTTATCTTCCAGCTAGATTCGTCTTCAGGCTTTTTTCAATTTTCTATTAATAACAACAAAATATATGATTTCAACTGCTTTTTATACATAGAAAGTCTCAAATAAACAAATATCTAAAACTGCAGTTTTTGTGGCCTAGCTAGGATTCCCTGTTGGGGTGGGGGGGGGGGGGTTCTAAATTAACTTTTTGTATCCAACATGATTAAGAGTCCGTCTAAACGAGTTTAAAATAAAATGCTTATTGAGTCATATTATTTTTTTAAATTAAATAATATTATATTTGAATGTAATATTTAAAAGTGTTTTAGAATATATCTTTATTTGAAGTTACTCTAAATAGCTTATAAAAAAAAATGCCACTTTTGGACTTTTTTACGGCTTTTACTTTTTTAACAAATGTATCCAAGCACAAGTTATTTCACTAAAGTAATTTTTTTGTTTTTTTCAAAAACCAACTATTTATGGTATAAAACAGAACCCATCCAAATGGGCTCTGAAACAATTACATAAAACTAGACAAATTTTTAAATTGTTGCAGATTTTTAAGAAAAGTAATGATATAGTGCCTGGTGTAGATGGGTGAAGGAATCTTATAATATAAGGGTTAGGCGTTTATTATGATGAAGCATTTGTTCTACCTACCTGAGAATTTTTTTTTACAGATTCTACTGTTGTAAAATTTAAATTTTTCTGGGAGAATTAGTTAACGGAATAAAAATAAATAAATAAAAGAATCAAAGATAATCAACAGCATTGGGAACAAAAAGAAAAATGCACTAAGGGGTGTTTGCGGGAACTTTTAACTTTTTGAGAAGTGATTATTTGCAAAAGAATCATAAATAAATATCGAGGCGGTTTGAGCTATTCTTAGTGATTATTTGCAAAAGAATCATAAATAAATATCGAGGCGGTTTGAGCTATTCTTAGGCACTTCAGAAGAAGAAACTGAAAACACAAAAACACTTCTTCGTAACTTTTTTGCAGTCTCGCAATCAAAAACTGAAAAACAGTTTTAGCTTTTTTTTACTGAAAACACTTCAAAAACAGAAATCGAAGAACAAAAGCAAAAAGTAGAAGCTCCTCCAAACTACCTCGAATGCCATAAAAAAGTTCTTGTTGCCATTGCACCAAATATAAGTTTTAAAAATGGCAAGTGGTTTGAGTAGTGTACATTAGCATGATATGATGCACTGACATGACCTCGGAGCACTTAATTTATACTTTTGTTACTTTTTCATGTTTTTTGTGCTGCATCTTTATTGAAAAATAAACCTCTTCTCAAATGATTCTACAACTTATTTCCCACTACAAAAACAGTTCAAGATGATGCATAATTTATGCCACTACAAAAGCATTTTATTTCTATATACACAAAACAAAATGTCCGAGACGAATTTGAGGTATTTTGGCTGACCAATAAAAAAAAAAGAAAAGAAAATTGAAAAATTCCCCCAACTCTTGTTCCAATTATGAAAGAATTCCGATAAATATTGAAATTATAATATCACCCCAAAAGTTTGCTTTTGCTTTACAAATAATGCCAAGCCGTTAATTGCCACAACCACAGGGGGAAAAAAGAACAAAAAAAAAACCCTCTTTTTTCCTTAGGTACAAGTCATTTCTTTTTTTTTTTTTTTTTTTTTTTTTTTTGGTTAGGGTACAAGTCATTTCAATAGATGTAATTCAGGCACACCTTAGGAGTTTTTGTATAATCATTCCTGAAAAGTTAAAATGACGAGAGAGAGAGAGAGAGAGAGAGAGAGAGAGATACAGCACAAATAAACTCAACTCAACGGAAATAACTAAATTAGAGATGCAAAATAATACTTCAATTGTACATGAAGACCACAAGAATGTAATAAATTTGGGCTCCCACGACAATGCTACTCTACCTGTGTCCACAAAGTATATAAACTAATAACTTTATTCGAGTTCATCGATTTTAACCTCGTATTGTTCCCCAGATGCAAGAATTTTGACACCAACCATACCCTTTTCCCACTCTGCACTTCCAACTATGACCAGTCTCTGGGCATTTATCCGAGCTGCCCTTTTAAACACCCTGTCAAATTGAAGACAAGAACAACAGATTAAAGAAAACGGGATACAATAAGCATGCCAATAAAGAACAAAAGATTAAGGAACATGGGATAGAATAAGAATGCAAATGATGGAAGAAAACGAAGCTTCAAAGTAACAGAAACAGTGTAGTTGCATGGATATGAGCAAGCCTTGCAAGTCAAATGACCCGAATCCCCTTGCAGGCTGATAAATCATAAACAAAGCCAAACCAAACGTAACAAGGGCAGAATAGCATGATTTTCACATCATCTGCATTACATGCTTACCATTTAAGAGGCTTATTTTCTAAAACCAAGTCAACACTTTGTCCTTTTTCCCTGAGTCTAGCAGCAACTAAAGATGCTGCGCCCTGCAGATCCTGATCCAATGAGCATACGATGTTCTCCACCTGTGGGCTAAGTTCTGGCAGAAGTCTCCTCTCTTTGAGCAGCTATATAACCGATATGAAGAAAGAAAAAAAAGAGAAGAAAAAGATTGGATGGATATAAGGAAATCAAAAAAGATATTTCAAATGGTTATTGCAGAAAATAGAGTATACAGTGAAATTGAACTTTAATAAATTTCACTCACTTCTACGATAACTGCATCACCAAATCCAAAGCCACAAGCCGGGATATCATCCCCTCCAAAAGTAGATAGTAACCTGTCATATCGCCCGCCGCCACAAATAGCTCGCAGCTTTCCTTCCCGATCGAATCCCTGAAGAAGTCATGATAATCAATTGGAACCAAATGAGTCAACATTTATCCCACATTTCTCAAATTCTTTATCTACTATTGCAAACTTGAGTAACCAATATGCAGTTTAATGTCCACTGCAATGACCTCCATAACACACACAAACCAGAAAAAAGAATGAGACAAAACACATCCCGTATATATGATCCTCATGGAGACCAAAACCACCATGAACACATATCAAGACGTATTACTTTTTTCCCCTGGATATTCAATATTACCTCAAAAACAATTCCAGTGTAGTAGGCTAAGCCACGTACAATAGATGCATCAAACTGGATCCACTCAGAGTACCCATATTTTTCAGCAAGTGAGAACAGTTCCTTCAAGTCAGCAAGGGCTTCCACTGAATCCCCAAGTTTCTCTGTAATGATTTATAAGAAAATATTACTCCTTAATAATAACTCAAGGATATGGAAATGCCTATATCTCCTCCCCCCACCCCCACCCCCCCCACCCCCACCCCAGAACAAAGACCCATGAAGAAAATAATTTAACATAACCAACACCAAAACTTGATAAAGTGAACTGGAGACACGCATGTCCATGAAAAGATAAAACTGATTAAAGATGTAGAACTGATTCATTTTGAATTTATGATACAACGCTCATTCTTGCACTCGTTGTCCCAACTACTGCATTGCTTTGAATATAAGTTCCTAAGAAATTACACAAAATTTTTTGGGCAGTGAGAGAATGGCATCATTGAACGTCATCACTTCAAACTTTCTACATAATAGATGCAATCAAAATAGTCATCTATCAGGATATGTGACAACACGAACCTTCCAACTGCGTCAAAGATTTCACTGAAAGGATTTGCAATAGCTCTTCAACTGCCTCCTCTGATAATTCGGCTGACCTCAATTCTTTCTTGATATCATCTATGGGAATCTTTTCCAACTGTTTTGAATGAAAAGTTATTGGAGAACAGGTAAAAGAAAAGAACACAGATTGTAACAGAGCAGATATTTAGCATACAGAAAGAGGATGGGCAGATAAAGCTCTACAAAGTACAAGTTAAATAGTGTCTCGACTGATATGTGTAATAATGATTAAACGAGTTATGTGTATTTGATACGTTCTTCCTTTTCTCCTATTCTTCATACTTGAGAATAAATTTGATAAAAGTAAGACACGCAGAAAACCATGAGAAGAATATGGTTGCACATACTCAGAGACATGATTATCAAACTAACCTTGTCTATTATTACACAAACCCTGCCAAATGAATTTTCTGGTATCGAATAGCGTCTCAGTACTCCTTGTAAGACCTGTGGAATACGAGAACAATAACAATTAAACTCAATCCAACAGTGTTCTTAGAGTCAAAATAATTGCAACAAATCTACTAGTAATAACAAGAAAGTTAGAGGGAAAAAAATCAATCTAACTTCATTTCTGAACCATGATGTGATAAAAAATGCTTTTAAGACATCATTTAAAAAATCAAAGCTTGCAGGCTCCCTCAGGTTTCCTAACAAACAAAGCACAAAGTTTAACTGTTGAATGTTTTTATTTTGAGAATCTGAGTAAACAAGAAATTAGCTCTTCATGCTTGTGTTTAGTGCAAAAGAATCTGATGTCTTCACAAGAAAGTTACCAACAAAGTTTTGAATTTCAAGTGGAAAGGGACTTTCTGATTCCCATTAGAAAATTGAATATGAGTCTTGAAGCCATCCGTGAGCTCTTTATGGAAGTGTCCTCAATTTTCAGTAATATTAGTTAACCACTAGCACAAAACGTGCGCCACAACCATACAGTAACTATGTAAGAATTGTATGCTACTCTCTACAAAAAATGTAGTTTCTAATACAGAGCAGCATGCTAGCCAACACAAAGCCGTGTGGCAGCTAGTGATGGGCTTTGTTTGTATTTCTCCTATCAAAAACATCACAGCCTTACAACCTATAATTAAATGGTGAGCATGTTAGGATGAATCTAGAGAGTCTCTGAAAAAATTTACACGGAATATACTATGATATCACCTTCTGACCCAAACACAGGATAATAGAAGGGCCCAAAGGAAACTAGTTGGTTGTAGGAAATGTCAAATGTCAATACTCCATTCGACAAGCCTCAAAGGAATACTTTATCAAGAAAAAGTCATAACATCAACAAAATAAAGACAGAAAACAATTACAGATGATTTCAGTATTTCAAGTATTTCTTTTGGAAATATTGACTACTTTCTACCTTCATACCTTTCTGCTGGAAACTTTAAACCCAACATCTGATGCTGTAATCCCAATGCGCTTGAAAAAAGTGATAATAGAAGAAATCAGCTCTGCCTCAGCCTGATAGGAAATGGATCGTTAGGAAAATTGTTTCACAATATAAACACAAATGCATGCAGATGCCACAACTTTGTATTACTTAAGAACATGGAATTTTTCAAAATGTAATCAAACACATAATGCAGTGACATACTGTAACATTAGGTACACCAATGATATCCATATTCCACTGGTAATGCTCACGACGACGGCCCCGTGTCATTCGTTCATACCGCCAGCACTGTCCAATAGCAAACCATTTTAGAGGAAGGGATGCAGATTTTCTGGACAGAAAAAAACATGCAGATCAAAATCTGGCATCTGTACCTGGATACAAGAATCATAAATAACATATAAATAATTTGCGGACGTGTGAAGTATTCATGGAAGTAAAAGTCTGGAATTACTACAGGTCCATAAATCACTAAATATAGACACAGTTTTAGTCAAGAGATAAGAACTTACCCTTTCTGCATCACTAGCCTTGCAAGAGAAGGAGTGAGTTCAGGCCTTAATGCAACTCTCCGGTTTCCCCTATCCTCAAAGCAGTAAAGCTTTTCACATAAAGAAAAAATAGAGAAGTAAGTAACTGGATAACAAACGCTTGTATAAACTGGCTTGTGTGTTCTGTTTCAGACAGTATTGTATCTGGCAATACAAATTCCCTAAATGTCATTTTCTCTGAACAAAATGGGTATTGTGATTAACAATGAATTGGGTGCTTCTTGAAATGCAGGATACCAAGAAGATGCACTAACAAGTTAAACACTCAAAGAACTTGAAAACCAAGACGGATTCGACTGGTTTTAATACATAAGTCTCTGTGATTTAAGCTATCCATGATCAAAATTTAACGGCAAACTTGTATTGAGTTACATGTCATCCAATCATCCTTTGTTCCAGATTCGAATGAAAATTTAGTTGTACCTATTGACTTTAGTTGTGCCTATTGACTTTGGCCATCCAACACTTGAAAAAATAAGAAGTATATCAACAACATTAGCAAAGAAAATAAGAGACAAACCTGATCTCTGATCTCCTCCCCAGCTTTCCTAATAAACAATGCCTCTGACTCTAGTACTGGAAAATCAACCTCTTCAAAGCCAAATAATTGTGAAACCTGAAATACCACACAATCCAAGCATCTTTGAGACTATATAAAAGCGCAAAACTCATCAGAGGTACAAATTTAATAGAATAAGATCACATAAACACCCCAAAGTAGCAACCGATGCATCAAATGTTCTGCATAACTCTTTTGGATTACATTATTCAGTATAATTAAACCACAAAATAATACCAAAACCTACCTCCCTGAAGTTCTGAAACAGCCAATTGCGAAGCCGCATTTCTTCAGGAGGGAAATCCCGGGTTCCCTTGGGCGGATTAACATCGATTTTCAGTGGAACATCCAAATGGGTCGGAGGGGAAGCGAGCGAGCCCGACCGGCCCGCTCGGGCATTATCCAGTTCAGCGTAGGAAGTGTAAGTGGACTGGGCTTTGACTTGAACAAACGACGAAGAGAAGAGAGGGAGACGGTGGCGGAGGGAGCGGAGAACGGCGTAAGCGACGGAGGGGCGGTGGTGGTGGATAAGGAAGGAATGGTTCGTGATTGCGCGCATCTTGGTTTTTGCGCTAGTGTGTGACTGTGAGTAATGGTAGAAAAAATTGAAAGAGAAGGATAGTTTTAAAATCAAGAAATTATATAGTATGGTGGCAAATAAAATTAGTTCTTATTGTTTTAAGATTACATACATTTTTTACAATTTTAATTCCATAATTACAAATATCTAATTTATATTTTATATGATTTTATTTTGAGAAAATTATTTAGGAAGTGTGAGTATGCAATTATGTTTAATTTAACGTCACAAAGTTTTTGACATTTATTTTTCCAAAAATATGCTTAAATTAATATTAAATATAAAACGAATGATGCTTATTGAAGTATAATATGTTATTTTAAAAAGAAAAATTTAGCTTTTTTCTGAAAGAATTAGTCATATCACATATGTTTTAAAAATATAGTCTTTTCTGAAAATATTTTTTAGAAATACGGTAAAAATTGAAATAAAATTCTAAAATAGGTTTGAATACTTTTAAAAATAAACAAAAATAATGAATTTTCTAATGGGGACTACTCAAAATATTTATTTATTTATTTATTTTGAAAAATAGGGTAGAATTATGTTTTTATCTGAATAATATATGCTTTTGGATGGTCTATAAAGCTTTCCCCAGTTTCTATATATATGATACTAGCATATACCTCGTGTTACGCATGTATATCATAATTTATTGTACTAAATAAAATGATAAAAATAAATATTCTATTTATGTAAAATATAAATAATTTTCAATGCAATTCAATGTTTAAATAAATAATATTTTACTCATATTTAAAGCTTTTAATTTTTTTTAAGTATTGTCGTGCCAAAAAAATCATATAAAAAAAAATAACCTAACACCTAAATATGTGATCAAAACTAAAGTAATACATAAGATTTTTAGATATATTAAATTTATGAATGATATAAATTATAAGCTACTCTAAGTCAATAGATCACAAAACAATGCATTATTATCCATATTGGAATAAGTGACACTATATTTTTTAATGCACCTAAACACGTATGGATGTGAATTATCATAAAATAAATTAAATTAAAATTAAATTGTACCATACAAAAAAGAATAATAATAATATATAAATAAAATAATAATTAAATTATGAAACACCAAGTACTCTTGATGTATTTTAAATGGTGTGAATCTCCAAATAAACATTTCACCATGAACTTGTGTCAGATGTATTTTAGATATTATGAATATTTTGAATCTCCTTTCATATCTTTTTTTTTTATTAATAATTTTCTTTGACGTGTCAATTCATCTTTTGATGAATATTTTAATTATAAAATCTCTTACTTAGTGAAGATCAAAAAACTTAAAAAAAAAAGAAAAGGAGCACAAAATTGGACATGTTTTGAATTAAAAAATTTAAAATTTTGAGAAAATTCTATTTGGTCAAAATTAACCCAATTGCAGTCAAAAATCGCTATTAAAATCAATTTATGGTTTATTAGATGTAGACATTTTACAATGCACATATAAAAAGTTTATACATATAATGAACCACAAAATTGTATGATGCAAACCAAAAGGAAGCAAATAACAATAAATAAATAAAATTTGAATATGTCAACAATTTAATACAAAAAAAATTGAAGATAAAAATACGACAATGAACTAAAAAAAAGTTGGAGAATAAAACTTCCACATAGCGTTAAATTTTATAAAAAGAAATGATAGAGACAAAAGATGAAAAATTAAATTGTAGATAATATTGCGTCCACATTATAATTTTTTTAATCCTTTTAAAATTATAATTTAATTTTGATTATATGACTTATCATATTAATGACTTTTTTTCAAGTTTGAGTTATATAAGTTTTAATTGAATATTTTTTCTAATTTTTTAGGAGAAATTTATCATAAATAATATTATGTTTGGCATTTACATTCTTAATATTTCTTAAATCATAACTAATTTGAAGGCATTATGTAATATTTTAATTAGAATTTTCATTATCTATATATATTTTTATTGAAAGTTACTATTATATTTTTACATCCTTTTATGTGTGTGTGTGTGTGTGTGAGAGAGAGAGAGAGAGAGAGAGAGAGAGTTAAATATGGATAGTTTTTTTTTATCGAAACATCTTAGGAAAAACAATTAATGTAAACCAATCAAATAATTTATTATAAACAATTAAAATTAATTCAAAATTTTAAGAAGTGAGAATTTAGTTAAAATTACATATTTTGATCAAAATACCTCTTTCAAATATATAATAGTATAGATTTGAAGGCATTATGTAATATTTTAATTAGAATTTTCATTATCTATATATATTTTTATTGAAAATTACTATTATTTTTTTATATCCTTTTGTGTGTGTGTGTGATAGAGAGAGAGAGAGAGTTAAATATGGATAGTTGGTAGACTAAAATGATTAGAAAAGACAGATTAAAAATTAATGTAAATCAATCAAATAATTTATCATTTACAATTAAAATTAATTTAAAATTATAAAAATTAAAAATTTAGTCAAAATTACATATTTTGATCAAAAGACCTCTTTTAAATATATGTTTCAAAACCCATGGGCCAAAATTAAATGTTGGTTCATGAATAATGAATTTACGCTACCAGGCCCAGACCTTGATCAAAGAGGCCCAAGTAATTGTTCAAATATAAGAAATTATTTTTATGTCACTATATTTATTCTTCAAATTTCTTTTTTTTTTTTTTTTTTTTTTGCTGCAAATGTAAATATTTGGAATTGATTACTTAACATTTTGTTTTTGATAATACATGATATAACCCATACAAGCACACATGTTAGGATTTGAATCATAGCTCTTACACTCTCCATACTTTTAAGACGGGATACATGTCCATTAGGTTAAAGACCCTTAACGATTATTTAACATTTTTGGCTTTTAGATATTCCAAAAGATTAAATAGTATAGAACAATTCATATCGTTTATTAATTATAAGTTCAAAATTAACCTAATGAATCTCACATTTTTCAACATTATCTTACTAAGTAAATACTTTCCAGTCAAATTCTGTTAAATTCAAATCTTATTTTTTAAAAATCTCATTTATCAAACCTAAAAAGGGATCCACAGTTCCAAAATCTCAGTGTATTTTGATAATCACAATTTGATTAGGTTGCAATATAACATCTTGACAATAAAAGAAAAGAGAAAACAATATACAATCGAGGAAAAAACTCATAAATAAGGAGTAAAACAGTGATATTTATTGCAATATATAACCATCACTCGTACAACATAAAACACTCCACAAGCAAACACAATCTTAGTGTAGTATATTTTATTATGTGCCTAATACACGCACTTTATTCATGTCACCATAGATATCTTTGATGCAGATCAAGGATTAGCTACATTTTGCATGTAAGCTAATGCTTCTTGAGCACTGTAACAGCAGCTACACCCTCCATAGAAACCGCGGCCACCACAGCAGCCCCACCGGCAATATCCACCCCATCCACCGCCACGGCCGCCCCATCCACCACCACCCCAACCGCCTCCACGACCGCGCCAGCCGCCACCTCCACCCCATCCGCCACCACCACCGTATCCACCCCATCGGCCGCCACCACCGAATTGTTGTTTTTCAGCTACTTGACTTGCTCCATCTGCTGCATAAATCACGATTAGCTATGCACAACACACAATTTCTAAAACTATTCTTCAAATGATTTATAAAATGGAAGCAATATTGAAATTTAGGATAATAAAAGAATAGAATTATTCAAAAAATTTATACTCACTTTTCATCTCATTTTCATTTGGATCATTGGCACCAACGAAGGAGATGAGAAGAAGGGCAAAAAGGGCAAAAACATAAGTTGTGGGCTTCATTTTCCACACTCTATCTTTCATATAAAAGGAAAATGTTTTTCAAGCTTGGGATGGGAATCATATTGCTTCCCTCAACACTATTTATAGAGGAAATTTAAATATAGGAATGAATATAATACAAACAAGATATACTTGTATTGCAAAAGCATATATGTCTTTGTATCATTAAAGCAATGTGGTTTGTAGTTGAGGGTTCTGGCTCATTTCATACATTTCAAAGCCTTATCCAATTTGAGCTAGAAATGGCATGCATTTGAAGCCTTCTTAGTTCTATGATACATACTAGGATGGTGATAGACTTATTAGAGTGATATTAATTTCTAATTTTTTATGGACTTTCTTGATAAAATATTTAGCATTGTAAGTCAACTTTGCTAATTTTAGCAAATGGATGATGTTTGATCATAGACTTGTGAATTGCATGACATGGGAAGGATATGTATTCATTGTGAGAAATAGGTTTCTATGTCACGACTATCATAGACTTGTTATTGCTAAAAATATTTTTGTTAAATAAGTCTTCTCAGCTGGTGACACGTAGATTTCGAAAAAAATATGTAGTTTTAATACCATTGTTAAATTTCATACTTGCACATGTATTAGTCAAAAATATTCAATAGAAGTAACTTGTGACATACAATCAATTTGAACCTAAATTGAACTAATTAACAACGGGGAGAAAGTGTATGGGGTTATTTGAGCATAGGGGCTATAAACCCAATAACTTTAAGTGTGAACTTTGAACTTTTCCTAGTTCAGGCTTGGTCTGATGAAAAATAGGATGCCCAAACTTATGACATTTGGCACCATTTACATAAACAAACACAATATGTGAGGAATTATCAAAACACACACACACACACACTCAATATGTGAGGAGTGAGCACTAATTCTTATATTTTTTAACATCAATTCAAATTTAGACGCCCTAGTAATCTCAACCAAGCTATACAAATTAAAGCACAAGCAATTCTTTTGGTCCAACTCCAACCTTTTTGCTGGATAATTTAATTGAGAAACAGTGGGGCTGTTAACGGGGATTCGGGGTGGATTTGAAAATTCCAAATTCATATTCAATTACATAATTCGACCAAAATTTTATAGGATTTAGTTCATTCAATACCGAATCTGAATTTGATAAAGATGCAAAAACTCGATAACAGATCCGACCTAATTAACAATAAAGTAGCAAAAAATTTAAAACTAAGTAAAGATGAAATTTGAGAATGAATCCAACTATAACCAAAAAGTAATACTATTTTATAGATTATATTTGTATGGTGTCTGTTCTTTTATACATTAGAAATACAATTGTATAATATTTAGGGATAAAAACCTTTTTGCCCTCCGAACTATGGCTATTTTTATACTTTACTGACTAAACTCTGTTTTTCTGTATTCTTTTTCTTAATGGATATTACCTCCTCAACTCTACAAATTTTACACATGACCATATCTAAACCTATTTTTGGTGGAAATAATTGCTAAAAAAATCACACATTATGAGTTTTCTTGTATTTTTGGGGTTATCTAGTTTCACTGAAATAGATGTGTAACTTTTTAATTTTTTGTTTTGCCTACTTCTATCAAAAATTGGCAATGAGTTTGCAATGTGAAAAAAACTTGGAGTTAATGAAGTAAAGTGTGAGAAACAATATTTTAGCTGATAAAATGCCAAAATGGTCATAATTCGAATGTCCCAAGGTTATTATTCCTAATATTTAAAACAAAATAGAAACAATGGCCTAAAATTTTACACAAATAATAGTAAATGCATTACTAAATAAAATGCCACATATGTTGCCTTTTGATTAAGATTTTTTAAATCATATTCTATACAAAAAATTATTCATTTAATAAAGATAGTTTTAAAATGCAGATTAGAATATTTAATGGACCAGATTACCTAATTTTATATTCGATCCACTTATTTTAAATTATAAATATTTAAAACGGGATATGATCCATAGATATTTTGGATTAAAATTGGCTCCATTGACATTTTGGAGAAAACTACTTAGTTTTCACAATAGTTGGTAGGGTTTGAGATGGTATTTGGATACCTAACTAACCGGCATTCATGCATCCATCGAAAATCACCAACAATAAATTAATAACCAGCATCTAATGGATTATAACGAAACGATATAAACAAATTAAATTTCCCATGCATGAGACAAGTAACACCACTCATTCGATGCCATTCAAATGCAAGATTAATTACATGCATATGCTTAAAAAAATATTGGGGTATTAACCCTAATCGTTAGGGCAAATCATCGTCGTTGGCGTATCAATTCTTAATTTGAGTTCGATAAAACTTTTGATTGTTTGGAATTGATTAATACTAGAGATAATTATACTTAACTATCCTAAAGTATTTTATCAAAAAAATAACTATCCTAAAATATGATAAAATTACAAATAAAATCTTTAATTTTTAGAAATTACCTAAATAGCTTTGAAGTATGAAAATATTATACACATGTAACCCTCCATCCATTGCCGTTAGGGTTCTTAACGAAAATTGTTAAATTTTGCCAAATTTTACCTACTTTACCTGTTTTTCAAATTTGACCACATTTTGTAAATTGTCCAGAGTTGATTTCGTAATATTTTGAAATACAAAAGGTTTGTTTTATAATATTTTTATATCAACTTAGCAACCAAATCGCTAGTAACCAAGCCAAAACAAAAATGATAATAATCTTAGAATTCGCATTGAAAATTTGAGAATCTATTTCAAAAAAATTTAAACACATGTTAATTAATCTTCATAATACACCACATATATGATACCATAAGTATCATTTTTGTTGAAAAAACTAAACTACTAAAAAACCTGATTTTTGATGAAAAAACGTCATGCATTACAAAAGATTTGAGGAAATTTTGCCTTTATCATATCCCCATTAGCATTATAATTTAGTATGCATACCTTAAGGTTATCTAGCTAATTTTTGAAATTTAGTGGTTTAAATTTGCAATTTTGTCATACCTTAAGGTAGTTCGATATAATTTGCCCTTTTTTTTTCAATAGTAAAGTATTTAAGGGCATTTTTGTCTTTATCACATCTCCGTTAGCATTACAATTTAATATGCATACCTCAGGGTTATCTAAGTAATTTCGAGAATTCAAAGATTTAATTTGTAATTTAGTCATACCTCAAGGTAGCTCAATGCAGTTATCCCTTAATATTATTTAGCCAGTTCTTTTATCCTTAAACTAGCACTCTATGTATGTGCAAAATATTAAAAAATTTATATTTCAAGTTAGTAGTTAATTTTTTTTAATGATGAAAATATACATATCATATTAAATTTCTTTAATAAAATTACTTTTTTAAGAATTATTTGAAATAATTTATTAAATTATAATAATTTAAAAATAAAATAATTATATGAAATAAAATTGCATGATAAAGAATAAACAAAAAAGAAAAAAAATACCAAATAATTATAATTAGAGAAAGTGGTTTGTTGGTTGAGAATGTGGGTTTTTAAAATTGAATTTAATATTACAATATTAACCTTTTTATCTGCTTATTTATTGCATGTGTTTACTAATTAAATGGGTAAAATTGACACATCAAAATTTGATATCCAAATTGAATTGATTTCATGTGAATTTTCAATTTTAGACACAATTTTATATATACCTCTATTTATTTCGTATAAAATTGAAGGGCAAATTTTGTAAAATCACATAAATAATCGTCATTTGTGAGACAAAAAAAACTTTCTTTTTATAATAGTATAGATGTATTAAAAAAAATTGTCGAAAAGAATTTCTTTATTTAATTCTAACTTCTGCGTCGAATCTCATCTAATTAATCTCACGTTTTCCAGCATGATCTTAACTACCTAAGTAGATTTGTCAGATCAAAGTTCCATTAAATTCTCTCTCTCTCTTTTATTATTATTATTATTATTATTATTATGAACGGGATTCCATTTACACATTTAAATCTGTTAATATGCTTTTGTGTTAATCGATCATGGTTTGGTTGGTTGGGTTTTGTTACAAAATTATTTTGGATACGTAACACGTACAATTGAGCTCGCCAAAGCTTTGATATCCAACATCATCTTAGTTCATATCACAATACTAGTGACTTGATTAATTGGTCTCATGGCATGTGCAAAAATTAATCATGTGCCTGGTAAAAGATATATAAGAAGGGGGAAAAAAGTAGGAGAACAAAGATCGTGAGGAATGGGAAGAAAACGTAACATTTATTCAATATACTTATACTGCTCATACAATGATACAATATTAGAAAGTTCATAAAAGCATAATTGGGTGCTATATATACATACATTATTTGACTAACACATGTAGTTGAAATCGCTCGCCCATTAAAATATCATGTTTTTTTAAGGTAGTTAATTGCCCATGTTCAAGCTAGTCGACTCCTTACTTCACTTATTTGCAACGAAGTTTTAAAGAAAATCCTTTAAGGAAAGACTGATTGGATAGTAATATTATTCAATAATTCCAATAGAACATTGGATTCATTTCCTTAATCATATATAAATCAGTGGACAGCTAGTTTTTCTTTTAAATTGGATTTTAACGCAGCGTATCCTCTCTCTCTCTCTCTCTATATATATATATATATATATATTAACATGGTTAAATTGAAATGAGAATTATTATTGACAATTCAAAATTGTTATAGGCACTCCCTCTTATTTTATAATTTTTATCAATTGACGAATATACCCTTTCAATTTTTAAATACTAATTTAATTTGATTTATTGGACAAAAGACTCTAATAATCTATTATTTACTTTTATGTATTCAAGAATGCTATTATTTGCCATATTCTTTTTGGCTTTGGTGACAATAACTTCAAAATTATTATTCAACTTCTGATATTTGATGGTGACTTGAAAAAAAAAATTGTTCTAATATTATTGTCTTTTGTGCAATATTTTGCCCATATTTTATATTTTTTTTTGACTTTTTTGTTATATTTAATTTTAGTTACTTGAAAATGGAGGCAACTAATATTTTAAAGATTTAACAGTGATTTTTGTGTTAGTGAGAAAATAAAGCTTGTGAATATCAAGAGTACTAAGCAAATTTAAGATACCTACCATTCTTAGAACTCATCTAATAGCAACAAATGTATTTATTTCTTTTTCATACTTTTTATATTATTTCATTAAGTTTTTTGCTCACACTTTAATTTCAACATATATACATTTATGTAATATAATTTTTTTCTTGATGTGAAAATTGTTCTACTAATGCTGATATATATATTTTTTTGGTAGCAACAATACATGGAGCAAACCAGTTACTGCAGACATTGAATGGGATATCTCGCTTTAAAGATTTTAGCCATGAAATCTTTCTTTTCTTTTTCTTTTTTTAATTATTATTATTATTATTTTTATTATAATTTTGCAAGGATTTTTGTTTATGTGAAGTTAGATACTGTTGAGGAGAAATAGAACTACTGAGGATATACAATTTATTTATTTTACCTAATATTTTGCATATTTCAATATTAGTAGTATTATACAATATCATTTGCTTTCTTTATCATCCAAATTTTTTATATATTTATCATGTTTTCTTTTATTTCATAGTTTCATGTCTGACTTGAAAATTTTTGTTAGTAATATATATTTTGCATTAAGTGAGACAAAAAAGAAAAATAAAACAAAAAAATTAAAGAGTGTACATTAAGATTGTGATCTCATGTGTTTTTTATAATCAAAATATGAAAGTAATTAACAATTAAGACAAGGTTGAAATTAATAAAAAATATTGTTTTAAAGATGAATGGGCAATTTAGTCAGTTTTTTAATATAAAAATAAAGATGGAGTATCAATAATAATTTTGGAGTACCAACAATAATTTCCAATTGAAATTTAGTAGCTGCATAACTTGTAGAATAATCAGTTTAAATCTAATAATTCCCAAGTCCCAACCCCAATTCCGAGGTATTATCCATTACATCCATATAAACTATATATACCATTCTACTTTATGATTGGCAAAATATCATAAACCATATGTAGAGAAATTAGTTTGACTTATCTTTCTTATGTTAATTTCTTTATTCTCAATTAAATATTGGTTCTATATATATATATATATATATATATTTGTAATTTCCACGATTAAATTTGTGGATCCAACGAATGTCTTAACTAAAACAATAAATTGGTCCTATGTAATAATGTTCTATTTTGGCTTTAATTCCCCACTAAAAATCACACCCTAGATTTCTCTAGTCCCATTTAACTAATACTCTCCTTGGGTCATTCTTGGGGCACGACCAAGTCAATGAAGCTTTTTCTATTTCACTTTTAGGCTTTGAATAAATTCTTCTAATGCAGGAATCATATTTTCACACTTAAGAGGTTGTGATATGCCCAAATTCGTGGCCCCATTCCCTCATGAAGCATTATGTCATACAAGTTAGGTATTCGTCGTAGAGTACAGAAGCCCGACTATAATATTTGAAAATTGTAGAGTTTTATTATATGTAAATGCGCAACACAAAATAGGAGTGGAAAATGTAGCTTATAATCTAATTAATTCTAAATTCTTTTAATGTGGGATAAGATTAATTATTATCAATATTTTCACAAAATTAAACATAATTGACTAGTAATTGTTATATACTCCATGGCAAAACAAGATATTTATTGATTAATTTAGTAACATTATGGATTTATTTAATCATCCAACATACATGAATCATCAATAGTTACCAACAATAATTTAAATACAATTAGCATCACACCAATAGCATGGGAACAATATAACACGTATTATTAATGACAATATTGACATTAACACACATCCTAATCAACAAAATATCTCATTAATTGACATTACATTATTAACACTTACTATTACACAAAATTTCATCAAAAATAAAAAATTCTAGTGAGTTGAGGCCCTTTTTTCCCTCCTCTCTGATTCTTTGCTTGTTAGAGTCTCCAACGGCACTTACTCTTTTGCCCCCTTTTTTACCAGATCAAGAACTCTCATCCCTTCATCATTATCTCGCAAAACCAAACAAATCCTTTTGTTTTATACCCTTACAGAGTGTAAAATTTAAAGGGAAAAAAGACAAACATTGCACTAATTTTGACAAGCGACGCACCCTCTTGAAGCCATTGTTGCTGCGGGGCACAAATGTCGTTTTCTGAATGTGAATTGTGGAGTCCCATCCTTTTAGAAGCGTAATCTCTTCGTATATTTACCGCTAAAAATCCTTTTTTTTTTTTTTTTGTTAAAGATTTTTCCTTTATGTGTTGGTTTTGACCTGGGCATTTCTTTTTCTTCAGTTTCATGATGTGGTTTAGTGTGTTTGGGTAAAATTCTGTATTCACTGAGATTCATGTGGTAAAATCTTGTTCGGTCAAATTATTTTCTGGGGTAGGCTGAAAATTTTGGAGTTTTTTGGGTGGTTCTAATATAAACTCTAGTATATAGAGATTTTTGCGTTTGACTAGTGATTGTTTATTTTGCTCAATTCTCATCAGGGGTTAGCTTAAACTCCCATGATTTTAACGTTCACTGGCTTTCGTTTTAATTCCGACAAGTTGTGCACTTGTGATTGCTTTTTTAAGGTCTCTCTAAATTTATTTATGTTTTTCGTGTGGAAATGGTGAATCATAGCAATGATAATAGAAACAATAGTAATCAAGAAGATGGGGATAAGAACCCGTCAACCATCTCTAGAGGAGGTGGTGGGGGTGGTGGAGGAGGAGGAGGAGCCACCAGGTCGTGGGGCACCACTATTTCTGGTCAATCTATATCGAGTGGTAGTGTGGGGTCCCCCTCCAGCCGGAATGAGGCTGCCATGGCTACTCCAGGCAGTGATAGCACATTCATGCGGTTAAACAATCTTGATATCCAAGGGGACGATGCTGGATCTCAGGGGCCTGCTGGGTAAGCGAGCCTTTCTATTTTCGTCATTTGCGTGTGTTTTTCGTTTGTGTGATTGTTGATTGCTGAGGTTTGTTATTGCGGGTAATTTAGTATTTGCAATAAAGTCACTTGACTGTGTTGATCGTTTGCTCTTTGCCCTGTAAGTTTTATGCGTGCAAGTGAGTAAATATGATAACATTGTTGTTAAATAATAAGTTGTTTGCAGCACTTGCTAATTTGCTATGTATATGAACAGAATGATAATAGATGAGGAATTTGAAACTATTATCCTGGGTGAGGGTTAAAAAGGAGTATTATCTAAGGCAGAGCTGAATAAAGGTCTGTGTTGTGAATCCCATGTAATATGGGACAATACACTACATTTTCAAGTTGATTTATTTTGTGTGTGGATGATAAACTTGGTTCCTTGTTGGTTGCCATTGGATAGGTCATTATTTAATAATATGGTGCTGTTCATTAGAGTGGTAGAACAAACAAAGAAAAAAAAAGAAAAAGGACTTCTTAATCTGACTCAGAGGTGACTGCAAGATATATTAGTGATATTATTTGGTTGAGGTAATGTATCTGGCCTTGACAAGTGTGTTCACTGTGACTCAAGCTTTCTAGGTGGTATTTTTTATTTCTAGGATGATACGAGTCTTTCAAATGTCCAATTGGATTAATTTTCTATCTTGCTTACGAGAACTTTCTTTTCTAAATATATTTGTATTCACAGCAACAAAAAGAAGAAGAGAGGTCAACGTGCTGTTGGAGGTGATAAAAGTGGTCGAGGGCTCCGGCAGTTTAGCATGAAAGGTTTTGCTTCTTGTCTCTTGTATTCTGATTTTCTTGTTGGAAATATTAAATATATCATGCCTCTTTTAACATATTAAGTTTCTAGACGAGGTGGTCATTCAATATGATATTAGAGCCATGCTAAGCAGGAACCCCTAGATTCAAATCTCACCACCACTCATTTATGAAATAGAGTTTCACTTGAGGTCTGGCAAAACAAGAATACCTTCTATATGTGAAGGGGCGTGTTAGATATTACACATACAATTTCTTTTCGGTTTTACAGCTTAAGTTTTTAGATGAGACCATCATTCAATACTCACCACAGTACTGAACATTGTAAGTCTTAGCTAGAGTGGTCGGTGACCATTCATTTAGGGTGTATTCTCTCAAGAGCATTCCTTTTGGTTGTCACATTATGCAGTTTGACCAATTTGTAAAGACACCCTCTCTTGAGATGCTTTTATAACCGGATTTGATTAGGAGATAACTAATTAAATGTCATTATATAACTTTGTCATTTCTTGATAACAATAATTAGATGAAGAGAACTCAAATACTAACCTAATGACAGAACAAGAAACCAGTATCTAGGTGAAAATTTAAGATCGCTCTAATTCTCCCATGATAAATTCCATCTTTGCCCTTTCTTTTCTAAATATTTGATAATAAATGCAGATTTTGATGGACAAGCATGTGTAGTTGAGAAAATATGTCACAAAAGTGTTGAAGTCATTTATTTCACCTTAGTTTTAGGAATAATATAATGTACGAAAGAATTGATATGTAGTTTGGTTTGTTGTTTTAGCTTTCCATGTTTAATGGGCTTTCTACTGACAGTTTTGCCGGACCTTGAGGATGTAAACATTGTTAATTCACATAGCTATTATGAGTTACATAGTAATTAACATTTTGCCCTTCTTGTGGATAGTGTGCGAGAAAGTGGAAAGCAAAGGGAGAACTACATATAATGAGGTTAGATGGTCCGTACATGGGATATCATGTTTCTTTCATTTAGCAGATATTCTATTCTTCATTTATTCCTGCAATACAATTAGAAAAAAAACTAGTCTTTACATTTTTTGAGAATTTTGTTGTGTTAGCATATTGGACACTTGATGCTAAGTGTACTGCATTTCATCTTAGCATTTTCTACAATTAGTAATATTCTTCTATCATTGGTTTACCAGGTGGCAGATGAGCTAGTTGCTGAATTTGCAGATCCCAACAATAGTGTTGCATCTCCAGATCAGGTTTATAACCATATTTAACTTTTCATATCTTCTGGTTGTACTTGTGAAACCAAATAGTTTTTCATGCTGCTAATTTTGACTGTCAAATGTGTATGGCAGCAACAATATGATGAGAAAAATATACGTCGAAGGGTTTATGATGCTTTAAATGTGCTAATGGCGATGGATATAATTTCTAAAGATAAAAAGGAAATACAGTGGAAAGGTCTCCCTCGGACTAGCTTGAATGACATTGAAGAACTGAAGGTTAGTGTTCTTTTCTTTCTGTCTTTCTTTCTTTCTTAGTCTCTCTCTCTCTCTCTCTCTCTCTCTCTCTCTTCTCTCTTCTCTCTCTCTCTCTCTCTCTCTCTCTCCATCTACATATATATATATATGTCACAAGAAAAAGAAATTCTCAGTGTGCTTGCTAGAGGATATTAAATATTTAACACCTCTTATATATTGAATGATTGCCTCATTTAAAAGCTTAAATTAATTGTTGGAGAGGAGATACACTAAATATTTAAGTTCTCTAAAACAATCCCCCACATGCAGGCAGACTTCTAATACCATATGAAATGACTGCCTCAATTAAAAGTTAAAGGTGTTATACAGAAGGGACATTAGTATTTAATATCTCTAACATTGCCAATTATTGTTGATTTCCATTGGCTAATCGAATATGTTTATTCGATTGCAGACTGAACGTACTGGACTTAGAAGCAGAAGTGAAAAGAAAGCAGCGTATCTGGCCGAGCTGGAGGAGCAAGTATACAATCTTGAGTTTGTTGTCTGCTTTTTCTGAGTTTCGAAGGAAATTTTGGTCTATAGTGGCATGTCTGATGCTTTTTATCCACTCGTCCCTGTATTTTGCTGCAGTACATTGGTCTCCAAAACCTCATACAGCGCAATGAGCAACTATATGGCTCGGGAAATGCTCCAAGCGGTGGAGTGGCATTGCCTTTTATTTTGGTGCAGGTAAAGTTTATTGGTATCTTCATATTTTGTATAGATTAGGACAACATGAGAATTTTTCTTTTTACTTTCTAGATTGGCCGTTTTGTTGGTTGGAAGATGAATCACTCGTAGAAGCCTGGAAGTTCCTTTCGAGCCAAAAATCGGGAAAATAGGATTACTTGGAAATTTGACATTCGAAAATATGTTGACTGTTGAGAAAGGCTGATGATCTTGATCTTCTGTTTGTACAGAAGACTAAAACTTCTACAACTTGAAATTTAATTTTTGTATACTATTATGCAATAAGATTGAACATGAGTCAACAAATGAATGAATATTTGTAGAATTGATCAATTTATGTAAATGTGTAATAAAGAAATTATTTATTATCTTGGAAATTTTAATTTTGTTAATGCTGATTTGTAACAAGTAGATTACTTTTGAGACCAAAGCATAGTAGGAATTCCTGTTCTTATTGGGATCTATCCTGCTTTTGTAACAGAGTGATTTGAACCTCCTCTAAGATGTCTTTTCGCAATTTAATTTCATGCTTCTAATTGATGCATGTTTAAACTTTTAGACTCGTCCTCATGCGACTGTGGAGGTGGAAATATCAGAAGATATGCAGCTTGTGCATTTCGATTTCAATAGGTACGATAAACTTTGCCACTATGTGCTGCTGTTCTACATTTACATTTTCATTTTCATAACATAATGTATTGGTTTGATTTCACTGCAGCACTCCTTTTGAGCTACACGATGATAATTACGTTCTCAAGGCAATGAAATTTTCCAAAAAACCACAAGTTGATGGCGTCGCTCAGAATATGCCAATGGACGGAGGTGAAAGCTCGAGCATGGCCAATGCGTACCCACCTCCTCAAATATCTCATCCTTCAAGATCAAACATTTCCGGTAGGCCCCCCACCTCACCCCCCCTCCCCGGAATATTAAAGGCCCGTGTTAAGCATGAGCATTAGTTTGTCATGTAAATCTAGAGATCTCTCGGTAATGTCATCTCATAATGTCTGTATATTGTGTAAAATATGAAAAATGGGAATCAGGTAGGGCACTTGTAGCCAAGAAACATTTTGCATGGAGAACGAAGGAATCGATGGTTGTAGGATTTTCTTATTGTTGTGCTAACAATCAAGCGTTCGGATTAAGTTATAGATTATTATCCAGTCTTTAAAATGTTCATCCTAGGCGTCCATGATTGTTTTCCCCATGTTTTCTTGTTTCCCACCTCTTTTCTTCGTTGTCTGATTTGATAAACCAGAAGATGATGAATAAAAATTTGTGATTGTTGTAAGTTAACTCTGAAATTGAGGGATGAATATGTAATGAAGAAGTTCATGTTTAATGGGCCGGCTCAACTTTCAATAATGGTTGAGGGAATGAATTTATAGGGTTGTCAATGGAGTGGATTATTATTGAATTCGGGCTGAGTCTAATGCGAACATTAGCTTATTTGATCAATTAAAATATTTGATGGATTACATTTGATTATAAATATTCATAATTTGAAGTAAGTGGATTGGTTATGAAAACAAGCAGTCCAATTCGATAAAAAATCCGAATTTTTACAATATTATTTTTATTGAATTAGTAGCTTTGTATATATGATATTAATAAAAATGTTGAAATGAAATGTAATATGTGTGCCATCATAATTAATAATATATTTTTCTTTATTTTTTATGGTAATTTTTTAACAAAATAATGTATAGTTATTCTTTAAATTGTTATTCAGCTTGAATTTTTTTAATGAGATCTTGGATTTTTATCGAATTTGGATTCAATAACAAGCAATATAAACCTTATAGGATTCAAGTCAGATTCAAATATTGGGAAAGCTAATCGAATACGGATTCAAATTCAGATGTTTCAAATCCGATCCGAATCCGACCTGTTGACAACTCTACCATCTCCTTAGTCTAGTAATTAAAACGTAGTTAGAATTTTTTATTATATAATGATACATCTTTTCTTATATTTATCAATATATGATATGTACATTATTCAAGTGGTTGAGATAAGAAAAATTTTTTGACCCAACAATCCAAATGCAATATGAATTTTTTATCTTATAATGATATGATATTTTTGTTACACTCATTTAGCTTAATAAATGATCAAAAGGTATGGACTGTTATTAGACATCATGCAAGAAAAAATTGTATCCGTATAACGAGGCAAACATAGCATTATTGTTGGAAAGGGCCTTGTCATTACTAGTGACAGTTTTATAGTTTTATATCAGGCTTTAATGTCTCTTGCAGGGACCAATTTTAAGGACAGTTGACATTCTGGCATGTTCCCATATAGTACTCTGTATTAATGTTCCTGAGCTATTGGGGGAAAAAAAGTGGTTGGTGTAAATGTTAGGTCTATGGACTTTGTTATTGAACTGCCGACATGATAAATCAATATGTCAATAATTTTGTTTAACAATATTAATAGGTCAATAATTATAATTATAATTATACGAAAATATTTCAGTAATTTTTTGAAAAAAAAAAGATATAAATTCTAACTATAAATGCTATTTGTTTGGTGAAAGTACAATCATAGCTCGAAATGTCAATACAAGTACTTATCTTTAAGAGGAAAAAAAAGGAGGCATTTTGTTAAAAGATTTGGTGTTTGAATATTGGGCTTTTTGGAAAATTAAAAACCATACAAAAAGCCGAAAATTGGAATATTTCTGAAGCTATTGAAAATAATTTCGAAGGTAAAATACCCTTTAAAATAATTTTAAATTGTTGCATCCAAAGACTAAACAATTTGTCTTTGAAGAAAAAAAAAACTCTATTATAGAAAGTAGAACTCGATTAATTAACACTTTTTAAATCTATTCGAACAGATCCTTAATTGAAATATTTAAAGCGTTTCTTTGTGAAATATTGATGAGTTTCAATCCTGCAAAAGTTTTAACCGTAGGGTGATGGATACCGATATAAGATATAATATTTGTGATATGCTTTACATAATATAATAATATTAAATTATCATCATGGATAATGTATGTTTAATAAGAATAATTTTTACATTGTCATAATTTTAATACTTACAAGGTTAACAATTATAAAAATTTTGTATAGATTAGATTATTTAATTAACAATTAATGGTATACACATGTCAATGAAAATATGTTAAAAATTGAGTGGTATAAGTTACTTATTGTCACAATAAATATTTTGAGACCTTGCTTCTGTCATTATTGAGCCTTTACTAATGGTGAATAATTTCTGTTTCTTAATTTTCTATAATTGTACGCCGAGTATTAAAACTAACACAACTGAATTGATTTTTTTATTATAATAACTATACCGTAGAAAAAAATTAAAAAAAAAAAATCCTGTGGACCCAAAGTAAAAGTTTAAAATAAAAAGTCATATTTTTGATGTGATCAAATTAAATACAATACAATGCATCGAACCATTCCTTTTAAATGCACGAGCATCAGCCTACATACATACGGATCGGATCCCCTACCCTATAATAGTGTTCCCATCTCCTGCTCCATATTTTGGATGTGCGACACATGTAAGTCTTGAAGATTTATTTACCAAATTAGATAACTGAAAAAATATAATTAATTGGACAAAACATCTAATTTGATAAATAAATCTTCAAGACTTACACGTGTCGCACATCCAAAGTGTAGGGGCAGGAGATGGGGCACTATTATGGGATAGGGGATCCGGTCCGACATACATAGGCTTAAATAGTAATAGAAGAACCTGCGGGATACTACATATAGCTTTTTAACAAAAGTGTAAAATATAAAAATAAAAAATATCATAATTCATATGATTAAATAAGGAAAAATTGTATTTTTAATCCCATTAATTAGACACAGTTCAATTTTAACCCCATTCATGATGAGATTCTCATGTTGTATCCTATACATGTTGTATGAATTATGTTACGTTTGGTCTCGCAAACAATATCTCATCGGATAGTTAATAGTAGGTGAACATCAATAGATGCTCAGAGTCGATTCAGAAATTGAAAAATGTTCGACCACAATTTCTAAAATGAGAAACTTATTGAAATTTGGTCTCAAATATTTTCTTTTTTGAAATTATTTTATAGAATGCAAAAATTTATTTTCTTAATTAAATACATTACCATTAGTTGTATGATACTTTTTGAATTTGATGTCACTAATGGTCGGTAAACCTTAAAATTAGTTACACTTTAGTCCTCAAAATTTAAATCATACTGTGTTAGTTCTTTATGTTATATATTACTAACATTTTAGTCCCTTTAATGTATTGTTCGATCAAATTTCTCCAATAAAAACACTATTTCAAGGTTATTTCTTTGTCTATATCACCACCCAAATTGTTTACTTAAAGCAGTTACAATAACAAATTGAAAAAAAATACCATTTGAATAAATACTTTTCAATGAATTTGATTAGAAAATTTATCAAAAGAATTTAAATGTTACTAATTTATAACATGAATTACTAAAAATGCAACGGTTGAAACTTTAAAAAATAAAATGTTTCTAATTTTAAATTTTAAGAAGCATTAACAACATTAACCCATATTCTTCTTTTTTCCTATATTCTTTTTCTTGTTTTACCTATAAAAACCACTAAAATCCCCTAATTTATATGATAGAGTTCGAAAATTCTTTTATGCACCGGGTGTTGGGCTATATATATATATACACTCAATAATCGTGGTTCACTCTATATTTATTTTATTTAATAAAAATATTTAAATTACATGTATAGTTAATCATAACCGTGGAATGTATATGTGAAACCAAAAATTCCATCGGTTCATATAATGATTTTTCTGATAAATCTATGGGAGTTAGTCCAAAAATATAAATCTATGGGAGTTAGTCCAAAAATACTATCTCCCAAAAGGCCTATCGTGTCACGAGACACATAACCATGAAATGAAATGACAACTAAAATTGCCTGCGAAAAAGGGAATTTAAGAATATGGCCCTTCCTTCATTTCATTTCGGCCCCTATTAATCACCATGTGGCCACAACATTTATCAATTCTCCTCCTACCCATCAATTATGATGAAACTACATGTGGACCACTTCTTCTATTTTCCCCCCTTGAATGTACGAATTGGGAAATAAACCAATTAGTATACCATGATTAGGGATAGAGTCAAAAAATTTAATTTGGAAGACGATGTCAGAGTTTTATAAAATATTAAAGGGATTTTTATGATTTAAGGAGAGTGAAATTCAAATTTTTGAAAACATACATATAAATTTTAGTTTGATTTGAAGTTAAGAAGGACGACCGCCCCCTCCAACCCCTATGCTCCGTCACTGGCCATGACTAAAATATGGTTGGATTAGGATTCTTCTTGGTTCACATTACAGAGGCGTGTTATAATTAGTGTTTATAGAGATTTTAAATGCGCACATTTCTTGAAATAATTTTCTTATGTATAGAGATTTTAAATGGCATGTATTTTTTGAAATAATTTTTACATACTCACTCTCTCCATATATATAATACAATATTATTTGTTATAATTATTAATTGGATTTTTATCATGAGATATCCCTGTGTTATCTCTAATTAAACCAAAAAATCCTGTAAAATAAAAATTAATATAGAAGACCTCGTGTAATATGAAAACTATCAACAAAAATCCTCAATCAATAGTGTGTATTACACGCTCCAATTATGCATGTATGCTAGTGTTTTATTCCCACGAATTTACCAGTTTAACCTTAGTTTAAAATAATAGTTAGTATCATGACCCCCTATGTTTTAAATAATTATCAACGAAAACCCTACATCAGAATTAATTTTAGTGTAAGCAATACAATTTTCAAGACACGATACATAAAATCGATTAGGTTTTTTTGTTCCAATTTACAATCTTATTGATATTGTAGTAATATATGCATTGAAATTATGGTTGAACTCAGTGTTTTTGACATTTTAAAAATATCATATAATACCCTTAAGTGTACAATATTATTATGTATATCATAAGGGGTTTTAAATAATTTTTTTTAACATAGGATTTTTTATGATAATTAGAAATAACACAGGGGGTTCTAAAAATTTAACTCCTCTAAAATGACAAAATATTGGTATTCTTGAATTATTTAACAAGGGGATAAAATTGAAAATTTCTAGTGAAATCCTTAAAAAAGAGAACCAAGGGGCGGTGTGTTAATTTTTAGAAACATGAGGGGTTTTAAATAATTTTTTTATCATAATTAGAATAACACAGGGAGTTCTCTAAATTTAACTCTTATTAATTTGTTGGTTGTAATGAATAATATATATATATATATATATATATATATTAAAAGTGCTAATTTTTTGTTTTATTACATTAATAATGATGTTCATAAATTCAATAGTGTCAATAATTAAAAACTGTTACTATTTATAATTAATGACATACTTGTAATGACAACTTATTTGCAAGAATATTGACAATATATACATAAGACTTTTATTGTTAACTTTTATTAATGACAATTGAAATACAGATCCTATATCTACGTACAAAAATTGTGGAGATAAATATTATTGTAACGATATAAATATTTTTATCATATATATATATATATATATATATATATATATGACCTTTAGGGCAGCTCATTAATTATTTTACAGATCCGTTTATTTATCAAGTTAAGTTATTTAATTAACAAATATTAAATTATACTGTTCGGTAAGATTAGATTTAAGTCGAAATTCCAAAAATAAATCTTGGAATCAGAATTCCAATTTATATGTGGTATTGTGCTAACTTTTCATATATACTAGTATTTTCCAACAACATCTCTACATCTATTAAATGTACATTAATCAAACATAGTGACTAATGCAATTTATTTCCTTACCCATAATTTTTAACACGAATTAAGCATTAACAAAATAATCGCACAATGGTCTGATCCAGAACCTTGAGGTTTTGGATTCCAACCCTTTTGTCCTTTTCCCTTTCTCTTTGGATGAGTGTGTGTGTGTGACAACATCTCTACATCTATTAAATGTACATTAATCAAACATAGTGACTAATGCAATTTATTTCCTTACCCATAATTTTTAACATGAATCAAACATTAACAATATAATCGCACAATGGTCTGATCTGGGACCTTGAGGTTTTGGATTCCAATCCTTTTGTCCTTTGTCCTTTCCCTTTGGATGAATATGTGTGTATGTGACACATTCCGATTAACATCTATTGAGTATCTCGAGTTGATTGTATCAAAATAATAAGAGTTAAATTTATAGAACTCCCTATATTATTTCTAATTATGATAAAAAAAAACCGTGTTAAAAAAAATTATTTAAAACTCCTCATGTTTCTAAAAATTTACACACTGCCCATTGGGTCCCATTTTTCAAGGATTTCACTAGAAATTTTCAATTTTACCCCTTGTTAAATAATTCAAGAATACCAATATTTTGTCATTTTAGAGGAGTTAAATTTATAAACACCCTCTGTGTTATTTCTAATTATCATAAAAAATCTCGTGTTAAAAAAAATTTGTTTAGAACCCCTCATGATATACATAATAATATTGTATACTTAAGGGTATTATATGATATTTTTAAAATGTCAAAAACTCTGAGTTAAACTATAATTTCAATGCATATATTACTACAATACCAATAAGATTGTAAATTGGAACAAAAAAAACCTACTTGATTTTCTGCATCATGTCTTGAAAATTGTATTGCTTACACAAAAATGAATTCTGATGTAGGATTTTGTTTGATAATTATTTAAAACATAGCGTTATAATAGAAAAATTAATTCTGTTTTTTTTTTATGAGAATAGAAAAATTAATTCTGATGTAGGGTTTTCGTTGATAATTATTTAAAATATAGGGGGTTATTATACTAACTATTATTTTAAACTAAGGTTAAACCGGTAAATTCGTCGGCATAAAACACTAGCATACATGCATAATTGGCACGTGTGATACAGACTATCGATTGAGGGTTTTTGTTGATAGTTTTCATATTACACGAGGTCTTCTATATTAATTTTTATTTCACAGGATTTTTTGATTTAATTAGAGATAACACATGGATATCTAATGATAAAAACCCAAATAATAATAATAATAATAGTCGCACAATGGTTAATGTGACAATCAGAAAAATTACTATTAATTTTGATACCTTAGCCCTATAAATAAATGGATCTTACACATATTAAATGTTCAACCATTAAATAGTTAATTTTTGGCTTCGATCATCGAACAAATGGTAGTGTTACTGGCGAGAACTCAAGCCCACCTAGCTAGGTAAAGAATGAAATTAGTTTATGAAAGAAAAATTATTAATCTACAAAATAAACTGATAAGATTCGGTTTTATCATTTCATAGTTGATTATCTAACTTAGTTAATTAACAGAAATGAAATAAATTTAAAACCTAGAATTAAATATTCGAAAAACCCTCAACCTCATATATTGAAAATAAATAAAATCTAGAAACAAATTATACATATTTAGTCAACAATTAAAGGTTAAACACATTTATATTTTTGTAATTGAAAAAGATAGAAGGCTCTAGCACCTAAAGTCAATTTCGTGTACCAATTTGCATCTAGGATATATATGTGATTTAGTTTGATATACATATATGTCAAAACACGTGCTTTACCATTTTCTTTATAGTGTTCCTCTTGAACTCTACAACAGTATACATAATATATATAAAATTAGTTATATCAATCACTTATCTTAGGTGGCCAAAAATATCCCAAGTATTTAATCTACGTTGGCAAAATACTTTTGATTGATTTCATTAAAAATATATTTTTGATTTATGTGTGCATGCTGCACATGTAAAATGATTTTTACAAACGCTTCTATTTTTGGAAAAGTAAAAGTTACAGAGAGAGTTGAACAAAATTGAGCAGTAAAAATATACAGTATTTGAAAAAAAATAGTGAAAAATAGTGGTCGAATTTTAAAAAAATGACTAGAAGTCGAAAACAATAGCTAGAAAGCTGTCTCCAACTTATTTTAACCTTTATTCGGAAGAAGGACGAAAACCAAATACAAACTATCTGTTTTTTGTTTTTTTTTTTGTTTTTTTTTTCAATAAAAACTGAAAATGACCTTTTTTTTTCAGAGATTGCAAACATCCCAATTATATATTCATCACATGAACAAGAAAATAAAATTTATTCTATAATTGATTTCTTAAAAGCAATTTTCATCAAGATAACAAGTGTTTAACGACTGGAAAGGAATATATGATCTCGCGTGGGAATATAGATATATGGAGAAATGAGAAATGTGCTACGGCTCTGATGGTGCTAGTTGTGGACAAAAGAGTGCATTAATTATTTATAAAAGCTAAGTCTTGTGGGGCTGCTGGAAAATAAAAATGGGAAAACCCTCAATCATCAATCATGGTTGTACGCTTTTGGAAGTTTAATGACAATGAGTGATCAATGACAAGGTTTGGATTTCAATGTGTGGCGTGACGGGTAGATTCCATTTATAACGAAATTATAATATAATCAAAATAATTTACATATAATAACAAAATATTTACTAATAGAGTTGTGACAAATTAAATTTATTATAATATTATATGTTATGAGATGAACTTTATAAAATTTATAATGAAATTATTCTGTCAATAAAAAGAGTATTTTTTTGTAATATTTGATTGTTTTCTTTCACATCATTGGATTTTTAATTTAGTGGTCATGGGTTTAGTCCTGGTATTATTCCAAATATCTTTAATGTGTACTACTTTTATTTAAAAAGTCTCAACTCAAATCAAATTTGACTATCGCTTAATCAATAATGCAACGACTGTTATTGAATTTTATATTTATTATATAATTGATTAATTTCTGTAAAATATATATAATTTATATGATAATAAAGAGGGACCATACATTCTTATTAATGAGGGGTCCAATTAGCATTTAATGTGTATATTGATTATTTTATGATCAAGGATTGTATTTATGATTGGACATTTAATGCATTGGAGATCGATGTGATGGACACATGTGCCACTGGGGCGCGTTAGGTGGCAGTAGGTACAAGGCTTGTCATTATTCGCCAGTTGAACTTTTCCCATTGGCCGATGAGCTTGGCAGAGGCTAAGTATGGGATTTGCGCCCTTGACACAAGCGTGTTCGAGGACCCCTCAAGCCATTAAACCACCCATACTTTAGTGCCGCGGGCCCAACTTATGATGCATCGAAGATTCCAGGTGTCCCTCGTGGCTTTTTAGTCCCAAACCTGGGATAAGCCTGAGGGGAGGTACCTTCCTCCTTATGCCTCGCACTTCAGGACCTACTCTTTACCTGGACGCACTCTCGAGGATCTAGAGTCACTTCGAGGGCATTGATTGTTACCCTTGGTGAGTTATGGCTTACAATCTCATGATCGAGGCAGCCGACTTAAAATCTCATTCGAGGGCAGACTATCAAGTTGAGAGCTCTAAGGCCCCACACTTGGCACCCGAATTGGCCCATATCAACTGACGTGTCGAGAAGATGTGACACTTGACACATCAATATATATTATGAATAATTAAGTGCATGATTAACACTAAAGTGATCGAAACTAATGAGAATTGTAATTTCTCCTTTTATTACAAGAAAGGAGTAACTTATTATCCATTAAAAAAAAAGTGATTTATTTTACGTATAGTAAAAAATAAGTTTACTATACATATTTAAATAAGTTTCTAAATACTATTGTCTCAATTGAAAACGATAAAATAATAAGATTATCTCTTTCAACTATTTTTTAAAGTATGATAGTATAAAATATTTCAAAAAGTTGTCTATCTTCCAAATTTCAAATTAAATCCCTTATTTTGAAATTTTTTGAGTTACTTTACGGAAATTAAAAAATAATAATAATAATAATAAAACATAACTAGGTGCTGTTCTTGTTAAGACGTGGCCACAATACAATCAACTCGGCCCGGGATGATAGCAGAGCTGGATGTGGACACGAGGCTGGTGACTTCAGTCACTCCCGTCTCTCATTACATCAGGCCCAGTTCTTATCCTTTGCCTTACCGCCACGTGAAAAAACGTACAATCCGATCGATAAAACACGGGCTAATGAATGTTACGCGCAGGTTTAGCACGTGGTCGGCACATTACTACTGATGCGTCCCCGTCACCGAAAAGATACTGTATTAATAAGAAAGAACAAAATAAAAAATAAAAAAATTATGAAGACATCCCTTCAAATATAATATAATTATAAATTAATTTCTCTTATTTTAAAAATTATAAATAATCTTTTGAGTAATATATTAACTTAATGAATATCATTTTTTATTGAAATATATGGAATATAATTACGAATTATATTTCTATTATTTTTGATAAGGTTTGGAGATGAGATTTACATGGTTAAAACAAATAAAAAATATAAAAGTTATATATGAGATCAATTTTTTTTTAAAAAAGTAATAGTAGTATCGAATTATAGATAAAAATAATGCCTAATGATAGTTGTGGTGATATAAATTGAAAGTATTTTGTAAAAGTTAGTCATGAAATAACAAATTTGATTGAAGGATATTGTCTCTAGATAGATTCAAGCATGCTATAATTTTTAGTTTTTTAGAGAACCTAATTACTCTCTTTCAAATTCAGAAAATAACTCTCAGAGATATTTTTTTTCCCCTTCAGAAAAGATATATGAGCGAAATAATTAACCTATTAATATTAGAAGATCCAACCATTATTCCAATTTATTATTTATGGGTCCAATGAAATTCATATGTATAGGAAGCATCCCCTCAAATAGAGATTTTTTCTTTTGATCATATTTTTACTGTTAAAATGATATATAAGGACTGGTACTATAAATTATATTATTACACCCTTGATCGCATAATATCGATTGCTTGTTAATTGAATCCTGTGAATTGCGTAAAAGTAGGATATTTCGATTTTGGAGCTAGATCAAAGAGTTTTAGAAAATATTATTGATGGAAAAATAAATGAGTGAAATTAAATTGATTTGAATTGTATACATAAATCTAAGTTATAGTGAGAATTCTTGATCGTTCTTAATATTTTTTCATTATTAATCATGTAAAAATCATTTCATAGCAAATTGATTTTTTTATCATTTAATATATATATATATATATATATATATATATATATATATAATCAGCTGCAATTTTCACGTTATTACCGAACATATCATCACTGGATAAGCTTTCTTTGTCTTGTAGTACATATCAAAGGAAATTAAACGTACAATCCACATAATACTACTGTCGGAATGGGTGTATTCATACAAACAAGAACTTTCTTAATTATGTGCCATTTACAAATACCGAAATATACACCAAAATTAACACAAGAAGTCGTGGGATTAGAGGCTTCGTGAAACTTTTTATCACCAGATTAATTTTTGCTATATATTCGTACAACATTTTGTATTGTATTCATCCATACACATCATTTGTAATGACGGACCAATGAAATAAAAAAAAAAAACTCATTGTGTGAAAAAAATTCTAGAAGGGTGCAATAAAAATGCATTTTATGTTTTATTCTACGTCTCATCTCCTGTTTTATGTTATGGATACATAACTATACTTCAAATGTAATGATTACGAGTTAAAATACATATTTTGAAAATTATTATTCTATTTATCTATCAAGCACATATCTATATTATAAAATACAAGAGAACACTAATTGACTTTTCATTATTTTAATTTATTTTTTTTTGGGTTATAGAGAAACTACGGAAATTGGAAACGGTTACATCAAAGATATTCTGTTAGTAGAAAATATCTCGACCCTTGAGAGTTAAATTTTGTTTCTGTATCTAGAAAAAATGGCGGTGCAAATAACGTCAACCCTATGTGTTTGGACTTTGGAGAAATTAAAGCACTGTCTTTTCTACAAAAAAACACACACGGCACACCCCTGTGTGTGTATATATATATTTATATAGACACCTGTGCGAGCTTGCCTATTACCGCTGGAGCCAACCCTTTTTGCTTCCATTTATTGGTTCAATATCAGGAAAAGAAGTAAAATATCCCACTCCCAATTTGTACATTTTACCTCCCCCTCTCTCTCTCTCACTCTCACTCTCACTCTCTCTCACACACACACACACACACACACACTCTCTCCATATATATATACACACACATACATACACACACGCACACACACCCCTTTCATCCCATTTTAATTCATTGAATCCCTTTTGAGCTATCTCATCACCAAAAAAAAAAAAAAAAAAAAATCCCCTTTTTTGAGCTTTAATCAAGAAAATGGACAAAGTGCTCTCGGTGAACCAAAAAAGAGCAAACAAACATCAGAAGAGCAAGAAAAAGCAGCCACTGAAAGTGGTGTACATAACAAACCCTATCAAGTTCAAGGCCAGTGCTTCGGAGTTCAGGGCCCTGGTGCAAGAATTCACCGGACAAGATGCCGACACGCCGGAAACCGCCAGGCCCGCGGTGGCTGAAGGCGGCAGCGGAGGGGCCAACGCCGCCGACGGCCTTAGTTATGTTCATACAGAAATAGGGCAAAGCGCTTCTAGTGGTGAAGCGCAAGCGGTGATGCAAAACGGGTCGGATCCATCTTCTTTCGGGTCGACACGTGATGATTGTGATGACGATGATGTTTTTAGTAACCTGTGGAATGAAGCTGCTCATCTTGATCTGCTTAAGAGCCTAGGTGCAATGTAAATTACCTTCTTTTTTTTTTTTTAACCTTTTAAATAATTAGGTATGTTTGTTTGGGTTATATATGTTTATTATTTGTAGATTAAAAAGAGAAATTGCTGAATTGTTTTTTTTTTTTTGGTTTCATTTGGGAAACTTATTAAAATACCTTTTAATTTATTATATCAAGGGACTAGCTTGAAGATAATTATATATAAGAAGAGGGGCCTTGAACTTTGAAGATACTCTCCCATCTTACAATTAATAGTTTTTTAATTATGTTAAAATGTCAACGGCGATGACTAACTTGCGCTTATTAATATTAATAAAATAATTAGAGGCTATGTGAGTAAGATTTAATTTATAGGTAAATTTAAAAAATAAAAAATTAAATATTATCTTGTTTTCATAAAATAACAGTAATATGTTAAACAAACATTTTATGCTAAAATTAGTAATCATATAAAATAGTGGGAGTAGCTATTGTAAGTCCTTACTTGTTGATTTAATTAACTTGCTGTTTCAAGAACTGCTATAAATAGTCTAGAAGAAAAATTAAAATTTCAATTATCAAGAATAATAATAATAAAAAAAAATGAACATGATCAAAAGCCCAAATTTTCTGAAGGGAATAATACTTTTAGGACTCAAATATCTCCTTTTATAATTGTTTTTTGACTTCAAATTAAGCTATTCAAAAAAGAAAAAACTAAAAAAATTGGAAGATTATGTTTAGATATAAACAAAGTCTTAATCTGACGCAGATCCCAAAAACTATTCCCTTTCTATTCATGTTCTGAGTATTTACACAAAAAAATAATTTTTTTGTGGTTACAATTAATTTCTACATCTACTCACAAAGTATAATATTATTAGTCAAAGAGGACGAAGACATTTAAAATGAGCCCATGAATTTCGGGTTGTACAATGATAAATCTTGCTGTCTTCCTCTTCATTTGTCTTCCACCATCTATTTTTTGAATGTGATTTTGCCCTGCAGGAGACGTGAAAGTAGTCGAAAATCACTCTTGCTAGCAAATATGTGATCACACTGTATTAGTCTTAAAAAATCACGTGATATTATGAAAGTTATCGCTAATTTTTGAGTTGTCATTGAAAACGCTTATTTAGTTGATGATAACTTTTATTTTGTTATAATATGATGTAACCATGACACGACTCGGTTATATTTTGTCACTATCGATATTAATACTTATACATGACAAAAAACATTGTCACCATAAATTCATAACAGGATTTTAACTCTCACCAAGTTTGTTAATATTATTTGGTGAAACTTATTATTAACGCAACATTAGGCACAGTTTTTATGACTTTTGATCTTGGGGTAATGATGTATGGGTCATTTGGGGGACAGATTTTACAAATATTACCCAATATATTTTCAGCAACTTATTTTTCTCTTGCAATGACACTTAAAATCTTTTTCTTCCACAATGTATTGCAAATGGAAACCATATTCTTTTTCACCTCTTTCTCCTTAGAGCAATTGAATTGTGACAACCACTACTAGTAGTCTAGTATGTTGGGAACTAATTTGTTAGGAACAAAGATAATCAAGAACTAAATTAATGTGAACACCTATACCTGCAGCTTGCATTATTGTTACAATTAACTTTGATGATGCTCAAATCTGTCATAGGATGATATAGCTGTCTAACTATGTGAGGTATTATCCTAGTCATCAGGATATATGGCTACATTATGTCGAACTTTGGTTATAATAACACCCAGGTTTTTGAGAGCTTTGGGCAACTGGAGATATACGGACGAGTTAGCGGAGGAAATTCAACGCTTTCAACTCCTCTGCAGAGAGCTGTTAGGCTTAGCAGATTTGATAATGTCAATTCCTCATATGACTCATTAGCTCAGTACCCTTTTCTTCATGTTCTTCATTCGAGAAGGCTTCTTCCATCATCTCACAATTAACGATTCTCAGAGTTTGAAGTCGTAAAAGACCAACCATTGCCATTGTTAACGAGAAGAGGTTACGTAGATTGCCACAATTCTTAATATGTATTTCAGAAAGGTTGCTAAGGGAAATGTTTTAATTGGACTGTTCGACAAATGTTTCAATGCTGGCAATTAAATTGTACAATTCTAAGTAACTCTGATGAATGAAAGAATTGGATCCCTTTGGAATTAGGCCATCGCGCATCGCTTTCAAGTTAGGAAGATCACACAATATTAGGGATCCCGATCGAGATTGGGAAAACACCAAAAGAAGCCTGCAAATATAATTAAATGTTAGATATATATATTTATATGTGAAAAGAAATTAATTAAACGGCTCCATATTATAGATACGAAAATGATAAATACTCCAACGAGCAAACTAAAAACCAACAGGTGGGTTAGGAATCTCTGCTTCATTTCTTATTTTACAATACATATGCATGCCACTTATGTGTTTAAAAAAGATTTCTTAAAGAACACATTTGGATGTATTCTTATTTTTGGCTTGCATTTATGAAATAATAGGCAATTTGGCATGCATCTATGAAATGCAATAATAGACAAAACAGATAATAGAAGAGAGGACACAAGATAATTTCATCTTACATTTCATCTTCTATATATATATACACATATATTCTGTTGTGCAGGTTGTCGCAAAGTATATTAATTTGATCATGCCAAATGTTTATTTATTATTTGATGAAATAATTGTATATGCCTGCATATTAATTATTTTAGAACAAGAGATACATGGATTTTAATTTGCAAGTGTAACAATTGCTCCTCATGGTATGCCATAAATAATAGTCTTCATTCGATTTTTTTTTCATTGTAAGTGTTTAAAAACGAAGGAGAATTTATCATTTTGAACTTTAAGTTAATTTCAAATATCCATTCGATGCATCGTCACGAGACATTCATTAACTAAATAAATTACTAATTAATCCTCCAAAAAGTTCAGTAGCAGAAGCAAAAGTGCAAAGACATAAACATTTATCATTTAAAAGCGAAACTAAACGTCAGAATTCACCTAGAGAAGGAGTACTGGAAAGTTTTACAAGAAAAAAAAAGTAAGTATAATATTATAAGATTTATATTTAGATTCTATAAAATTTTAGATTATTTATAAAAAATGTGCAATAAAAATCAAGAGGAGGCTTAGTGGTGAGAGCTTGAATTTGACACAATTGAAATCTCGAGTTTGAGCCTTCTTGTCCTCCTTCCTTTCCCCTTAGTGTAGGTGTGTATCATGTTCGCTTTGAGAATTAATTTGATTAATATTTCCCAATAGAAGAAACAAGCCTTATGAGCTTTGGACATGTGCAGATTTCCATTTGAGCTAGCAAAGGGAACCCAATGCTTTCAATGGCTTCAGTATCTTTTTTGGCTTTCCTGCTTAGTGAATAGCGTGATTTCATGCTCAAAAAGCCTTGGCGTACTTTGGGGAGTTCATTCTCAATGTCACTTATGTTGATGTGGTTCTCGGCATTTGTTAACCAAGTCTTAACTTCAGGGACAGTCACTTGCTATTGAAGCAACATAGATATATAACTGAATTGCCGCTTGATTGTCGCAATAATGCTTCTTCCAGTTTCTTCTATAGCTGGTCCAACAAGACATGTCACAATTTCTTCTGCCATTCCCTGCACCTCTTTTCGTATTAGTACTATATTTAAGTTCTTTCAAATGAGCAAGAAGATGGCATGGAAACGAAAAGCACTAGAAAGCCAGAAAGTATACTAATGTAACTACTCAAGAGACATGACTAGCTAGAGCCAAAACTAAATTCTTAGAGGTGCACAACAAAATTAAAGATTGAGAACGAACTTCATAGATATGATGAAAGCTAGAGGAGGTCTATTATACGTATAAAAACTGTCAACTTCGCTTACTCATTCCTTTCTGAAAATATGCCGATGATGTAATGCTCTAGAGAAATTAAAACTATGTACAAGCACCGGTGCTTTTCAAATGCTCAAAATTGCTACCAACTTAAATACAGGAGGTGATTTTAGTTTCAACTTATTTCAACAGATTTGGGACATATTTAATTCACCCACTTTGAGTATTTCCATCCCCTGAAGCACTATTATAAGCCTATTTGATTTCTTGTGAAATTTCTTATGAGCCACCTAATGTATGAGTTGGCTTGCATTACAAATTCCACAACATAATCTATAATAAACTCATCTCCAAGGTGAGTTTTTAGTAGTAGTGATTGGCATTTCAATTTGGACATAAATTTTTACTGTTTTGTCCTCAAAATCTACATGTGAAATTACTGCCTTTACCTTTTTCCAAATGCCATGAATAAAATGGAATCTCTGAGACACTACTTATGATGGCAAAAATGACATTTACTCATGAAACACCATGAAATCAGAGACACATCAAACACACAAGTTTCTAAGGAATTCCCTATAACAAAACTTCTTTTTAAGTCTCAACTACCTGATTCCCGATTCACCGATCGACTAATCCGAATTCGGACACTGATGTCTACTTAAACAATTCGTCAGAACGAAACGGCGCCAACACACGATGTGATGCTTTTCCCGGGCAAGAGTAAGGGGTAGACAACAAAGAAATAGGTAGCACAAACAATTCATCAATTCCGTTATCTTTTGCTGCTTCTTTTCTACTGTTTTCTTTTTTCTTTTTTTGGTCAGGCTTCTTTTCTACCCTGTGACTTCGTGAAACTATTTTCTACGTGTTTTCGAGTTAATTTGTGCTCGTGTTGACATGCTTTTAAAACTAAATTATTTACACCACTTCAGTTTTATCACTGCACTCTTAGAAGTGGCTCTAGCTTATGATGATAATACAAAAATGTTAGGGCGAAATTGTATTTTTCTTCCTGTAACTCAAGGGGTCTAGCATTTATGTTAAAATCAGCTTTCGCAATGTTGTGTTGTAAATAAGGATCATCACTGTCGGAAAAAGCATATTCCCGTCGAGAAATGTCATGTGAGAGGCACATGTGCGGCCGGAGTCGCTGACTTGGAGCGAGAATTGTTGACTTGGAGGATATGTACAACCGACACAGAACTCATTAGGCCGCCAAGTAAACAAAAAAATATATAAATACCTAATAAAATATAAATTAATAAACAAATTTGTTTTTAATGAATACAATATGTACACACTAGGGATTTAAACGAGTCGAGCCGAGCTTTGCCCTTTTTTTTAAGCTCGAGCTCGAGCTTGAATCAAATACCTCGAGCTCGAGCTCGACGAGCTGGAAATTTTCAGCTCGAGTTCGGCTCGAACCTAGGTTCGAGCTCGGCTCAGCTCGTTCGATTGTCTCGTTTGGCTCGTGCTCAACCCCTTCTCAAACCCAAGTTCTCAAACCTTTTTTGGGCAAATCCACTATGGCTGGAGTTTAACCTCTTCTCAAACCCAAGTTCTCAAACCTTTTTTTCTCCAATCCACGACACAGAGCCACAGATCCACGGCAGCGGAGGAGAGAAGGCGGCGGAAAAGCAGCGGCGAGAGACCCACAGTGGCGGAGCAGCAGCGGCGAGAGACCCACAGCGGCGGAGACGAAGAGGAGACTCTTTTCTCCCACGGCACAGAGAGCAGAGACTAAAGAGAGAGGGCCGAGAGAGACGACGGAGAGAAGAGCGACGAGAGGAAGAGAGAGATGAGAGAGATGACGGCGAAAAAAAGAGAGAATTGGGAGAGAGATTGAGGAGAGACAGCAGATCTGCACGATCAGAAACAGAGAGAAAAGAGTAATTTTGACTTCAGGTTTATATTTTGATTTTATAAGTTTTTTTTAATTTTTGATCAGAATTTTATAATTATATATGTATATATTATATAAAATTAAATAAATATTAAAATATTAAAGGCTCGCGAGCCGGCTCGCGAGCCTACGAACAAGAACTTCTGGGCTCGAGTTCGGCTCGATAGTTATACAAGCTCGGCTTGAGCTCGGCTCGAGCTCGAATCATCGAATTCGAGCTCGAACATGTGTCGAGCCGGCTCGTTAGGCTCGCGAGCCGACTCGATTCGTTTACATCCCTAATACACACATATTTACATATTTGAGAAAAGAGATATCTTATGTTATATGAATTTATACTTAATAAATAGAAAATATTAAAAGTTGAAACAAAATTTTTAAAAAGCAATTTGTTTTTAATAAATACAATATACATACACATATTTACATATTTGAGAAAAGATATATCTTATGATATATGAATTTATGCTTAATAAATAGAAAATATCAAAAGTTAAAACAAAATTTAACAAAATATGTATTATAATATATAAAATAATGTTTAGTAACTACATTAATTGTTTATGTATATATAGAGAGAGTGAGAAAAAAATTAAAAAGAAATAAGAAAAAAGTAAAAGAAACCAAATTTGGACCATTTGGATTAGTGATGACGGAGATGGGACTGGTTCGCAACGGCGACAACAGTTGGGCACTACTGGTAAAACTGCTCATAGCGATGAATTTTAGGAAAAATCATCACTAATGATTTTAGCCACGAAAAATTTGTGCCTAAAGAAGGGGTTGTTAAATTTTGGCCCAACCCACGAAATGCTGGCACTGGGAAGTATGCCAATGTTGAAAAAAAAAAATGGCAATGGAATTTGCATCACCAAGTTTAGGGCTCTAGGGACAGATTTATCCAGTTTTGGCGGTGCATAAGTAACCTCAAAACTAAGGTCTACGAGATGTAGGGGTGTCAATTAGGGTGGTTCTGGCGAGTTCGGATTGGATTGAAGCATAGGTATAATAGAAAAAATAACAATTCGAACCCGACCCAACCGGATGTTCAACCTGAAAGGTCAAACCCAAACATGATTCACTTTCAGGTCACTCATCAACCTGACCTAATCCGAACCACTTTCTTTTCTTTGTTTTTTTTTTCTTATTTTTTTAAGAAAAATTGATTATGACAACAAAAAAATAAAAAGTTATAAAAAACTACAAAAAGAGATATATTAAAAAGAGATCAATTTAATATCTTAAAATAAAGACCACATTAGCATAAAAAATTCTAAATCATTTTATATAACTATGAAATTAGTTAAAAATTTGTGATTGATGGAGTAAAATCTTTTTAAATAAGTCACAATAAAACTTAAGTAAGCGATCAGAAGGAAATACTATAATTTATATACTATTAAAATATTGATCTTAACGTAAACTATATTTATATTTATTTTATTTTTTTAAAAAATTTTATATTTTTGAATAATTAAAAATTCTTCTTGCCTTAAAAATGATATAATATGTTTTAACTAATTAATATTAAAAACTTATTAATCTCTATAAATTGAAATATCAATCTAAATTTTAAATGATATAGTTGTTTATGACATTCTTTGCAAAACAATC
>CM047870.1:31652610-31970110 GCA_026212405.1 Petrea volubilis
AAGGGAACCCAATGCTTTCAATGGCTTCAGTATCTTTTTTGGCTTTCCTGCTTAGTGAATAGCGTGATTTCATATTCAAAAAGCCTTGGCGTACTTTGGGGAGTTCATTCTCAATGTCACTTATGTTGATATGGTTCTCGGCATTTGTTAAGCAAGTCTTAACTTCAGGGACAATCACTTGTGCATTATTCTCGGAAGCAACGTCAGCATCCCATCTCTTGCATCTTTCAGCTTTCGAGCTTCATCTCTCAAGCTATGAATGCTGCTATTGAAGCAACATATATATATATATATATATATATATATATAACTGAATTGCCGCTTGATTGCCTCAATAATGCTTCTTCCAGTTTCTTCTATAGCTGGTCCAACAAGACATGTCACAATTTCTTCTGCCATTCCCTGCACCTCTTTTCGTATTAGTACTATATTTAAGTTTGTTTCAAATGAGCAAGAAGATGGCATGGAAACGCAAAGCACTAGAAAGCCAGAAAGTATACTAATGTAACTACTCAAGAGACATGACTAGCTAGACATGACTAGCTAGAGCCAAAACTAAATTCTGAGAGTTGCACAACAAAATTAAAGATTGAGAACGAACTTCATAGATATGATGAAAGCTAGAGGAGGTATATTATAAAGTAATATAAAGTGAGTCGAGTGTCGAATCCACAGGAATTGTGATTTGGCCCGTGGAATTTACTCGTGTTGTTTATCTAAATTGATCAAACTGAGTGGTGGTTTTGATTTTCTAAATAGATCCTAATTTTCTTAGTAAAAACGACTTGCGAAATACAATAATAACAAATAACCAAAGCGAGAAAAGCAAGTGCAAGGTGGTTTCATTCACGTAATTTGCTATTCTAATCCAATCCCTAAGTTGAATGGTTTCGTGGTTGTGTGAAGCCTAGGAACGAATATATCCACAATCTCTCTCGAGCATTGCGGAATTAATTCATAAAATTCCTCTAAGCCTAAGACTAACCAATTCTCATTCAATTAATCCCAACTTTAGAAGTATTTTTATGAATTTTTAAACACTGCCTTAAGGCTCAATCAAAGTTAAATTCATTCTCATGCAACTTTAACCTAATTGATCTCGTTTAATTAGAGCTAATATCGTGAATTGTCTCTCGACCTCATCACGATTCTCAAATTCGATAATTAGGGGTGATCAAACCCTAATCACGTATTAAACCATTAAACAAGAATCACACAACAAAGAAAATATATGAAAACAAATTCAAACTCATGAGATTTTCATAGAATAGCAAAAACAATGAACTACGCCATCCTTACACTTAATTGAAATTAGTTCATAATGAGATTAAACATAAGAACGAAAAATGAAAGAGAATTCATGAAAAGAGAAGAAAGAACTTAATTGCTGGAAATTTCAGGCGCAAAACTCCTCTCGTTCGGTTGTTCTTCCCTTTGATCTCGATTTCTCCCTTTTTCCGTTCTCCACAAGAATCCCCAAAAGATGAAAATTTAACCCCAAGAAGAAAAAAAGTAAAAAACTGAAAAAAAAACAAGAATGATGAATGTCCCCAAAAGCCTCTAAAAGTTCTCATCTATCTCGATCTGAAAAAAAAACATCTCCCCTTGAATTTCGCATGAATCTGGACTCAAAAGTGGTAGAGAAACGTCTAACAAATCTTTCCAAATCAGCACCTCAGTCAAACACGGAAAGTTGTTAATTGCTGTCGCAGACGTTGCGTATATACGCAAGATCTTCTGCGTACATACGCAAATTTACAGATTTATTTTTCTTCAAACTCGCTGGCCTTAGGTAAGTACTCAAGATTTCTTGCGTACATACATATTTTTACAGCCATTTTTCCTCTGAATTACTTGCATTGGGTTGTTGCTCGAAAGAGTTTGCGTAACTACGCAGCTTTTGATTCCACTTTTCATGCCCTTTATGGTATTTTTCCCTTCTTACCTACAAAACAACGATTTAGCTCAAACTTATGCATAATAAGGCTCTAAATGAGAAAAAAACGTAATAAGTCCTACAAAATAAATATAAAAATCAATTATAATTACGGACTTATCAAGCGATCATATAATCTTTTATACCAATCATTCTTCCTAACAATATAAATTGAGTTTTTTTTTCTTTGTTAAGAAAATGGTTTAGGAATACTACAAATTGTATTTAATTGTGTTCAAAATTTCAAATTATGAGGCCAAATATTAAACTAGTGGGCACAAAAATGTAAAAGAAAATAAAAACAATGATATATAATAAATTAAATATATTTTAGTTTCTTACGTCTTTTTTAAGTATAGCAAGACTATAACCACATTGTTAAGTTGTTCTTGATAAAGAAAATATTTGAACTCTTTCTTAATTATATTTTTTTTCAAGTTTAATCTCATTATTTAATTTAGTAAAAAAATAAATTATATTATATTTATTTTTAAATGCAATAATAAATATTTTAAAAAAATAGATAGTACTAAAGGGAAAAACAAAATAAGTGAATGAATAAAAAATAATATCAAAGGTTAAAATCTTAGAGAGTGAAAAAAAAAAAACTAATTGAAGAATGCATATATATATAAAAAAAACTTGGGTACGATTGGGTTGAATTTTGGTTGAATTGGGTTTTGGTTGACATGAGATTAAATTTCGATTTACTCGGGTTGAACCAAACCCAACTTAACCCTATTTGATTTTTTGGGCCAATTTTTGGGCCCGACTCGATTTGACCGGAACTCGAAAATCCCAAATCCAAATTTGATTTTTTTTCCGAATGGGTCATGTTCGGGTCATTGATTTGGGTTAGTTTTTGACATCCTCTAACGAGATGGCTTCCTATTAGGCCACTATGGGTCCATTTGGATCGGTTTAAAAAAAAAAACATTTCTCAAATCGTGCTTTTGCATTAGGATGTTAAATAGTTTTGAGTTTGCATGCAGTAATGAAAAGTATTATTATTTCAAGCTATTCTGGATATCTTCTAAAAAAAGTCACTTTTTAGCTTATTTTTATTTCCCACCTACTGTTTTTTTGTTAAAAAAAATTCCATCCAAATACAATTTTTACCATGAATTTTTTTTTTCAAAAAATAAGTACTTTTTCTCTAAAAAAATCTAACCGAACGGCTCTGAAATACTTTGTTCATGTGTTGCTATTCTTACCGAAATACTAAATCAGATTGAGCTTATAAGTGACAACGAAATTTAGTTTCGTCATTGCACTTAAAAAGAGGACATAATTAGCGAATGGGAGTTGAATACTTTAGTACATTTACTTTAAAAAAGATATCTGATCAACAAAGTCAAAGAAAAAAAAATGAAGGCATAATCACAAAAAATAAAAGGCGTTGAATGTTAATACATGCGTCTAGCTAGTATCCAGAGATGAATGTTTTGAAAATAAATTATCATAAGAAAATGTAAAATAATTCCATAAATCAAAAGAATTCAATCTACTTGCTCAATAAATTCCACATATGCTCACATACATATATATATATATATATATATATATTTTCTCCAAAAAAGTCTAATGTTGAGAGAAATAAGTTATTGTATAAATATTTAAAATTAAATTTTCATAAACTAGTTGGCATATGAGCATGAATTTAAATTGAGGAGGTAGACATCCATGATAAATTGAGGAGATTAATTTTTCAAATATTTGTTCTAGAATTATTTGTATAACAAATGAATAGAGTGATATCCAACAACAAAATAATATATAAATGGACATAAAAGAGTTGCGAATGAAGCAATTGAATAATTAAATGGTCACCCTCGTATTGAGCATTTGCAGTACTTGAATATTTATATATTTATTTTCTTGTTATGAAATTCATTTTTTTAAAGAACACAATAATCATAAAATTTCAGTCTTGTTTAGCAACATTCGCTTGCATTATTTTCCTTCAAATTTATTCAACTTTTATTTTCATTATTTAATTATTTGAGTTACAGCATAAAATATGCTTTTCTATGTTCTGATTCATCATTATATATTGGAAATTTAGGCATAAATGAAATAAATTCCAAGGGAATAAACATAAAATTCAGCACTGCAGCAACCCAATTGCTAAATAAACCGCACCCACGCAGCATGAGCCTCATGGTTAGACAAACTAATTGTGCTCTTACAGTTTAAATTTTCGTTAACCTGCATATATCGGGTTGAGTTGAATTTTCTTTCTAAAGACCTTTTCAACCCAATTATGTGCTCTCATAGACTATATAATTTCTAAAATGGAGAATACAGTTACACAAAACTATAGGAGAGAAATTAAGAATATTGCCAAAAAAGCAGAGATATGTTGAGGTAAAATGAAGATAGACAGATAGATGGATGGCTTATACTACCTCTTTTCAATTGGTTGTGATGTGAACAATGTGATTTGTGTTACCCAAAAAACCGAATGCAGAGACAAGTGACTTAATGTATAGGAGTAAGATGCTCTGTTTCAAGTGTAACAAGGTTTGAAAGTGATCACAGGGGGGGGGGGGAGCTCTCTCTCTCTCTCTCTCTCTCTCTCTCTATATATATATATATATATATATATATTATAAATATAGTTGTATAAGAAAATACCGAGGACTTTTCAAGAAGCAAAGCTTCTATTCTTTTCTTGGCAAGTAGATAGATAGATTGGGCAATTAGTAATTGGTTAAAAAAATTTATAAAACAATCTTAGTTTCTTAATCATGCAGGCAAAGTTTCATATTGCCTTTCTGATCAATGCATTTAATCATTATCCGCAACTTCTCTACCTATTATTTCTTTGTTTTTCGCGCATAGGTGGCATAATATAAGTCATGAAAGGTGATAACTGATACTGATCAATTATAGTTTATAAAAAAATATTGCACCTAAATTGTGGAATCAATTCTTTTCTTGGATACACATATATATACACATTATATGTTACGAGTTCGTGTTAGGCGACATAAAGGATCTCAAATCTCATATCCCGCTTTAATTTTCTATTGAAATTATACTTGGTTAATTGGATTTATAATATGTAACATCCTGTTTCACATCGTGCATATAATTAAAAGTGAGCTTCTTATAAACTTTGATTAAAGAATTCAGATATATCCACTGGATATCTCTTTTAAACAAAGTGTTCATAATTTAATCTTTTGCGTGTATTTGGTGGGTTTGAAGGTAACTTTCTAATTGAATTGCCTCATGGGCTTAGGGCTACAAACTCAAATATTGCAATACAAAGTAGAATAATAAGAAAAAATAAAACGTAAAATTCAAACTGGAGAAAGAAGTTTTTAGGCGACAAAAGGGTGATTCGGATCTTTTATGACACAATTTTGCATTATTTTCTATTGCACTCACCAATAGATGCTATGCGTGTACTTCAATCGCCCATTAATATATATGGTGTGTATTTAATGAGTGTGGTAGAAGATGTTGTACGGCTATATCATAATAAGAAATCGGATTGGACAAAAGGGACCACCATTTAAGAATGTTGCATTGAATATGATGTCTTTTTTGAGCACTAAGTGATTTTGTCTCGTCCAACTTTCGACAAATTTTACTTGAGAAACTTGAACTTCGATAAAGTAAAGAATGAGTTACGAGTGAGAATATAGAATTTTTAGCCAAGTAAAATTGTACATGTCCAACTTGTTTTAGAAACATCAATGAATAAGGCAAATAATGAGTCCATATAGAATTCTTTGTTCTTGATATAGTTGTAATTGTATCTATTAGACTACTAGTTATAAAATCAACTACTACTGCTGCTGTTACTCCTAAATGCTACAATTAAAGTCAAGATCAATTACAGAAAATATTGAATATAAACCAAAATAACCGAAAAAATAAATTTCTTTTGATTGAATGGAAAGTAAATAAATTGGAATTTATTTTTTTTTGACATATGATCAGCAAATATGTGGTAAAATATTGATATTAAAAGACGATTATAGAAATTTGAAAATAAACAAAAGATATTGAAAAATGAAAAGTATGCTCTCATTTTGATTTATGTGTCTGTGACTCCCCTCAATTGAGTAGTCCCTAATTATAGTGATAACAATGAATTTAATAGATTAATTAATTGCCGATAAATTACGAATACAAACAACCATGTATCCATCAGCCTCACTACACACTTTTCAATCTCTGATAATAGTATATGAATATTCTTAGTAGAAAATCTCTCTTGAACACAAGTAATATAATAGAATTAGGTTGAAAATCAGTCCAAAAGATATACACAATCTGAAAGGTAAGAGAATACAAAACAGGGCCTTCTGTTTTTCTGGTTCCTATGTGCTCCTATGTACTCCTGGCACTTGGATGGGATCCCCTACCCCAAAACGATGCCCCATACTCTAAATTCATGACATGTGCAAATCTTCAAAATTTACTTAACGGCAGATTATTTAGTTATGTTAATTAGATTTTACACGTGTCATTAATTTAGAATATGCGGTATGAGATGGAGCATCGTTTTGGGATAGGGGATCCCGTTCGCCTGGCACTGCGCTCATTATTAAGGCACATTTAATTTCTGTTTCGTTGCTAATCTTGAACATTTATATGTTTTACATCTTTTTGTTGCCTACTTAATCTTTTATATTTCCATGATGATGGGAATTATTTAGTGAGGTGATTGTGTAACTTAGGAAGAGTAAATGGAAAATTGAAATAAAATTACATTTTCAAGGGGTACGTATTTGTCATTAATTACAAAAGATTCTTAATAGTGAATATTCTCTCCATTCCGTTTTAATTTTCGTTTAAGGTTTTTTATACAAGGATCAAAGAAAAAAAATTAACAACCATAATTTTAAATTAATATGAGTACAATACCCTAATTTTCAGTTAACCAATTGAAATAAAATCTTAATTACTCACCACTAATTCTCACTCACAATCGAAGGGCATATTAGGAAAATAGTTAATGAATGCATCCTCAAAAAGTGAAAATGACAAATATTTTAGAACAAATTTATTTTGGTAAAGCAATAGACAACGGATTTTTAGCAAATTAATTTGTGGATGAATCACGACACATACCATGTATCCACCAAGCCTCACTACACATGATAGATAGTATATGAATCTTCTTAGTACAAAACCTCTCTTGAGCACACTTAATATATACAGAATATAACACAATCTTAAAAGCAAAGAGAATGCAAAACAGACTAGGCAACAATCTGCGTATTCAGTGCCGTGCGCGTGCCAGGGCCTTTCGTTCGTTTGGTTTTTCTGTACTCCTGTCACTGCGAACTCAAAATTAAAATGGAGATCAAAGAGGTGCATATCCATAGGCAATAATGTAAGTTTCAAAATGAAGAATTACATTAGATAATTAAAGCCATCAAATGTAAAGAAGATACTGATTATCTATACTATGCTCTCAATTATTTTCAACTTTTAGAATGAATCTCAAGATCTTCTCTCTTGAATCACAATTCCCAAAACATTACTCATCATCCAGCTGGTATACTGAAAATTTGTGTCGTTGTTAATTAAATCTTGAAATTTAATTATATATCTTACGTACATATAAATGTTTATATTTATATTTCCATAATGTCGGGAATTCTTTAATATAGGATCATGATCATACAAACTAGGAGAAATAAATGGAAATTTGGTATCTGACTATCTGTCATATATCTGACTATTTTTACATTTGGCAAATATTCATGCATTGAAATAGGAGAATGAAGATATAGGATCTCGTGTGGTCAATAATTTAATGTAAATGACAAAATCGGAGACTAGAAAGATGCATGCGTACCTTTTAGCAGTGATATAACTGCAAATTAAGAGCCATCATCATGGCTGCATGTATGTCGAACTTTGGCCGTAATAAATATTCCCAGTTGAAGAAACACGACCTACGAGCTTCGGGCAATCGGAGATCTCCTTATCTGTTAGCAAAGGAAATTCAATGCTTTCAACTCCTCTGCAGAAAGCCGTTAGGCTTGGCAGATTAGTTAATGCCAATCTCTTCAACTTGGGGAAAGTGATAAGACTTGTTTGTCCACATTTTCTTCGTCGTCATTCGAGAAGACTTCTTCTATCATCGCACAGTTAAGAATATACAGATTTTCAAGTTGTGATAGACCAACCCTAGCCATTGTCAATGAGAAGAGATTACGTAGATTGCCACAATTCGAAATACTAATTTCAGAAAGGTTGCTAGGAGAAATGTTTTGATTTCGAGTGCTCGACAAATGCTTCAGTGCTGGAAGGTTGGACAAACGTAAGGATTTTAGATGAATGAAAGAATTGGATCCCTTGGGAATCAGGACATCATGTATCTCTTTGAAGTTCGGAAGATCACTCAACCACAAGGACCCGAAGATAGGGAAAACACCTAAGGAACCCTGCAAATACATATTTATATGAAAGAAATGAAAAATGCCTTCATGGTATAGAGATAGAAATGGTAAATACTCCATATATCCATTAAACTAGAGTGAACGACAAGCAAACTCATGACTAGTAGATTAATTTTGATCCAGGAGGGAGCCTGAATTTTTTATGAAATATAAAATATACTTTTATTGTTCTTGAGGGGGACGGCATTTTAAAATTATACATAAAATATGGCTTTATATAAATTTGAAGCGATGGGTGGTGACTGCACTATCCAACCCCCTCATCGGCGGATCATCTGTTTCATTTTCTATTTAAATTATGTTTTATTTCACATACACATCATGTGTATAAAAATATTTCTTAAATACGCAAAGGCTTGGCTGTAGATCTTCTGTACTTGGTGTGCATCAGTCAAACGAAATTGAGACTTGGGTACTGTAGATCTTTCACATTTGGCATGCACATGTGAAATGAAATAAGAGACATAATAGATGATCGAGAAGATGACCCAAAAGAACTAGCAGGAAGGGAAAACATTTTTCACCATGACAAAGAGTATTTTTAGTTGTCGGGCGATATAGAGACTTACCGTTCTTTGACGTATATCACCATTTAATTCTTCCAAGTCGTCATCTTTATTAATGCGCTCGCGGTCTACATTAGTACTTTCCAAGTTTGATAAACTTAAGGATCCAAGGATTAAATTTTCGACCTGGGGGCACTCCATTATGGTCACACTTCTAAACCATGGCAAATCAAGATCAAATTTGCTTTCACAGAATTTCTCCAACTTGGGTAGGTCCCAGAGTTTCAGCTCCTGCAAACTAGGAAATAGTAGAGACTTCCCGTGTAACATTTTCTGATCATCCGCAATCACTTCAACCATCTCCTTGAAATTATCAATCCTCAATCTTTTGAGATTGACAAGATTTTCGACTATTGAGCAGGAAAATAAGCTCCTACTGCTGCCACAATTGGATATTGACAAATTTTCGAGCCCATTATAGAAGCCAACCGGAATTTGGCGACACCATATATTGCTGATATTGTCGTAGTTTTCGATATCTAGTTCATACAAACTACCCAATTTAACCTGCAAATAAATTAAGCGCTCAATAAATAAAACAGGTACTAGGATAAATGAAATTGATTTAAAAAAAAAAATCAATGATATAGTGATTTTTACAAGTGTGGCTCACTGATACTCAAATTTTCTCCATCTAAACTGTTTAACTTCTGAAGGATATATCATGTTGGAATTTTAAGTTAATTTCAAATATCCATCCCTTGCATTTTAGTGATACATTGATTACTTTCAATAAATTATATTATGACGACATTCGATACAAATAAAAGAAAAATTGAGTACAATGGCCCATTTGAATAAGATTAAAAAAAATGTGTTTGCCAATCCATGCTTTTATAATAGAATACTCTTTTTCAAGTTAAGCAGTTTTGCATTTTTATGCAATAATTTAAAAGTCCCTTTGGTTTTTTACAAAAAAAAAAAAAAAAGAAACACTCACTACAAGAAAAACTAATATTATTGACAAGATTGAAAAAGAGGCAATATAAAAGTTGTCACCCTTGATTGTGTAAAGTGACAATACATTCAATTTTGTAATTATTTAAGTTTTTTTGGTAATAATAATTTTTATGTTGTCATAATATCACTCAATGGTGACAAGAAGTAATGTTTTAGTTGTCACCATTAATAATTAGTGATACACTTATACTGACAACTCGGTGACAATAAAATTTTTTATTAGGATTTTGTGACAAGATTCCATTGACAGTAAGTTGTTATAATAGGTGTGTCACTAATTATCTCTTTTGCACTATGTTGCCACCTTTTTACAATAAGGTGTCACCATTAACATTGGCATGTTTTGTGACAACATTAATTTGTTGTCATCAAATGTATATAATTAATGACAACTTTTGGATTATCACTTATTATATTATTATAAATTTATTCATTTTCTTATAGTGACTTTAATTTAAGAAAAAAATATTGTATTTGGTTGGGCTATTTTGAAAAAGCAAAAGTTAGGGGAAAAAAAAATCAAAAAGTGACTTTTTTCCTATGAGCTATCGAGAGTAGATTTTAAAGAAAAGCACTTATAAGCACATACTGTATCTAAACACAAAATTATTTAATTTAAAAAAGAGATCTCTATTATGAAAATTATGGTTGGACAACTATTTTTTTTTAGTTCATCCAAACAGCTCTAACTGTGTTAAAAAATGTGCATTTTTTTGAAAAATACTCTAGATAGCTTCTAAAAAAAGCAATTTTTTTGCCTTTTACTTTTTTAAAAGAGCCCAACAAAACATGCTTTTTTTTTTGCTTTTCATTGAAGTTTTTTTTTCCTAAAAAATATGTTATTCTCTTTTGGATTAAAAAAGCCATCACGGTCTCTAAGTAAGTCATAAACATTTCTCTTGTGATAATGCAACTAAACATTAAAATATACCTAGACAAATAGTTGAAATTTTATAAATAAAAGAAGGATAGATAATTAAATTTTGAACTTCCAAAATAAATAAGATAGATAATTCTCTGCATTCTCCAGGAGCTAGCTTGCCTAAAATTTATTAAAAACTGAAAAATAGTTAGAAAATTCCATGACTCAATAATCCTCTATTCCTCTTTATATTGCAATTCATATTTCATTTCATAAATAGTAATAGTTATAAGATTACACATATAGTGCATGAATTAAATTTGAAAGATTTTAGACTTACCCTTTGGCTACAAAACAAATGCAGAGAGTCACCATCATGGGCGCTTCCCGCATTAATTTGATGATCATTATCGTCAACACAGGAAACAAAACTTATCATCTTTGGGCATTTGTAGATCTGCAGTTGAGCTAGCATAGGGAACTCGATGCTTTCAATTCCTCTGCAGAAAGTCGTGAGGCTTGGCAGATGATCCAGTTGCAGTCTCATCAATTGTGGTAACACGATACGCCTTGTTAATTTCCCATCCTTCTCATTAATATTTTCTTCTTCTTCTTCTTTGGAAAACACTTGTTCTATCATCCCACAATACCCAATTTTAATGCTTTCAAGTTGTGAAAGTGCATCACTTGCCATCGTCAATGAGAAGAGGTGACGTAGTTTGTCACAATGGCAAATTTCAACTTTACGAATGTTGCGAAGCCAAACATTTCCAAATGGGCCTTGGCATATTTCTTCTAGGTTGCGAAGTTTATACATAGTTAGTTTCTCCAAGACGGGTAAAATTGTTGTTGTTTTCACTAGATTCTTCACCGTGGAACAGTTTTCAAAATTTAGTGACTTTACGTTCCGAGCTTGTGATAGATCCAAATTGTTCGAGCCATCCCCTACCAACCATAAATCTTCCGTACTCCTTACAAGGACATGAATCCAACTTCCCAAAGTAGTGTTGCCCGGCAATTCTAGCATCATCATCCTCTCATGAAGACGGAAGAATCCCCTAAAGTCTTGACCAAATTGTAGAAAATACTTTGCTATGTTTGAGGAAAGACGCAACTCTTTCGTCACTAAAGTGCAATCTTGCACTTCAATCTTCAAGCACGTCAACTTGGACAACGACTGAAGCTCATCGAGTGAGACGTTCATTGTCTCTTGTCCTTCTGCGTCTCTTGCTAATCCCCAGCTCTTGAAGCTGTTTAACAAATTCAACTCCTCCAATTCAATCAGCTTTGATATGATTCCCGGAGCTATTGTTTTAAGGCTGTGGCAATTTGAAAACTCTAACAACTTGAGCCGGTTTAGTCTTCCTATCCCAACAGGCAACTCTTCAATATGCCCACAAGAACGACAACAGAGAATTTCAAGACTTAATAACTCGCCAACAACAGAGATAGCCTCCAAGTTGCAATCCACTAAATGCAATGTTCGAAGATTTTTCAGTAATTGTATTGTTTGTGCCGGTGTGTCCAGCAAGAGATTTTTGAAAGACAACACTTTAAGCTCTTTAATTCCATCAAAAAATGAAGAGTCTCTGATTTCAAAATTTTTCGAATTTGAGGAATGCATCATGAAAATGTGAAGATTCGGAGCATTCAAGCTCAACTGAATTGTTTCCTTTGGAAACAACGATATCCATTTGCAATCCCTTTGTCCCCTTGACCAATTCATTGAATTGATTTCAAGATCAACAAGCCCTTCCTCTGAAGCAATGAAAATGGCTACGTCACGAACAACATCATGCATCCTGACATGATGTTCTTGAACACCGTCTAGCAGCAAGGAACGACTTTTAAGAATATTGACTAGTGCAAATACTCTATGTCTATTTTGTTCCAAAGTCCCCAATTCCTCAAACGTGCGTGAACCCATACTATAGAAAGTCAAGCACTCAAGGCTAATATCAGAATCTTCAGGAAATAAACAACAGAGCAAGAACACAGATTCTGCTTGCCGATTTCCTAAGGATTTATAACTTAGCTTCAAGGGATTATAAACTTCCCCTAGAACATCCGGCATACTAATCGGGTTGGAACTTCTTAATTGATGTAGTGCATCTTCCCAAATAGGTCTGATTTGTTCATCTTTCAATGCACTACCTACAGTTACTAGAGCTACGGGCAGACCTTTGCACTCTTTTGCAACTTGTAGTGCTACAGGAAGCAAATTCAAGTCATCCACACATGTCCCGACTTTCTCTTTAAAGAGAAGCCATGCTTCCATTTCAGATAAGACATCCACTGCACAAACATTCTGAGCATCCATTTTATGCAGCACACCCCTATTTCGAGATGTTAAAAGAATTGTGCACCCTCCATGAAGCTCACTTTTGCAAGGAATTCCTAAATCCTCCAAATTGAGCCTTTCCCAAACATCATCCAAAACCATGAGGATTCTCGTTTTGCCCATTAGTCGAGTACGCATTTCATGTGCTCTACCTGGTAATGTTTCTTTTTGAAATTTCAAACCCAATGATTCAGCAATTTCATGTTGAATTTTGGACATATCAACTGGTTGACTCACAACTACCATCACAACTTCATCAAAGAGGCGTTCTACTCTCACTCTGTTCATAATTTTTTTGGCCATAGTTGTCTTCCCCACCCCTCCCATCCCACATATCCCCAAAATATTGACCTCCTTACCTCTCAAAGCTTCCATGATGCCCTCCTCTATTTGTTTTCTGGATTGGAACTCATTTGTTGGTTCTAATGGAGGTGGCACCATCGCTGCTGGCGGTGCAGGCTCCGATATATGATTAAAGTTGCAACTTTCTAGAAGTGCCTTCATAGCTTCAGTAGCTTTTTTAGCTTTCCTGCTTAGTGAATAGCGTGATTTCATATTCAAACAGCCTCGTCGTACCTTGGGGATTTCGTTCTCCATTTCAGTTATGTTGATCTGCTTCTCAGCTTCCGTTAGCCAATCCTTAACTCCAGGGACAATCACTTCCGCATTTCGCTCGGCTGTATCAACTTGCATCTGCAGCCCAATTCTTGCATTTTCCAGGTTTCGAGCTTCATCTCTCAGGCTTTGGATGTTGCTAGGGAAGCAACAGAGATAATTGAATTGACGCTTCATTGTTGCAACAACGGTTCTTCCAACTTCTTCTACAGCTGGTCCGACAAGACTCGTCACGATTTGATCTGCCATTTCCTGCACTTCTCTAGGTCTTAGTACTAAAATTTACTTTGTTTCAAATGAGCAAGAAGGTGGTATAGATTTGAAAATTATAGATCAAGAATTAATGAACTTCACAGACATGATGAAAGCAAGAAGAGATATATTATACTTATAATAATTGCCAACTTAATAGAAAAATGTACATACTCACCCGAGTTGCTCAAATTCTTAGAGTCACTACCGACTTCGATATAGGAGGTGGTTTTTGCTATAACTTTTTCCAAGTGATCTGAGGTTTCTACAGATTCAATTTCCTGGTGTGTGTGTGTGTGTGTGTTTGATTGCATTACTGAGCTACTGATGTTTACTTCAATAATTCATCAAGGGGAACGACTCCAGCACACAATTTGATGCTTTTCCAGGACAAGAATAAGTGGCAAACAAAAAGAAATAGATAGCACAACTAATTTCTCACTTTAGTCAATTATTATTTTATGCTTTTCTACTTTATGATTTCGTCTTATTATTCTCTACGTGTTTTAAAGTGAATTTGCAGTCATGTCGAATGTGCTTTAGATTAATCTCCACTCATTTTCCTTTATACGATGGTTTCTATACGATTGCATGCAAATGAAGTAATCTATGTAAATTTTCTTAGCCCTCTTTATTCTTCTCAAATATGTTACATGACAAATTCGGACATTGTATTTATAATTGAGAAACTCTATCGATCTAAATTATTTTCATAATAACTAGAAAAGATCCTATTGAATAGTGGTGACAAAATATGTTAGGAATCGCGGGTCCAACCCAACCCAACTCACATGATTTTGAGTTGAGTTGAGTTGGGTTGGGTCTAATATATTTTAAAGTGAGTTGGGTTGGATTGGGTCTCATTTGATTAATATTGATAATGAGTGATAGATGAGTTGATGATGGGTTGATTACGAGTAGATCACGAGTTGTAAATGTATTATCCCATAAACAAAAAAAATAAAAAAAAACTTATTTAATTTCAATTTATTTTAGTATTTTAAACCATTTAAAGAGTATAGAAACTAATAATCTAGATTTTTTTTTTAGCCTTGATTAAACAAACAATAATCATGCATTGAACAATTTAAGAATCATATCAAACCTATTTACAACCCACCTCCAACCTATTTCCAACCCATCTTCAACACACTTTTTGAAATCCATATTCAACCCAACCCAACCCGCCCAATTGCTACCTCTACTTTTGGGGGGAAAAAAATGGAAATTATGAGGACAAGTAAATAGCTTGTTATAAATAATTATAACTTAGATGAGAGGCGTATATTGAAAGTTGTGATCATTATGATCAATGATATTTTTGAAAAAAATAATGAAAAGCCATATAAAATGGCTCAAAGTATACGTATTACTTCCTAATAAACTTATCTTCACAATTCTTTATATATTATGAATCAACAGAAGTTGAAATTCAATCAAATAAATTCATGCAGGTATAAAAATTAAGGGCATGCCAGTGAAGCAGAGATATGCTATGCTAAATTGCTCAGGAAATTGTGATGTCAAATATGCAATTTATAATACCAGCAAAACCAAAAACAGAGACCAACGAAAAAAATAATTCATGTATATATATATTTACAACTCGTGCGTCCAATGGAGTTCACGGGCTTACCATGTGAAGTTAAATTTCATTTAAACTCCACATTAGGGTTCGAGATTATATAATTTCAGATTGCACTTATATTGTCAAAGCAAGTCTTTTCTTTTATAGGAGTTAATGTTAGATATTATATATGTAAGTGCTAGTTTTAGATTCCAGTCAAATTAATATCTCTACTTTATTCCATTATCAAGATACCGTCGGGGGACCTAACAAAGGTTGGGGCCTCGAAGAAGACTCCCACTTAAGATTAATTTTTGTTTTGCTTTTTCATCTTTCGCCAAATACTCATGTCAAATTTTTTTAATTTCTCAGTCAGTTAAACAACCTGTCAAAATCGGGGCTTTTTTTTTTTTTTTAATCTCTAATGATTTTTCATTATTTTCAATATTTTATAATCGTTTTTTCTATCAATATAGTATGACATGTATAATCTAATTTTATTATTTGTATTATTTTACTATAACCATCCTTTTGCCTTGATATCTTGCCATATGTATGGTCATACATAAGAGAGATTTTACTCAATGCTACAAGTCCTTTGGCTCTACGAGCTCCTTTTTACACCAATTCCCCAATATTAGTGATCTAATTATGCTATTGACAAGTTTTTGAAACAGCATAATCTAGCTATAACAGATTAAGGTTTGAGTATAAACAGTTAATGGCATTTACATTTATGAACAAATTTATGCACTTATAAACAATGAGTCCCAAGAATGCTCCCATTTTTATTCATGGGGCAGCAAATGGCTTTGAGAGGTACTGCCGCCACTCCTCCGGCATCCCCTTCCTCTTTTGCAGCATCTTTATTGCCTGATTCGTTAGTGGTATGGCAAGTATGTCGTAGTCCTTTGGAGCCTGTTATTAATGAAGATGTGATTGTGAGAAGCAACAGCGTGTAATGAAATTTAGTTCAGTGCATATGAGTTTAGCAAAAAAAAGTTTAGTTTTTATCATAATTTTGTTGAGATACCTTGGGGACCTTCATCAGTTTCATGTTTGCTTCCTCCAAGGTTTTCTGGCCTTTCCTTGAGTTACATTTGGCACAAGCAGCAACCTGTTTCAAAGATATTGGAACTGATCGGTAATTTGATACTCTCAAAAATATAAAATGAAAAATAGAACTTGATCAATGACACAGAAATAATGCCTAGTCATTCCTAGGGACGGAGCCACGTGGGGGGCTGGAGTCGTTGGTCGGGGGTTAGTATTTTATATATATATGTGTGTGTGTGTGTGTGTGTGTTTAAACAATTTTCCCCCTAAAACAAAAAATTTGCCTCAGATATATTAGAGATCTTCTCATTACTCCCCCACAGTTAAATTCTTGGCTCAGTCAGGCAGCTCCCTGAGAAAACATTAATACTCTTACACGAAGGCAGGCCCCTACTTGGCTTCTACTACTCGACTGTTTACAAACTTTTGAATTTTTTATCAAATATTATAGCTTAATGAAGTATTCATCGATAGTTAAATATGAATTACAGAGGGTTATCTCACCAGATTTTCCCAGGTCCACTTGCCCCCTCGTGCAATTGGCAGAACATGATCAATGGTCAAGTTCTCACTGGAAGAACAGTATCTGTCAAGCATGCAGATAACAAGTCAAATTACGGAAGTATGAGAAAGTGATCACAAGATTTCCAAGCTATAATATATGTTAGCACACTATACAAAAAGGTAGAAAATTTTAGGCAGAGGACTCCATAGTGTATTATCATAAGATGTCACTCAAGCAACTGTAAACGAATCAACACTCACATATTGGTTAGCAAACAATTCCCTAATGCAGAGTGCTAATGAAGGACTAGCTAGGCTGATAGAAATCAAGAAAATTACTACTATAAGGAAAGAAAAGCAAAAAAAAAAAAATGAAAAAAAAAATTATTCAATGCAGGTTTCTCTATGAAAAATATGAAATTACCTTTCCTAATCAAAATAACATACAAATACGTCAAACTATAGTCTACTTTGTAACATAGGCTTTAGTTCTGTCTAAAATAACACTATCATACATGAATGGCTGATGTTTCTTCTCAATAGCCTTTTTTTTTTTTTGTAGATAAAAATGTTTCAGCATCAATGCATCTCATTTGGAAAACAAAAATATAAAACCCCCAAAAAGCAAGCTGAGGTCCTGTTTTTAAGAACTCACTGGCACGTGAAATTGTCACGATGAAAAATATTTTTACGACTGAGGCCTCTTTTCACTTTCCTTCGTTTGACAACTTGTAGTAAGTGGGGAACCTAGGAGAGTTGATACACAATTATCACTGATTAGTAAGAAGGATAAGCCCGTACTGAAATAGCACATATGCAGCTTGAATTGGAAATAGCAAACAATAAGTAAAGACACCATTACAGCACTCCTTGATGGCATCATACCCTCAACACAGCAGGAATATAGGACGAACCACTAGGAGAGTTTATAGTTTGGTCATAATATTCTAAAACATCAGCCTGCATTTAGAACAACAAAATGAAATAAAAAACTTAAGATTCAACTAGACTATTGCATATATCATTTATAAATGGAAGGAAAATATACATGTGAAACAAAAACGAAAACTAAGTTAAATTTGGCATTGTAGTGGATGAATAGGAAAAACGCTCGATCACAAACTAGAAAAATCAAAGAGCTCAATGAGAATACTAGTTCCTCTGATCTTTAGCTTTCATCTTTCTTATGAGATCTCATAGAAAATATGTCACAAGTTAAAATGTTTAAGGGAAACAGAAACTAGTGGGTGCTAGACAATAAGAAATGGAACAAGAATCTAACCTTATCCATGAATTCCAAACATATGGCGCGTTTCCAGCAGACAACATTAACGGGCCTAGCATGACAAACGATTCATTTAAAATTATTTCCACAACAATTCCTTAAAAACATACATGAATCCACCTACGAATACTTCATTTTCACCCAACATGGTCAATACAAATTATTCCAATTTTAAAGTGGTGCATGGTAGAGGAAACACATAAATGAACGAGAAACAAGAACCTGAAATAAATAAATACCAGAATGCGGACAATTCGCATTCCTGCAGGGGGAAAAAGAAAGAATCCTTTGAAAAATAATTGTTCAGTTAGATTTTGCCAGGGGCTGCACTGCCTACTGGGAATACATTAAGCATGGGAAATTCAAAACAGTACCGATTAATACACAGCTGAACATCACATAGGCACACAGCAGAAGAGCATTATTAACTGTTTATTCAGTAAGAAAGTTAACTGAAGAAAGCAAAGCATCATAACAAATCCTCACCTCGAAGCACAACTGAACAAGCAAAAAGTGGGAAAAAGAGAACTTTTAACTAAAACTGAGTAATTTTTCAGTTAAAAATAAGATTGGGGGCCAGACCTATACGAAATATCCAAAACCAAGCCTCTGAAACCAGCAAGCTCATCAATCTCAACCTGTGGATCATCCTCCACTATTTCATCAAAAACGCCACCGGAACTATTCCTAGCAGACGACGACGCCGACGAAGTTGCTGATCTCGCTGTGGCGCTGCGCCTGCGATCCCCTTGTGGAACTGAAGGCGAGTAAGCAAATCTTAAACCGCCGCCGCCGCCGCCGAAATCTTTCAATTTACACTTGCGGCGATGAAATGCGTCGAACCCAACAGACAACCCATCGCCGCTGAAGAGGGACTTCAGGCGGCCTCCGGCAGTAAATTGCGCCATCAATTTCGGCGGAACTCGCAGGATTGCACACAATTTGAGCCTCTGCACAAGTTATAGCTACAACACTCGGATTCACCTTTGCGTACACGAGATCAAAAATCTAAATAGTAGCGCATATACCAGAATTATTCTACAACGTCAGCATAAGTAGAAGAGAAACGATCACGGAGATCTCTCTCTCTCTCTCAGTGCGTTTGTTCACGGAAAAATCTGCCGCCACATATTTCCTGGCTTGGCTTTCTGAAAATCTCCACTAAATGACAAATCTACCCCCATAATATCTTCCATACATTATGCGACGATTTTTTCTTTTCTTTTCTCTTTTTTTTTCTTCCGCGTGATGAAATGAGAATAGACTCTATTCTCAAATTTCTGTTTTGTTTTTCCTTTTATTTCACACTAAGGGCAAAATCTCTTTTGTTTAAAAAGAATTTTTTTGATTCAAATTCAAGTTTTTATAACAGAAAATAAAAAGTTGTCGGATAAAAAAGAAAATAATATTTGTAGAAAAAGTTGCTTTTGACATTGGAATAATTTTGGTAATTCATAATTACTCTAAATCATTCTTATTTTATTAATTAAAAGTACAGATGGTGTGTAGTGTAAGCTTTTACTAGAGTTGGGAAATGCGAAGAAAAAGAATAGCGCTTTTATTTTTTCGCATGCTTGAACAAAATTAAAAGCGTTTTATAGGATATTGAAGTCGCTAAACGTGGTCGTTAATTCAGTTTTCCCCTTCTACCCTGCCTCTGTGTACGTTGGAACCCTAGAAGTGAAATCAAGCCAATCGGGCGAGCAAAATCATGGCGATTGCCAGAACGGGGGTTTTTGTGGACGACTATTTGGAGTGTGAGCTGCTTAATTTAACTCTACTTCTTTATTCTATACGATTAGTTACAAAAAATGATGGGTTTTTAGGGTGAATTTGAATTATAAACGAGATTATTGTTTTGTGTCTGATCAAAAGATTCGAGCACGCTGCCGGCGGAGCTTCAACGGCTTCTCAACACCATTCGAGAGTTGGATGAGCGTTCCCAAGGTTCCCCCGTTTTTCTTATTTTATTTTATTTTTTGGCGGGTATTTGGTTTATATTTTATTATGTTTTGCGCAATTTTTTGACAAATTTTGGGCTCTGTCTGTGTGTTGATTTAAATGGGAAGCTATGATAAACCAGACGAGGCAGCAAACGAAGTATTGTCTGGGTTTGGCGTCTCAAGGGGGCTCGTTCTCGAGGAAAAACGAGGAGGAGGAGGTGTTTGAGAAGCTTCGAAAGGAGATTGAGGCAAATCAGGACAATGCCCTCAGCCTGTGCACCGAGAAGGTTCTACTTGCACGACAAGCTCATGATCTTGTGAGTCCTCAATAATATGAGAACGTTCCTGTTGTTTGTATGTATGGAGGGTCATTCGACGTTATGTTCAATATTGTTTGTTCTTGTTGAAATAGCTGGATATTGGACGTTTTTATTGATTTTTGAGAAAAAGGGTTTTACGTGGTTCTGTTCCTTTGAGTCGTATATGTAGTGTACCAGTTATAATGCTGTTTATTTGGGATGTAAGAAAACATGGTCGTAGAAAGAAAATTCCATGGTGTGCATCTGAGTTGCCAATTTGCCAATGAATCAATTGTGTTTCTATTACGGTATTACCTGATAAAGTTTAAGAAGAGCTGGCATTTTCTGGTTAACCCTACTGGCATGGTGAGCATGTGTTGAACAAACACATTTGCTATTTTGATCTGATTCCTAGGCTCGAAATATTGAAATTGAGATGCTTTCGTTGCTAGTTGTTCCCTTTCCGTGTGTCTGTGGGATGGAGATGGGGAGAACTCCTAAGTCTTTCATGTCTTCTTGGACACGTTTGTTAATAGCACCGCCCACTTATTTGTTAATTTAGCTACTGGATTAACATGGAATGCACACTTTTATCATTATATTTGGGGAGCTGGTAATTTCGCTTCTTCGCTGCTTTCCTTCAGATTGACAGTCACATAAAACGTCTAGATGAGGATCTGAACAACTTTGCAGAAGACCTCAAACAAGGTGCACCAACTACTTGGATTTTTCGTTTAAAATGTATGCTCCTCGCGAAAATAGCAAAACTGGTTATAGTGATGTTGCAAGTTCACTCTGCAAACACACTGTGATAATAAATGCTAGATTTATGTGTGAAGTTTGTAATCTTCTGGATTTCCATGGTCTTGATTCTAATTTGTATGTAAACAATGTTAGCTTAATAGCACCCTTATTCTTCTGTTTTCATCATAATCTGTAGATATAATGCCAATTAACTTATACAATGCTATCTCCTGGACCAAGTTAATTGTCTTGTTGGTGCTGTTGACTACACAACTTGGATATTGTTGTTGAAGGCAATATTATAGATGAATTAATATGAACAAATAGTCAAACAAGACAATGAATTTGGGGGACACAGAGTAACTGCATATGGAAATATGTGAGTTGTTGAATGATTTTATGTATTTGGGACACGGCTAGTCGTTAAGTATGCATGTCAAAGTATGTGAATAACTGAATGCTTTTTCAATTATTTCTATCTATCCTTTCGTTTTCCTTGCTATTAAGGCCTGTCAAGCATGCCTGCCCCCCAAAGGATCCGCAAATTGTTGGCTAAATGTTTGTTGAGCTATAGCTCGTAGCTACCCTAACAATGTCTATGTTGCATGATAGCCAATCCTGGGTTTTGTGTCCGTTTGATTATTTTTAGTGATAGCTTATGTTCTTTGTATGATCTTTTCTAATCTGTTGCAGAAGGAAAAATAGCACCGGATGAGCCAGCTGTGCTTCCTCCATTGCCTTTAGTTCCTAAAAGTGAAAAACGCAGACCTATGTATGGAACACCTCAGTCGAAGAGGCTTGATTACAAGGAGAGGGATTGGGATAGAGAGCGTGATAGAGATTTTGAGCTTATGCCTCCTCCCGGCAGCCTCAAGAAAGACTTTGCTTCACCTGTTGAACTTGACCAACCCATTGATCCAAATGAACCTACGTACTGTGTCTGTCACCAGGTCCTGGCTTCTGTTAATTTTTATCCTCATTACGGTTTATCAATTTTCTTAGTTATTTTGTATAAAGTTAACGAATAACTTCTATCTGAAGCTGTTATGATCCTACAGGTATCTTTCGGTGATATGATTGCTTGCGACAATGAACATGTAATTTCATTTCCCTTTTTTTGTTTGCCCTTTCTTCTTGTAGATTCATATGGTTATTTTTACCACTTTTTGCACAATTTCAAAATCTAGAAATTCGATAAAGTCTTCTTGAATGCTTGGGGCAAATGTGTTTTCCAGAAATTTTTGTGACACATGTCGATCCATATTCTTCGATGGGAAAATTCAGGTGTCGATTTTATAGGGTTACCTGTACTTATGAGAACATGTCAAGCCTCAACACCTTTAAATTGCCTAACCTTAGCTTTCTTCGTGACAGTGCCAAGGAGGTGAATGGTTCCATTATGCTTGCGTTGGCCTTACTCCTGAGACAAGATTTAAAGGGAAGTGGTATTGCCCAACGTGCAGACAATTACCACACTGATGCTTGGTGGGGTCAGTAAATTATTGCAATATTATTGAATATTAGTTTTACTCGCATGTCAATTTGCTCTAGTAGATGATTTTAGTGCTGTCTGGCTTGCATTTCTGTAAGATGTGAGAACTGTTGTTTACATGGTAATAGAAATGGTTAAGGGCTCGTTATGATGAATAGCTCTCACTAAGACAACATTTTTATGTTGGTTACTCTAGCAAGGTTGCCTTGTGCAATTGTACGAGGTTTTGTTGTCTAAGGTTGAGAAACCATTGAAATGTTGGATCTCTCCATCTCGTATTTGCATTGAATAAAGATTATTCCCCATCTGTATAATGAAGACAATCACCTTCCATTTGAAATAGTGAAAATGGCAACTTTCTTCTTTTCGCCTTCATAATTATAAGAACTCCCCTTTAAGTTTGCACCAAGACAAACCTTCAAATATAGCAGGAAAAGCTCTGATTTTTGGGACTATTAAGTTTACTTTCTCTCTTGAAATGACATGACACTGTTTAAATTTTGGCTTGTTTGTAAACCTCCTATGTATGGAGTTAAAACTTCAACAAGTTAACAAACTTTAATTTCAGTTAATTTTAATAATTCAGTTTATGATTCTTCACAACTCGTGGGTTATGACCAAGTTCTACGGTATTGGTTTCGAACCTGCTAAATGAAAATTTGACCTAGATACATATCCACGAACTTGCCTTTAAAACGACCAAAGAAATACCATAATTTTACAATGATACAACATCATGGTAAATGAACACAATAGCCAATTCCCATGTAGCTCTAGTTAGTATAGTAGTTACAGGCTTGGTTGAACATGATAGCCTTGTTGTGGAAGGCTACACAAATCAACGTTCTTAAACACCTAAAACAAGATAGGTACTATTTTGCATCTTACTCTCAAAAATTCCTGGGTAGTCCATCCGAAGAAAATATAACAATGTCCAAAAACAAGATATGCTAAGATCTTTTTTAGGAAAAGTGTTGATCATCAAACATAATATGTACCATTATCATACACATAACTTAGAAAAATCTTTTCTTGACAGCCTCTTGCATCCACACATTCCTGCAGCTTTTTATTGGATGTCTGTAAGACAATGTGAAACTTGTATAAATAGCTCACAAAATAGCACAATAAACCACACAGTAAATAAGTAAAGGGTTAGTTGCTTTTTTCAATTTTGCTCTCTCATTTCAATTTTTTTTTTAATTTAGTCATCTCCGTTTATCAATTTTTCGATTTTAGTTTTCTCCATTTATCAACTTTTTAATTTTAGTCTTATTTTGGACCAAACTAATCGCCAGTGATGATGTGACACATAAATATGCGATTTTCCTACCATTAGTGGTGAGGTGGACATTCGGTTGGATTTTTTTTAATCTAACATTGCACATGTCAATATTGTCTTGCCACATAAGACTAAAATGGAGAGAAAAATAAAGTTATTTGTTTCAACTAGGCTTTGATTAAAAAAATACAATATATATATATATATATATATGTATATGTGTGTGTGTGTGTGTGTATGCACCTATATGTGTATAATATATATATTTATGTGTGTGTATTAATATGTACAAATATATAAATTTTAAAAAGTTAAATTTGAATATACTTTTATTTTGGTCTTTTTTTTAATTTCCAAATAAGATATTTAATAGATAGTTTTTGTCTTTATTTTTCTTAAAGCATTGCCAACAGAGCATTTTTAAAATTTGAATATACTTTTAAATTGGCCTTTTTTTAATTTTCAAATAAGATATTTAATTAGATAGTTTTTGTCTTTATTTTTCTTAAAGCATTGCCAACAGGTCATCCCACTTGTTCAAAATTGGAAGGAAAATTACAAATTCCCAACATTTGTGTGCCATGTTAGCATTGGTCTCCGAATTCCGTTCAAATTTTATGTCAAGTCAGTGTTGACGATTAATTTGATCTAAAATAAGACTAAAATTGAAAAATTCTTAAACGGAGAGGACTAAATAAATAAAATTGAAATGAAAAGGACAAAATCAAAAATAGATTAAACGTAAAGGACGAAATTGCAATTAACCCATTTGTGTGCCATGTCAGCATTGTTCATTGGATTCTGATCAAATTCTATGTCACGTCATTCACCACGATTAGTTTGGTCCAAAATATGACTAAAATCGAAATATTCTTAAACGTAGAGGACGAAAATTGCAATTAATCCATAAATAAATAAAGCCTCACTTTATTCTTACCTTCTTCAAATATCCTATCGTCATACACCATTTTCTTTTGGTCAAAAAAGAAAAGATCTCCAAATGATTATGCTTCTATGCTTTATTATTTATCTAGAATATAAATGTATGTCACTGAAAAAAAAAAAGACAACAAAATTAGTAACATCGTATCAAAGGATACTAGAAAAATTATCAATAATAATATTCATCGAGTGACAAGATTTTTATTTTGTTACAAACAAATAGTGACAAACTTTGTATTTAAATTGTCTTCATTGACAATAACACCTTTATAATGATAACTTAATGAGAATAAAAATTTTGTAACAAAATTACAATGATGTTCTTTCTGTTGCTAAAGAAGCACTAGAAGATGGGATAAGTTGTATATATATTATATGAATTCACAGAGTAACTAAGCTTTCCACCTACAGAAATTCAAAAGTAGGTACAATTTTGATTAACATTGAATGAAATCTCCACGATTGATTTATTGGTTCCCTTGCTTGAGGAGTAATTTTAAATTGAGTAGGAAAATGGAGTATGTTATCATTTTTTTCATTAGAGAAATATTCACATTCATGACTCATGATAAAACATTAATACTCTAGAAAACCAACTACTTTTAAATCACATTAAAGAAACATCACCTCATCAACTTCTTCCTCTTCTATCTAATCTTCTGCTTTTGATGAAGTTGATTCCTGGTCACACTACAAGAAAATGAATAAATTTGTGATAATATAATAAGAGATAATCAAAAAATTGTCATTAATTATATATATTTGGTGACAACAAATTGATATTGTCACAAATCGTAGTATGCATAATATCAATGGTAACAACTTACTATCAAAAGATGGCAACATAGTGTAAAAGTAATAATTAGGGACATACCTATTGTGATGACTTAGTGTCAACAGAATCTTATCACAAAATTCTAATAACAATTTTTGTTGTTACCAAGTTATCACTTGCGTGTCACTAATTATCAATAGTGACAACTAAAACATTACTTTTTGTCACTATTGAATGATATTATTACAACATAAAATTGTTGTCACCAAAAAAACACTTAATTAGTGACAAAATAAAATGTATTATCACTTCATACAATCATTGGTGATAACTTTTATATTGATACTTGTAAATCTTGTCAATAATATTATAGTGTCATGTTTGAATACAAAGAAAGAGAAGAAAAATAACAAAATACGTCAAGAACTACTTTCGTTGAGAAAACACATTTTTTAAAAAAATTTTTGCCTAATTTTGACCATTTTTAAAGTATTTATTTTAAGATAAAACCTATTGGCGAAAGCAAGAAACTAAGTGTGCAATGGTTGTGGAACAAAAGAACTTTCCACCACCATGAAAACGTTTCAAAAATTGTACGTTTACCTCATTAGCTTTGAAGTGTAGCTGTATAGCATCATTTAGGTTCCCCACATCTTTTTCTTCGTAGTCTATTAAGATAAGTTCCAAATTTGGTGTACTCAGGGAACCCATGCTCAAATATTCCATCCTTGGGCAACGATTAATCTCCACTTCTAGCAATGAAGGCAATTCAAGATCATCACATCTCCATTCGCAAAAGCTCCGTAACTTGGGTAGGTCAGTGAGCCGCAGTGACTTCAAACTGGGAAATAATAGGGACCTTTCAAATATTTTTTCTTCATCTTCAATCACTTTTATTATCTCCTTGCACTGATCAATCCACAACATTCTGAGATTGACAAGATTTTCAGCTATTGAAGATGAAAATAAGCTGCTCTTAATGCCGTCACATTTATGAATGCTTAATATCTCAAGTTGACTGAAGAAGTCACGTGGAATTTGGCGACACCATATATTGCTAAAATGTGTTCCGATCTCTGGTGCCTTCAAGCTATCGAATCCGACCTGCAAATAAATTATATACTCATTACTAACAGAAAAATATTTTTATGTCACAAAAAATAAAAAAAGTGTTACAAATATCTCCATTAAGGTGTTAAAAGCACTTTACTATTCAACTTATGTTTTTGTTTTCGTTTTTCCTTTTTTCTTTTTTTTTTTAAAAAATTGTCATATATCACCTTTTCTAGCAAATATTTGTTTTTCTTTTTCTCCTTTTGTTTTTTTTTTTTAACATTTGTCATATATCACCTTTTCTAACAAATATTATGGTGGGACTTCATCATACAGCTCGTGCTGGGTTCAACCACATGACACTTATCACCATAATTATATTGCTTAACACAATGCCTTACAACCTGAGTTAGGCGTATTCCGTTGAAGAGATTTTGTATGGACATATGTTAAAAATATGTATACAAAATGTATTAGGAAAATGATTCAAGTGACAAAGTATAATAATTTGCGGAACTTGAATGGTGATTCTTTTTCTCTTTAATAACACTTGAGTTTTGCCCATTATTAAGTTCATGTGAAAAATAATTTACCTTCTAAAGTATGTAGGTTTGCCATTTTTTTTTTTTTTTTTTGGCAGATCACAATCTAAATTTTTTTTACAAAACAACAAAACATTTCATATCCTGACAGAATATTCCCTCGAAAATTCTATCACATGACATGTGGGATTTGAACCCCAGCAATAAAGAGAATTGAACTTGATGCTAACAAATTAGGCAACCATACCATTTGTAATATGTCTTGCCATATAAATTTATTGATATTTCCAACAAACCTCAAGTATAGATCTAAGAAAACTCATTTTGAAATCTCACTCTCAAAATTAAGAAATGGGGTGAAAACTATTTTTTTTAAAATTTTGATCTTATTTATTTAATTAATTTAGAAAAATGGAATAAAAATTGTTAACAAAAGTAATTTGATCTTGTTAATTTAATTACTTTCTCAAAAAATGGGATAAACGAAATTTTATTAATTTTAAAAAGAACTAGGATGAAACTGTTTTTAAGTGATCATGTTGATTAAATTAATTTTTAAAAAATGGCATAAACAAAATTTAATTGATTTTAAAAAGAAATGGGATAGAAATTAATCTTTTTTTAACAAATTTCATCCCATTTGTTTTGAAATTTTTGTTATTTGATATTTGTAATTAATTTTTTTTTGCTTATTTTGTGAATTCAAAGTTCGATATTAAATTGAGTTCTCTCAAATCGAGGCTTCTAATAATCAATAAAAATATATTCCAAAAAAATTAACAACTAGTAGGGTTGCGTAATTAGTTAACGTTAGATTTGCTTATCATTGCTTGGGTTCAAATTTCACAACTAACAATTTTCTCATTTTATTTTGAGTTGGTATTCTGGCCTCAAAAATGTCACATGCATGTCATGTGATAGAATTTTTGAGAAATATTCCTCTGAAATATGAAGCTAGATGTTATTTTGTAAAAAATGTGAAGTTTAGAGGCTGATCGATAATATATATTAGTCAATTTGACACACTCGATGCGTGTGAAAAAAAATAATAAAACATATTTATATTCTTAAATTTAGACAGCATGAAATATAAATTATAAACATTTATCAACTTTTTTGTATGAGTATAATTTTCTTTTAACTAGTTTTAATATATTGATTAAATTAATGATATGTGAAAAAATAATTTAGTATAAAATAAAATTAAGAAAACAAATACCAAAAGAGTTAAATATGTTAAAGGTAGGAGAAGAGATAAGTGAGAAAATAGAGAGGGAAGAAAAAATTGAGACACTAAACAAACGTGGAAAAGCAAGGAGGAGAGAAGGTAGAGAAAATAAACTCAAGTGACAAACTAAAGATACCAAAACAGTTTTTAGAGGTTACTAATGTTTTATATAGTAGTATGTATATATATATATAGCAAAGTGGCAAAACTCCGGATCAGATCCCCTGCCTTATAATAGTGCCCTATCCCTTGCCCCACGTTTTAGATATGCACGATGTGTAAATTTTGAATATTTACTTAACGTGTAAATGAGATTTCCTCACTAGATTAAATAACCGAAAGAATATAATTAATAAGATTGCCTTACCAGATTAGATAACCAAAAAAATACAATTAACGGGGCTAAACATTCACACGTTAAGTAAATCTTCAAGATTTATACATTTAGCACATCTAAAATATAGGGTAGGGGATATGGCACTATCATAGAGTAGGGGATCCAGTCCGGCAAAACCCACATATGGTAAAAAATATTTTTCCCCTAGGTTGATTAATAATACGTGAAGGGGGCAGATAAAACATTTTATTTGTACCACCACTGCATATGCGAGGAGATTGAGAAGATGTATCCGTACCTTTTGGCTGTAAAACAAATGAAAGGTATCGTCGTCATGACCGCCAGTTGAATTTTGATCATTCCCAGTAGAAGAAAAAATACTCATGAGCTTTGAGCAGTCGATAACTTCCAGATCTTTTAGCAAAGGGAATTCAATACTTTCAATTCCTTTACCAAAAGCCGTGAGGCTTCCTAGGGAATTTAGAATTAGCTTTGTCAATTTTGGGAACACGATGATCATTTGCCCTTGGTTTCCATCCTTTTCGTTTTCCTCATTCAACAACACTTGTTCCATCATCTCACAACCTTCAATTTTAAGAAGTTCCAGTTGTAAAAGACAATCTTTAATTTCGGAAAGGTTGCTAAGTGAAAGATCTTGATTTGAACTGATCTTCCACAAATGCTTTAGGGCTGGAAACCTTGAAACTTCTAAGTGTCTTAGATACTTGAAAGAATTGAAAGGAATTGATTCAACAAGTCCCGACAACACCAGATACTCCAACCTAGGGAAAATTACCTGAAAATAATTACGTAATTATGAACATAGTAATAATTATAAGAAAAGATAATGCCTCCATATTGTAGATGTAGAAATCATAAGACTTTTAACATATGTTTAAACAATTTGATTGAAAGGAAGCAAAATAATGGCAGGCAGGGCTGCAAAAATGCATGAGCGTATGCATGGTTTTAGTTAGAACCTCCTAACATATGTTTAAACTAATAATCTATTTTGATTTAAAAAAAAAAAACAAAACAAAAGGGCAAAGACTCTAATGTATTGTGGTTTTCCTTAGGTTGCTCTGAAGTCTGATCTTTACCTTTAAACTAAACTGGACAAAATAATAATAATAATAATAATAATAATAATAAGAAGAAGAAGAAGAAGAAGAAGGATTACAGTAAAATCAGATTTGATCCAGAGAGCATTTTAGTCCTAAAAAATTAGTCAAATATGTTTAAATTTTAACCAAAAGCGTAAAATAGGAAGAACGAAACAAAATTTTGATGGTTTCCATTACAAATACTAACGTTCGTAGACAGAAGGTTGACATTGTAAAACATTTACAAATCCTAGGGTTTGTTAGGTAATTGTCCAAAATCGAGGATTTTATTTGTAATTTAGGCAAACCTCAGGTACTCCAGTGTAATTATCCCTTATAATAATAATACTATAATTCTTTGCTTTTTCTATAATTCAAAATTCAACAATTTCCAAGGTCTAATTTCACTTAAAAATGTTCCATTAATTAATTAAATTGCCAAAGTGTAAGAATGTAAGACTAAGTGGCATAGAAATTTCTGCACAATATTAATAAGGGCAAATTACATTTACCACCTTGAGGTTTGTTAAAATTATAATTTAGGCCATAATTTTGTATAAAGTACAATAACCTTCCTGAGATATATTCCGTCTAACAATAAAACCCAACGATTAGAGTTCCGCTAGGGTTCTGTCATTTTTTCATATGAAATTCCAAGATTACCCCTTTTTAGTGGGCTCCATTTAATAGCCATTCTGGGTAGTTAAATTATCCCAGGATAGTTTTGCAATATTTTAAATCAACTTGGTGTTATATGTTATGTTTTGTATACCTAAGGATGTCAAGTATAAATTTTGTAAAAGAAAACAAATATTATTTTGTTATTTTCTTAATTCTAAATATTTATTTACATTGCAATTAAATAATTTAAAATTAAAAAGTGTCTATATTCAATTTGTGAAATATAATTTTTAAAGGAAAAAATATATTTTATTATTTATTTAATTCTAAAACATTGTTTATATCACAGTTGAAATTTTATTAGTATACAGAAATTTTAGAAAATATATCTTCTTAAATTCGAATTGTTATCTCAATATTAGAAAAGCTTCTTAATTACAACCCCAAAGAAAAAGAGGGATTTTAAAAACCGAACTACGGACTACGCTTTTGCTGACACCTGACAGCTCGAGAAGTCGATCATGGCAGACGAGGTAGACGTAACAATAGAACTCAAGATTCGCATCAAAACAACCAGAAAAGAAAAAACAATAACTTTTGCATCAAAATCAAATGTTTGGAAATTACCCAAACAGAAAAATCAGCACTTAATTTTTAGTCAAGAAGTCAAAATCCCCAAATCCAAAATGACAAAAAAACTTTAAAAAATCAGTTGAGGTACAAGTTTGCGAGTCGGCAATTTGGAGGGCATAAGCAGCTAATGCTTTGGAACTAGCAGAGGGAAATCGCGCTTGCCTGACCAAAGTAAAAGATGGGTCTGTATCACGATTTGGATGGAGAAATTTATGATTTTTTTTTTCCGATTGACATTGGGAATCTGAAGGAGGGAGGGGCGGTGAACCTGGGGAGCTCGAAAACAACGTGAACGAGGGGGGAGATCGGAGAAAGCGGAATTTGCCAAGCAAGACTCTTTGACCGGCAATGGACTCCTAGACGGTTGAAACGAGGGCGAGGAGGCGATGCCGATGATATATAGTTGACCGGAATCCAACAAAGGTCACCGACGGCAGCGGCAGAGGTGGTGCGGGGCTTTGGACTGGTATATTATGGGTTTCTACGAGAGGAGGAACAATAACGATGGGTGAGGTGAGAAAGTCTGGAGAGAAGGCAGAGATAAATTCTAGAGAGAGAGCCCACTGAGTTGGTTTGCTTTTGCATTTAAACTCTTCTTTTTTTTTTTTTTTGGCTTTTATTACAATAAGGGTATTTTTGGTTTTTACTAATTTTTTTGTTGTTTTTTATAAAAAAAAAATTATAATTAAATAAAGGGCAGTATTGTCATTTGCATCACTCCATTAAATTTAGGTAATTTTATCATGGGGATTATTGTAACTTACACAAAATTATGAATTAAATTATAATTTCATCAAATCTCGGGGGTGGTTCACCTTACTACTACTAATAATAATAATCTAATTCTTTCCTTTCTTTTATAATTTAATATTTAACAACTTTCAGGATCTAGTTTCACTTAAAAATATTCCATTAATTAATTAAATTGCAAAAGTGTAAGACTTAAGTGGAATAATATTGCAAAAATTTAGCAAGTAACGGGGTTGCATAATTGGTTAACATTAGATTTATTTATCATGGCTTGGGCTCAAATTTCACTACTAACAAGTTTCATATTTTATTTTGAGTGGGTGTTCTGGCCTTAAAAATGTCATATGCATGTCATGTGACAGAATCTTCAGAAAATATTAATGTGAAGTTTAGATGGTGATTGATAATATATACTAGTTAATTTTGGAGTGAAAAAAAAATAAAACATAACTATATTCTTAAATTCAAATAGTATAAAATATAAATTATAAACATTTATCAACTTTTTTGTATGAGTATAATTTTCTTTTAACTATTTTTAATATATTGATTATATTAATAATATGTGAAAATAATTTAGAATTAAATAAAATTAATAAAATAAATACAAAAAGAGTGAAAATATGTTAAAGGGTGGGAAAAAGGATGAAAGAGAAAATAGAGAGGGGAGAGAAAAATTGAGACACTAAAGAAACGTGGAAAATTTAAGTAGGGAGGAGAGAAGAGAGAGAAAATAAACTCAATAACAAATTAAAGAAAGCAAAACAGTTCTTAAAGCTTGCTAGTGATTTAGATAATAGTACACGGACACACACACACACATAAATATATATACGGGGAAAGAGACAAAACCCACTTATGGTAAAAAATATTTTTCCCCTAGGTTGATTAATGATACATGATGGGGGCAGATAAACATTATGGCTACATTTGCTTTTCGAGATTAGCCGAGAAAATACCTTCACATCTCGGTTAATCTAGGCTAATTTATTGTTTGGTTGCCAAGATTATAATTGCGGGCTTTCACCTAATCTCACAAAGCCGGCAATATGATGGCCTAATCTCGAGATTATAATCTCATGGGAGGGGGTGAGATTGAGTCTTGACTTCCCAAAATTAATTATTCAAGCACTTTGAATTGACCATTTTGTCCTTTATTTTACCCTTACTTTTACAAATTTGTTATTAATTATTTTTATACTTTATAATAATAATTAATTAATTTTATAGTTTACAATATGTAATTTTATTAAATAATAATTAATTAATTTTATAATTTACAATATGTAATTTTATTAAATAATAATATTATTAATTATCAGTAATAATAATAATTCTTATTTTTATACTTTACAATATGTAATTTGATTAAATAATAATAATAATTAATATTATTATTTTGATTAATTATCAGTAATAATAATAATTATTTTTATACTTTACAATAAGTAATTTTATTAAATAATAATAATTAATAATAATATTAATTATCAGTAATAATAATTATTATTATTTTTATACTTTACAACATGTAATTTTATTAAATTTTTATAGTTTACAATATGTAATTTTATTAAATAATAATTAATAATAATATTATTAATTATCAGTAATAATAATAATGCTTATTTTTATACTTTACAATATGTAATTTGATTAAATAATAATAATAATTAATATTATTATTTTGATTAATTATCAGTAATAATAATAATTATTATTTTTATACTTTACAACATGTAATTTTATTCAATAATAATTAATATTATTATTATTATTATTAATTATCAATAATAATAATTAATTAATTTTATACTTTACAATATGTAATAATAATTCTTATTTTTATACTTTACAATATGTAATTTGATTAAATACTAATAATAATTAATAACAATATTATTATTATTATTAATTATCAGTAATAATAATAATAATTATTATTATTATACTTTACAATAAGTAATTTTATTAAATAATAATTATTAATAATAATAATATTAATTATCAGTGATACTAATAATAATAATTATTATTATTTTTATACTTTACAATATGTAATTTTATTAAATAATAATAATATTTATTATCAGTAATAATAATAATTATTATTTTTATACTTTACAATATGTAATTTCATTATTAATTATTATTATTTAATAAAATTACATATTGTAAAGTATAAAAATAATAATAATCATTATTAATTATCAATAATAATAATTAATTATTGTTATACTTTACAATATGTAATTTTATTAAATAAAAATAAAAATAAAAATAATAATAATTAATATTATTATTAATTAATAAAAATATTATTATTAATTATCAAGGGTAAATATGTAATTGTACTCTAATCTTACTTTGAATCTTATTTAATTGTGGATATCAAACGGCCACATACGCAATATGTACGATCATCCTACTCAATTAATCTTGGATACCAAACAACCATTATAAGTAATCTAAATCTCGGCTAATCTTGAGCCAAGAGACAAGCTCCAATTAACGAATCTCGCAAAGCAAACGCAGCCTATATCTACAGAACCACTGCATATGCGAGGAGATTGAGAAGACGTATTCGTACCTTTTGACTGCAAAACAAATGAAAAGTGTCGTCGTCATGACCGCCACTTGAATTTTGATCACTCCTAGCAGAAGAAACAATACTCATGAGCTTTGGGCAGTTGATGATTCTCAGATCTTTTAGCATAGGGAATTCAATGTTTTCAATTCCTTTGCCAAAAGTCACGAGGCTTCCTAGGGATTTTAGAATCAAATTTCTCAATTTTGGGAGCACGATCATCTGCCCTTGGTTTCCATCCTTTTCGTTTTCCTCATTCAACAACACTTGCTCCATCATCTCACAACTATCAATGCGAAGAAGTTCAAGTTGTAAAAGACAATCTTTTATTTCAGAAAGTTTGCTAATTGAAACATCTTGATTTGGACTCTTCCACAAATACTTTAGGGCTGGCAATTCATAAAGATCCAAATCTCTTAGATTCTTGAAAGAATTGGATCCTTGTGGAATTGGGCCGTTGTATATCTCTTCTACTTTGTCAAGTTTCCACAGCATCAGATACTCTAGGCTAGGGAAAATTACCTGCAAATAATTACATACTTATGAACATAATAATAATTATAGGAAAAGATAATGCCTCCATATTGTAGAGGTAGAAAACATAATACTTTTAACATATGTTTAAACTAATTGAATGAAAGGAAGCAAAAGAATGACTGGTAAGGCTACGGGAATGCATGAGCTTTATGTCATCCATGGTTTTAGTTAGAACCTCCTGACATATGTTTCAATTAATTATATGAGTATATTTTGTTTTTTTTTTTTAAAAAAAATGGTTTCCTTAGGTTGCTCTGAAGTCTAATCTTCACCTTTAAACTAAACTGGACAATAATAATAATAATAATAATAATAATAATAATAATAAAATTCTTTGCTTTTTCTATAATTTAATATTCAACAATTTTCAAGTTCTAGTTTCACTTAAAAATCTTCCAATAAGACTAAGGACTCGTTTGAAAAATGACAATCGCTGCCAATGTCACTATAGTGTTCATGAAACAGCCATTTGAAAAGCAAAGATGAGGAATGGTAGCAGCTACTCTAAGGCCCGGGACAACATTAAGGCCCGGATCTAAATGACGGATTTCAAGCACAAGGAAATTCTCCAACTAGGTGAGTTTGAACAATGGCTATCATATTCGATAGTGAAAAGACAAATATGTCCTTGGTAAAATTACGTTATTCCAACACTGTCCCTGAAACTATAATTCTATCAGTCTTGTCTTCTTTCACCAATTGGGCTCTAGGGTTTGCGTTCTCTCCATCTAGCAGCGTCTTCTTTTTTGCATCCAACGTTTTTAGTGCCTTTTTTTTCATTTACATTGATTGAATTCACCAACGCATTATTTTCTCTCGATTGAGGACTATTCTTGTAATATTGCAAAACCAAAAAAAGGAATCACAACGTGCAGCACTAAATCTGCATCTGTTTCAATGTTGGACCTGAGACAAATTCGAATTGATGCCTTGCATCATTCAATTGGATGGTATTAATCTGTTGGTCCAACAAATTCCCCTCTGCACTTGAGGTAGTGACGTGGAGTCTACATGTGTATCAGATGTCCCTCCCGATTGAAAAGCAACCGATCGAAAAGCAACGACTTTTCCCTGCTCCTCTATTTTTCCCTTTCTTTTCAATTTGTTTTTTTCCCTTTCCTGCTCCTCCATTGTTTTCTTTTAAATTGTTTTTTTCCAGTGGGGATTTTGTTTCAAATGAGAGGGATTTTGTTTCAAATGAGAGGGTTTTTCTTTTCCGAGCACTTACCCGTAATTGGCTGCTGCGGTAAAGATGGAGCGATCTCCACGCGATGAAGTTCTGATTCCAATTACTGATAAAGGAGAGCTCCTGTTCACCAAGTCTCAATTCAAAAGAAATACTTGGGAATCAGTCAAAAAAAAAAAAGAAACAACTAGAGGGGGACAATTTATCTCAAAAGGGGTAAATTGGACAATTACTTATTACAGACAATTAAAACTTTCATTTCAAACAAAGAGCTTTTCAAAACAGCCACAACATAGAGGGAAAAGATTATGTCTTTTCAAACAGACTTGGCATTTGCAATCAGTAAGTCACTACACACCGGGCCAACTAGGGTCCAATAATACCTGGTGTTTTCAAACGAGTCCTAAGTGGAATAGAAATTTAATAAGGGCGAATTATATTTACCACCCCTAAGGTTTTGTGAAATTACAATTTTAACCTATTACAATAACCTTCCTGAGATATATTTCATCTAATAATAAAACCCAACCATTAGGATTCCGTTAGGGTTCTATTATTTTTTCATATGAAATTCCAAGATTACCCCCTTTTTAGATGGCTCCATTTTATAGCCATTCTGAGTAGTTGAATTACCCCTGGACTATTTTGCAATATTTTAAATCAACTTGGTGTTATATACTTATATGTTATGTTTTGTATACCTGAAGGTGTCAAATATAAGTTTTGTAAAGAAAACTAATATTATTTGGTTATTTTCTTAATTCTAAATATTTATTTATTTAACAATTACATAATTTTAAATTAAAAAGTGTTTTTCCCCGAGGTTGATTAATGATACGTGATGGGGCCAGATAAACATTATATCTACAGAACTACTGCATATGCGAGGAGATTGAGAAGACATATCCATACCTTTTGGCTGCAAAACGAATGAAAAGTGTCGTTGTCATGACCACCACTTGAATTTTGATCACTCCCAGCAGAAGAAACAATACTCATGAGCTTTGGGCAGCTGATGATTCTCAGATCTTTTAGCATAGGGAATTCGATGTTCTCAATTCCTTTGTCAAAAGTCGTCAGGCTTCCTAGGGAATTTAGAATCAGCTTTCTCAATTTTGGGAACACGATCATTTGCCCTTGGTTTCCATCCTTTTCGTTTTCCTCATTCAACAACACTTGTTCCATCATCTCGCAATCTTCAATTTTAAGAAGTTCCAGCTGTAAAAGACAATCTTTAATTTCGGAAAGGTTGCGACGTGAAGCATATTGATTTGGACTCTTCCACAAATACTTTAGGGCTGGCAACCTTGAAAGTTCTAAATCTCTTAGATTCGTGAAAGAATTGGATCCTTGTGGAATTAGGCCGTTGCATATCTCTTCTACTTTGTCAAGTTCCGACAGCTTCAGATACTCCAACTTAGGCAAAATTACCTGCATATAGTAGTGGAAAAATGGGTTAGGAATCGCTGGTCCAATCCAACTCACATGATTTTGGGTTGGGTTAGGTCTAACATATTTTAAAGTGGGTTGGATTGGATTGGATCGGATCTCATTTGATTGATATTGATAATGAGTGGTAGATTGGTTGATTATGGGTTGAACACGGGTCGTAAATGGGTTATCCCATAAACAAAAAAATATTTTTTTAATTTAATTTTAATTTATTTTAGTATTTTAAAACGATTTAAAGAGTATAGAAACTAATAATTTAAATTTTTCTTTTTTTGCCTTGATTAAACATACAATAATCATACATTGAACCGTATAAGAACCGTATCAAACTCATTTACAACCCACCTCCAATCAATTTTCAATTCATCTACAACCCAACTCATCTTCAACCCATTTTTTGAAACCCATCTTCAACCCAACCCACTATGACCCAACCCAACCCGCTCAATTACCACTTCTACCTACAAATAATTACATACTTATAACCATAATAATAATTATAGGAAAAGATAATGCCTCCATATTGTAAAGGTAAAAAACATAATACTTTTAACTTATGTTTAAACAAATTGATTGAAAGGAAGCAATATAATGACGGGCAGGGCTGCGGGAATGCATGAGCTTTATGTCATGCATGGTTTCAGTTAGAACCTCCTAACATATGTTTAAAGTAATAATGAGTCTAATTTGTTTTTTTTTTTTTTTTTAAAAAAAGGAGTGAGACTAGAATGTATTGTGGTTTCCTTATGTTGCTCTGAAGTTTGATCTTTAGCTTTAAACTAAACTGGACAAAATTAATAATAATAATAATAATAATACTAATAATAATAATATAATTCTTTGATTTTTCTATAATTTAATATTCAACAATTTTTAGGGTCTAGTTTCACTTAAAAATGTTCCACTTATTAATTTAATTGCAAAAGTGTAAGACTAAGTGGAATAGAAATTTCTACACATTTTCAATACTATGAAAAACTTAAATTAGTTGTTAGCCAAGAAAGCAGTGATAAATAACTATAATTCAATATATAAGCAAATTAGTTTTATAAATTTAACAAAAACCATGAATGGGACTATTATTTCAACTTTGATAGTTCAAGTGAGATACGACAAAGCAACAACAAAAATATATATATATTTGAGGGATAAATATTCAAAAACTGAACAATATATCACTCTATTGAGAAACAAATAGAAAACAATTTGGAGATGCAGGTAGGGACGCTCATTTTAATAGTAACTTAATAAAATGGAAAAACCACATTGCTATTCAAATTATGTGTTGTACAATCTTATTTCAATCATTTTCTTGTCATTTTTTCATATTTTTCATATTATTATTATTATTATTATTATTATTATTATTATTATTATTATTTGTTAGATTCCATCAAATGATTCATTAGGATTCCACTACATAACACTTTTCCTTCAAATTATATATTTAATAAGGCACTATACCATCCAAACTATATATATTTTACAGTTGTCATATGATATGATGTGAATTCAGAGTATTCCCACGAAAAGATTATGTATGGATATTTGTGAAAAATGCTTAGTCTGATATAAAGTATTACGAAAAATGATTTAGGTGACAAACTATAATAATGTGTAGAATTTGGATGATAATTCTTTTTCTCTTTAGTAATACTTGAGTTTTGTGGTTTCTCTAAGCTGACACATGATGTGAGGGTAGATTAACATCATGTCTTGCAAAATTATGGCTACCAAACAATAGTCTATATATACATACATACATACATACACACGCACACACAGGGAAATTCTTACCCGCACCGGGTTCGGCCACACCATAACTAATGAGGTGGTGAGTGTTTTACACTTGCCATGTGATTGGTGTACAGTTTAGGGAGAGTGACCAATCACATGATAAGTGTATTAACACTTGCTATATGATTAGTTGGGTGCGGCCAAGCCGGGTTTGGGCAAGAATTTTCCGCACACATATAATAAGAGAGAGAAAAGTTGTGTCCGTACCTTGGGGCTGCAAAACATAGTAAAAGCGTCCTCACCGGGGCCTCCTATCAAATTTTGATTGTTCCCGGTAGAAGAAACAAAACTTAAAACCTTTGGGCATTTGCTGATTTCCATGTGTTGTAGCATTGGGAATTTAATGCTTTCAACTCCTTCGCCGAAAGTCGTGAGGCTTCCTAAAGAATCTAGTCGCAAGCTTTCCAATTGTGGGAGCACGATCATACACCATTGATTGTCATCTTTTTCGTTAGCTTCGTTCAACAACACTTCTTCCATCATCTCACAACTCATAATTTCAAGTCGACTAAGTTGTAAAAGACAATCCTTTGACGTTGTCGACGTGAAGAGATTACGTAGCTTATCACACTTGTAAATTTCTATTTCAGAAAGGTTGCAAAGTGAAACATTTCGATTTGGACTCTTCCACAAATGCTTTAGCATTGGCAACTCAACAAGTCTTAACCGACATAGATTCTTGAAAGAGTAGGATCCTTCTGGAATTGGATTTTGGCATATCTCTTCTACTTTGTCAAGTTCCTGTAGCTCGAGATCTTCCAGCATAGGGAAAAGTACTTCGAAGAAAATTACCTGCAAATAATTATGTACTTATACACAAAATGAAAATGAACTGGTACACTCCGAAGATTGAAAGCATAAATACTTCGATTTTAAGGTTTATGAGAGATAAGGTATTCAAACGAAGCCACATAATAACTAGTATGTTTTAAACAATAGACTTAGATTATCATGTATTGTGGTTTCCTTGGGTTGGTCCGAATCATTATCATTATTATCATAATTAGTAGTATTATTATTTGCTCGAGAGATTTATGTAGTAGTTTAATGTTCAACAATTTTCAGGTCTAGTTTCACTTGAAAAATATTCCACTTATTTATTTATTTATTTATTTTTATTTTAACCACCCGGTTACGACTCATTAGCCAACTAATCCGGATCGGGTACTGCAGAGACCCATTATGGAGGCGACCCTCCCAGTTCAGTTGTTCTATTCACAACCCCAAGATTCGAACTCTGAACGTTGCTTAAGAGATCTAGTGTCTCATCCTGCTAGATCAACTGGTAGTTGGTAAAATATTCCACTTATTAAGTAAATTGCAAAGTGTAAGACTAAATGTGTGTGTGTGTGTGTGTGTGTGTGTGTATATAATTCTACACATTGTTAATACTAGGAAAAACTTACTTCTCAAATCATGTTAGCTAAAAATGTAGTCATGAAGACTATAATTCAACATGTATACAACAGTCGTATAATTTAATCAAAAACATGAATGAAACAATTATTTGAACTTGGTTAATTCCAATGAGAAAATTAATGCAAAAGAAATTGAGGGTTAATTACTCAGGTGAACAAACAAATAGACAACAATTTTGGAGTGGGGGGTGGGGGTAGGCCATGGTGACAAACGTACCCTTTGGTTAGTCCCAGTAGCAGCAGTGAATTCCATGTTTTTAATTCCTTTGCAGAAAGTTGTGAGGCTTGGCAAACGATTTAGTGTAAGCCTCTTCAATTTTGGGAATGTGATCGTATGATGACAATGTTCATCATCCTTCTCAATTTTTACAATCGAGAACACTTCTTCCATCATCTCACAATTTTCAACTTCAAGTTGTTCAAGTTGTAAAAGACCACTGCTTGCCATTGTTAAAGGAAAGAGGTTTTGTAGGTTCACACACTCTCGAATGCCAATTTCACGAAGGTTGCCAAGTGGAATATTCTGATTTGGTCTCTTCCACAAGTGTTTTATTGTCGGACAATAATACAATTTCAACTCTTTTATGTTCCGAGCTTGTGAAAAATCGAAATTGTTCAAATCATCTCCTGTTAGATATAGCGCATCTGCAGTGCTTATAAATTTACCAACCCAACTTCCCAAATTCATCCCTCTCTGTAAGTCCAAAATCATAGTTTTTTCATGTTTTGTGAAATCAGAGGGGATGTAGTCGTCTTGACAAATTCTTATGAGGTATTTCACGATACTTGAAGAGAGGCATATCTCTTGTGCTGCTGCAGTGCAATCCTCAATTTCAATCTTCAAACAGGTTAGATTGGACAATAACTCAAGCTCATCTAGTGAAGCATTTCTTCTTTCTTCTCTTTCTCTTTCTCCCGCTGATTCCCAGCTCGTAAAGCTGCCTAACAGATTCAACTCGTTCAATTCACACAACTTTGATATGACTCCTCGAGCTATTATTTTAAGACTTGAGCAATTTATAAACTCTAACAACTTTAGCCGATTTAGTCTCCCTATCTCAACAGGCAACTCCTCAATCCCCTCACATTCATGGCAACACAGTATTTCCAGATTCGACAACTCGCCAAGAATAGAGGGTTTCTCCAAAATGCAATTCTCTAAGCGCAAAGTTCTAAGATTCTTCAACAATTCTATTGTTAGTGGTACTACTAGTGATTTGAGTGAAAGGGAATACATGGACAACACATTTACCTCTTTCATTCCTTCAAAAATAGAAGGCTCATCCATTATTAAGAGGCAATGACTTTGAAGCTCAGTTCTGTTTTCCATGAATACCGAAATCCATTTGCGATGACTATTAGAATGTCCTTGCTTATCAACAAGCCCTTTCTCTAAAGCAATGAAATTGGCTACGTCGCGAACAACATCATGCATTTTGACATGATGCTCGTTCCTACCATCTAGTAGCAAAAAACGACTTTTAAGCATCCACACTATGGTAAATACGTTGTCTTTGCTTGTTCCAAATTTCTGACTCTTTCAAATATACGTAAACCCATGCAGTAGAGAGTCAATTCCTCAAGATTAATATCATAATCCTCAGGAAATAACCTGCAAAGCAAGAATAAGGATTTTGCATGTTGTGGTTCCAAGGATTCAGAACTTAGCTTCAGGGGGTTATAAACTTCTTTAATGAAATATGGCACATCAACTGGGGAGGAATCTTTGAATTGTTGTAGAGCAGCTCTCCAATGATGAATGGATTTTTTATCTTTTAGCGCACTACCAACAGTTACGAGTGCAACTGGTAGACCTTTGCACTCTTTTGCAACCTCTTCTGCTATAGAACGCAAATTTGAGTCATCCACGCATTTCCCAGCTTTTTTTCTAAAGAGATCCCATGCTTCAGTCTCGGATAAGGTTTTCATTACGCAAACATTTCCATCACACATTCTATTTAATACATCCTCATCTCGAGAAGTTACAAGAACAACACACCTTGTGACCCCACTTTCACATGGTATTCCCAAGTCCTCCAAGTTGAGTTTTTCCCATACGTCATCCAAAATTATGAGTTTTCCCTTTGCATCCATTAGTCGGATGTGTAATTTGTTTGCTCTGGCTGATAAACTCCCCTCTTCTAATTTCAAACCCAAAGACTCTGCAATATCACGTTGAATTTTCATCATATCTACCGATTGGCTAACAACAACCATAAGAACTTCTTCAAATAGTTTTTCTTCCCTCACTCTATTCATGATTCTTTTGGCCATAGTTGTCTTCCCCAGGCCTCCCATCCCACATATCCCTAAAATATTGACCTTCTTGCCTCTCAAAGCTTCCATGATGTCCTCTTCGATTTGTTTTCTCGATTGGAACTCAATTGTTGTTCCTATTGGAGTCGGCACCATCGCTGCTGGCGGTGCAGGCTCCGCTATATGATTAAAGTTGCAGCTTCCCCGAAGTTCCTTCATAGCTTCGGTAGTCTTTTTAGCTTTCCTGCTTAGTGAATAACGTGATTTCATATTCAAACAGCCTCGTCGTACCTTTGGGATTTCGTTCTCAATTTCAGTTATGTTGATCTGCTTCTCAGCTTTCGTTAACCAATCCATAACTCCAGGGACAATCACTTCCGCATTTCGCTCGGCTGTATCAACTTGCATCTTAAGCCCACCTCTTACATTTTCCAAGTTTCGAGCTTCATCTCTCAGGCTTTGAATGTTGCTATTGAAGCAACAAAGATAATTGAACTGCCGCTTGATTGTTGCAACAGTGCTTCTTCCAACTTCTTCTACAACTGGTCCAGCAAGACTTGCCACAATTTGATCTGCCATTTCCTGCACTTATATTTGGGTATCACAAATTAATTTTGTTTTAAAACGGGTAAAGCTAAAATCTACTAATTTAAACAATTAAAATATATATACTAACAATAGGAAAGATTCTCCTAGGCATAATAAGAGCAAAAGAGGATCTTTAGGGAAATGCTAATAAAGCTGAGATTTGTTAAAAGAAGAGTAGCTTAGAGGGTGTTTGGCTAAGCTTATAAGATGTTTGAGAGCTTATAAGATGGTGCAAAATGTTTGGCAAAAATTTTGAAGGTGTAGCTTATAAGCTCCTCAAATAAGATGTTTAAGAGCTTATAAGTTCTTTTTAAAAAAGTAAGGAAGTAGCAACTTATTTTTTAAGATCTACCAATCTTCTTTATTTTCAACCAAATGAATTATAATATTACCATTATTACCATCTTATAAGCTATACCCCTTCTTATTTATCCAAACACTTTAATAACTTATTTTTAAAATAAGATCCAACATATTATAAGCTCCTAAAACATCTTATAAGATGTAGGAGCTTATAAGATGTTTTAAATAAGCTTAGCCAAACACCCTCTTAGTTTTTATTTTTCATACATATCTATAACTTATTTTAATTTTTGATTAAACGGTTTATTATTTTTTACACATCTATATTTTCTGTTTCTTTTTTATATGCACTGTTGTTATTACCTTTTCTGCTATAGATGTTTTTAATGAAATATAATCAAATGAGTAAATGATCATTTTTAATTAATGCATTATTTTATTTTTTTATATTATCTATCTATCATAAGTACCTATCCCTACTATATATTTGTACAGTATGCAAGAAGCATTTCTATTCATAAATCCAAAATACAATTAATTAAGTTCCTAACTAAGATATTAATTCTGCATTTTTAAGGAACTAGGTAAACCTCATTTATTCCCTTAGTTTATTTGTTTGGTTGCTTTCTTTTGTGGTCATTAATATTTTTGATAAATCTTTTTTGTAGTTACTTTTTACAATTTTTTATAAGTAGTTTTTGTTCTAGCGGTACTAGCATGAAGGAAGCAGACAAAAACTTAAGGCACTACTATTTGAAAAAAAAATAAGCAAAATTGAAGGAGAAAATTTAGTTTTGTAGCTAATTTCATAATATAAAAATTAAAAAATATATTTTTCTTGCATGTGGTAAAATATTTAAAACGCACATTTAGTCTAATCTGATTATAATAATTATAAATAGATAAGATCGAGTTATATATATTTTGTTAGAGAACTTTCTTCCTTATAAGTATTATAATTACCAACATATTCATATGGGTGAATTATACTGCTCACCCATGATGTTAGACTAATTTACAAAAAATCTCCTATTTTTTTAAAAATTACTCAAAACCCCCTGAGGTTATACCTATATTACAAACTTATTTTAATTTTCAAAAATACTCCTTCTCTTTTTTTGGGTGATTTACACTGACTACCCTTGAGATTAGTTTAATTTATGAAAAACCCCTTGTGATTTCAAAAATTACCAAAAATCCCCTAAGGTTATACCAATATTGCAACTAGCACCTACTTAGGTTGACTTATCAACAATATTAATTCTTTTTTTTTTTTTCCTCTGTAATATTGTTATCATAAAATTTTCATGTAACATCTATGGAAAAAAATGTGATTATTTATTCAAATAAATATTCTGAATAATATTTTGTTTTTTTTGGTCCACCCAATTCTTGATTTTAGTTTTTCATTTATAATCATTTTTCTACAATAGTAGTTTCTAACAATTTTCATTTTCTTGTGTGACATGGGATGCTTTAGGCCCTCTCATTTGGGCTAATCAGGCATAGCCACGTGTACAAATCTTATTCTCGACATGGCACCATGCATACAAGCTTTATCCTCGACAAGGTGTCACCACTCGAGGAGGGACTCCTTTGGGCAATAGCTCGGCCACATGTCTCGTATCGAGGAGATCAGGTCGAGCAGAAGGTACATCCAATGCTATTGACATTGACTTTTCTGATACGCATAGCGGTTCCCTACGGTGAAAGTATCTGAGCATAGCCGCTCTGACCTCGTAGTACGAAGGACTGTCATAACCTAGGCGCTCCCAGACTCTCCACCTCAGCCCTAATTCTCTAGCCAAAGGGGAACGACCTTCATCTATAAATATCCTAGGAAAACACTCCAGTCAAGTAACTATTCATATATAGACCAAAACTCTGGTCGAGTAACCTCTCATATTTCAAATACTTCTCACTGATTTAAGTATCGGAGGATCTTCGTTGGAAATACTTTCAACTAAACTTAATTGTGTTCCATCCTAGTAGATCGAGGAATTTACCAGCATCTTTGTTGAGTCAGCAACGTCACATTGGACCATTTGCCTTTTACCAGGATTCGACCTCATCATTGTGTGTTTTTCTTTATCATTAGTTTATTCTTGAGGTTGTTCGTTTGTTGTTCGAAATATTTTGGATATGTTATGTATTTTTTTTTTACTGGATTTGGGATTTGTTGAAGTTCAATAATCACATTTAAAAAAAAAATGACGTGCTACAGTTGATCATTCAATTATTATTTTTCACTCAAATCTCTACCCTCTTTATGATTTTGTAATATTCAAACTTCATTTTCGTTGATATAATTTAGTTTTTTTATTATTTTATAATGGCCATTTTTCAAGCAACATTTTGTTTGAATTACAATCCGGGAATTACAATGCTAGTTCTATATATAATGGAAGCACTAGAACACAACAATCTTCAGCCGGATGCTTATTACCATTAAAATTTGATGCGAAAACCTTAGGGCTAAGAAGAGTCCTCAAAAAATAAAACAAAGTAAGAAACAAATACAAAAAAGAAAAAGAAAACCAAAACAATGAAAAAGAACAAAATGGCAACAGATGAACAAAATTTTGCATGCATCCTTCTGATTCTTTTGATTTGCAAGACGGACAATATTAGTCCAAAGAAGCAAAATGATATTACGCGGTTCCGTGGAACTCGGGTAAATTAGATGGCATAGTATATGAATGATAGGGTACAAAGTATTTGTACCTGGCAATAGGAGGTAAACTATACAAAGACACAAAGTTTAGAAGGCAGCTGGCAACAAGATATAGTTTGGTAGATAAAGTATAAAAACGGTCATAATTTGAAACGAAAGTGTTTTACCCCGCCAATTTTTAATTTAAATTGATTGCTCTGTCTAAGCATATATCTTAATTTTATCATAGTCCCTTCAATTCATACATATGGAAGGATATTAATTAAAAGAAATTTCAAATCTATATTATTCTCAATATGATAGAATTTATACTATTTAACCAAATAAAGCATAATATGAAAGATAAACTGATTGTGAATGGAATCAATTGACATTTAATAAAAGAACTTCATCAATTATGTATCAATTGACATTTACGATATGAGAGTCATGAGTCGCATAAATTATGTATTAAAATTCAATTTCCAATATCTATATTATTATATGAAGGGGCACACTTTATTTTCTACTTTTTGTCTGACAATTTTTTGATCTATTATTTATTTTAATTTTTGATTTATTTTATATTTTCTCTCTCCTCTTCCACGTTCCTTTTCATTTCCTCTCCCTTCCTTTTTTTTTTAGTAAGGATTTCCTCTCCCTTCTTTCTCTCTCCCTTTCTCTCTTCTCTCTATATTCTTTCTTCTCTCTATATTCTTTCTTCTCTTAATACTTTTCAATATCATTTTTCAAATTTTTTTGTAATTATTTTATTAATTTTTTATTTTAAATTATATTATATTTATTTATCACTAATTTCATAAATTTATTCAAAATAGGTAAAAATGCTTTGATAGTATAAATATTATTAAAAATTTAATATGTCATTAAATTATATATTTTTTTAATTATGCACATGCATCAAGAGTTACCAATATTACTAGCAACATTCATGACAAAAATCGAGCACATACAAACAGATTTTTACTCTTAAAAGATTATTTGTCATTTTATAATACATTATAAATTTGAGTATCTATACTATATACACTGTTATATAAAGGAGAAGCACCCTTTATAACTACGTTTGATCTTACACTATTTTTGGCCATTTTTTTTCTTTTTCTTTTTTCACTTTCTCTCTCCTCTATCTTTTTCCGCGTTCTTTTTATTTTCTCTTCTTTTTTATTTTCTATCTTATTTCATCTTCAAATACTTCCCAATATTATTTTCTTTTTACTTGTTTTGTAATTGTTTTCTTTTTTATTACAAAATATTTTATTTTACTTGTGACTAGCTTCATAAATCTATTAAAAAAATTAAAAAAAAATTGACAGTATAAATGCTACCAAATTTTATTATATCATTAAATAATATAATTTTTTTACTATGCACACACATTACACATGCCAATATTACTAGTTATGATAAAACATCCATGTATGCAAGATTTCGATCGTTCCAAAACAAAAATAACAAGAATGAATTTCATAGACACGGGAAATCCAAAAAAAAAAAAAAAAAAAAAAAAGTCTCTTGTACATATAAAAGTTGCAATAATTAATGCCTCTATGTTTGGAAATACTTACCGTCGTTGCTGCTCAAATACTTAGAATTCTACCAAACTTCAATTTCACAAGTGATCTGAGGAAATTGGCTACGAAGAGAGTGTGAGGTTTTTTGGAGATTCAATTTACTTTGATTGATGCATTATTGAAGTAGTGATATATGTTCACTTCAATAATTCATCAAAGGGAATGGTCCCAGTCCCATACTCCCAGCACTTTGATAGTTTGATGCTTTTCCAGGGAAAAAAGTCAGTCACGTGGCAGCTGACAACAAATTAAAGGAGAAAGTGACTTGGCAGTTGGCCTTATAATCATTTTTCTACGTGTTTGATCTTTTCATTTTACAGTCATCTCCACTCATTTTTCCTTTATGGACTGGATAAGAATATGATGCATCAAACTTTTCCCTTTTTCTATTTGCTATGTTGATCGATTAATTCAGTTATTCTTTCATACAATAATAAATAATCTCTAATTAATATTTTGTTTATTTCTACCGAGGAATAATAAATAGTTCAACAAATATTAAGTCTTGACATAGAGCAAATTTTAATCTTTTTGATTTGTTAATACTAGTCGGTTGAGTACACTCGATGTGTTTATAAAATACAAATAAAATTATATTTTTAAATTGTGAATACAAAATTAAATATTTATTGAATTTTATACATGATTATATATAGTTTTAATTATTTAATTATATACAACACAAGAAATGTTAACAATCGTTTTTAGGCAAAGTGGTGATAATATATATCAGCAGCATACATTTCACTTGGAAAATATTTTTTTTCAAGAGCCTCTCGCATCCACATTCTTGCAAATTTTTAATTGGATGTGTGTAAGACAATTTGAAAGCAATATAAACAGTGTGCAAAAAACTACAAAAGAAAAATTAAATAAAGCCTCATTTTAGTCTTTACCTCCATCAAAGAACATAATCATCAGACATCATTTTCTTTTCATCCAAAAAAAAACAGAAAAAAAAAACGAAAATAGTCTCCAAATGCTGTCGCTTTTATATGCTTCGTTTATTCATCCAGAATTTAGATGTATGTCTTTACCAGGAAAAACGAAGTTAGTTACAATATATCAAATGATATTATAAAAATTTTCAATTGTATACATTAATTGGCATTTTTTTATTTTGTTACGAAAATAATTTTCACAAGAGACAAAAGTTGTACTTAAATTATTACCATTGATAATTAATAACACCTTTATAATGACAGCTAATGACAATCAAAAATTTGTTACTAATTGACAGCAATTATTGCATTTTTGGTTAATTATATTGGCCTCATTGCATATTGAGGATACTTTTTATGATCCTGTTTGACGGAATCCAGCCAAATTTCACCACGTCATCCCCGGAAAAGACTCAGTTGGCTATTTTTGCTTATGTGGAGGTATTAGTTGGTTAATTTTGCTTACGTTGAAACTGAGTGTGCCAATTCAAAAAATTTTGTGTGAATAGGAAGTCGAACCCAAGTGACTTGAAGGCAAATTTTTAAGTCAATCTCTCCAACAACTTTGATACACCTATTTATTGTTAGTAATGTTGCTATAACTTTTAATTTATATGTTCAAACTCTCTAGGTTCAATTTTTAAAATTTATTAATCTAATTTTAATATTATAAATTCGATTGATTAAAATTCTTTTTGAAAAAAAAAATCAATCAAATTTAAAATATTAAAATTAGATTAATAAATTTTAAAAATTGAACTTAAAGAGTTTAAACATTTAAATTAGAAGCTATAGCAACATTGGAGAGATTGACTTAAAGTTACCTTCAAGTCACTCGAGTTCGACTCCCTACTCATACAATTTTTTTGAATTGACACACTCATCCTCTACGTAAGCAAAATTAGACAACTAGTACTTCCACGTAAGCAAAAATAGCCAACTAAGACTTTCCCGGTGATGACGTGGCAAAATTTGGTCGGATTTCGTCAATAGTCCTAACATTACAAACATTTTTAAACTATGTGTATCGATTTTGTCAATGATCATAAAAAGTGTGTTCAATGTGAAATAAGACTAATATAATGGACCAAAAATGCAATAATCCCCTAATTGACAATTTTTTCGTGATCAAATTATCACTTGTGACAATTAAAACACATATTTTTATTGAGTCATACCGTGACAAAAATAAAATTTTAGAAAACTAACTGCGTTTCAATCAAATTATAGGAGCATCATCACCTCGTCAATTATCTTGCATTGCTTCGTTAATTTCTTCCTCCTCCATTTTGCGTTTTTTCTACTCTCCTTCCCCATCTCCTCCTCCACCTGTGGTTGATCCCTGATCATATTGGCACTAATTTGAATTAGTGACTAGGAGCACGCTTAGCCATATCGAAAAGAATAAAAGTCAAGGAAGAGAGAAAATTAATAATAATAATAATAACAATATACCTGTTAGTTTTTTCCTGCAAAAAATATACTTTCAAAATGTATATTGGTAGACGGTTAAGATAAGAAATAAGACTAATGAAAAAGTTTCAATTGTATACTTACCTCTGCAGTGAAAATTTCTTGATGTTTTCTGGTTTCGAAGTAAGGTTGTATAATATCATTCAGATTCCCCACATTTTTTCTTCGTAGTCTATTTCGATAAGTTCCAAATTTGGCGTACTCAGGGATCCCATGCTCAAATATTCCATCATTGGGCAGTCTTCAATCTCCACTTTCACCAATGAAGGCAATTGAGTATTATCACATCTCCATTCACAAAAGCTCTGTAACTTGGGTAGGTCAGAGACCTCTAGTTCCTTCAAACTGGGAAATAATATGGACTTTTCAAATACTTTTTCTTCATCCTCAATCACTTTTATCATCTCCTTGCACTGATCGATCCTCAGCTTTTAGAGATTGATGAGATTTTCAACTATTTGAAAATGAAAATAAGCCGCTTTTACCGCCTTCACACTCATCTCTATCTTCTTTAGTTGACTGAAGAAGCCAAGTGGAATTTGGCGACACCATATATTGCTAAAATGTGTTCCGACATGTAGTTTCTTCAAGCTACCAAATGCAACCTGCAAAAAAATTATATGCTCAATACTAATTGAACATAATACTTTTAAATACCCAAAAAAAATGTTACAAATGTCATAATTTTAAGGCAAAAAAATTTTCTTGACTATTCAATTTATGTGCATTTTGCACTTTGAACTTCGTCATTTCAATCATTTTTCAGGTCACGTATGACCTACACTATATGCTTGATCATACATTTAACGCAACACCCTGTCATATAAGATATATGTATTTTGCACATTGTCGCTATTGTGAAGATTATGTATGGATATCCGTGAAAAATATATAGTCTGATGTAAAGTATCATAAAAAAAAAAACAAAGGATTTAGGCAATTACAAAGTAAAATAATGCATAGAATTAGAATAATATTCATGCGTTTTCTCTTTAATAAAACTCGAGTTTTGCCATTTCAATAAATTGGCACATGATCTAGGGGCTGATTAACGTTATATCCTGCATAATCAGGACCACCAAATGTAGCCTATATATATAGTTGCAGGTAAAATTATAACCCAAACCCGGCTTAGTCGAACCTATCACATTGTAATTAGTCCCGGTCCCATAGTAGCAATCTGAAAGATGTTTCCTTACCTTTCGACTGCAAAACAAATGAAAAGGTCATCATCATGACCGCCTAGAGAATTTTGATCATTCCCCATGCATGGAAGAAGCAAGAGTTACGAGCTTCGGGATTTGTAGATTTCAATGTGTGTTAGGCGGAATTCAATGCTTTCAATTCCTTTGCCAAAAGTCATGAGGCTTCCCAAAGAATCTAGTGTCAATCTTTCCAATTGCGGGAGCACGATCATATACCATTAATTTTCATCCTTTTCATTATCTTCATTCAAGAACACTTCTTCCATCATCCACAACAGGACAAATGGCAATTTCCAACGGAAAATATTAGGCGGAAATATTCCACCGGATATTTCTGGCGGAATTCCGAGGGAAAATTCCCTTGGATTGTTAAAAAATGAAAATAAAATCCGGCCGAAAATTCAGCCGGATTAGACAATTCCGGTAGAACTCTGACGGAAAAATTCCGCCGGAGTTTATATATTTGTTTGAAAAAAGAAATTAATATTACTATATATCTAGGCAAAACACATGAATAAAAAAGCTTAGAAGTAGCTTAAAGGTAAGGCATTAGATTTGCATTCAAGAGGTTCCAGGTACGAGTTCATGCCAGAGGCAACATTAATTTTAATTTTTTGAAACCTTTCCTGGGGAATATTCCATCAGAATATTTCGGCGGAACTATTTTCCACTGGAAAAATATCGGGGATATTCCATTGGAGCAATTTTTTAAAAAAAAATATATTAATATTAATACATATCTAACGAAATTAAAAAATAAATAAACTTGGAAGTAGTTCAATGACAAAGTGGTAGATTAGTATCCCAGAGGTCCCAGGTTTGAGTCCAAGTAAAACCAACATTATTAACTTTCATTTTTAAAACCTTTCCGGAGGAATATTTCACTGGAATATTCTGGCGGAACCCCGACAGAAAATTTCCCTTGGAAAATACTGGGGGATCTTCAGTGGAATATTCCGCCGGAGCAATTTTTTTTTTTAAATAATAATAGTATATGTATGAAGCTAAAAATAAAAACATAATTGAAAATTTGTGAAAATAGCTTAGTGGCAAAGCATGGCATATCCATCTAAAAGGTCCTAAATTCAAATCCAACTAACTATAAATATTTTAAAAAGAAAAAACTTTTTGGGGAAATATATATAATTTCAATATAAATGATATTAATATTACTTCTACTATTTTGTTTCCTTAAAAATTGTGATTGTTCATTCAATATTTTTTCTTTTAACAAATTAAAAGAATATATACATATGTTTTTATAGTATATGTTCATATAGTATATGGAATATATATATTTATATAGTATCAATACTATCTTTTAACTATTATTATTTATACTATCTTTTAATTTTGTATAATATATTTACAGGTATACATATGTTTATATAGTATATATATATAGTATATATAATTCATATGTTTATATAGTATCAATACTATATATCTTTTAACTATTGTTACTTATGCTATCTTTTAATTATTTATAATATATTTATTGGAATACATATGTTTGCTATTAAATTTCATTTATGCTAAGTTCTTTTTCTCTTTTATTTTCCTTTTTCATATGCATGTCGCCATATTTTTCATATTTCACTTCTTATTTCATTTTGTTTTTCATATTCCAATTTTTGATGATGTTTTTAAAATAAATATTTTGATCATTTCTAGCACTGTTTTGGTACTTGTATTGTCCCATTATTCTCTCCTTCAAATTTGTATTTAATTTGTTTGTTCCAGAATTTGTTGATTTAGTTTGCTTTGTATTTATTATTACTTTCATTCATTTAATTTGTTGAACGATAATAAGAAGGACATTCTCAGATTTCATTGCATACCTTCTTTCTGTCATTCTGCTTAATTTGTCATTTCTTCCTATATATTTTATTCATCCATATCTATATAGTTCCAGCTTTTTTTTTTTGGTTAAAACAAAAGTTAATATATAATTTTTTTTTCATATTAGCTTTTTTTGATAGTTTCTACCATTTTTTCTGTATTTTATTATTTCGTTTATATTATCTCATTGTTTTAATCTTCAAGTTCATTACTAATTGTTTCATACAAATTTTCTATTAATAATTTAATTTAGTTTGCTTTATTATTATGTTTTTCATTCATGTAGTTCGCAATACTATTATAAGAATAAATTTCTTGAATTTTAAGGTGTACATATTTTTGTTTGTTCATGAACGATTTTTTTTTTTAGTGGAATGATATTCTAGATTAAGAAGACACTTTTATGGATTTTTAATATATATTTAAAAGTTTAGCTTTAGATAATTATGATAGTTATTCATTTTTATTTGATTCTTCCAAACTTCCTATAAGAAATTATTTGACTAAATTTGTTCTTAACATTTCTTATAATGTATTTACGAGTTCATAAAGTATTAGAGTATTCGAAGAAAATATGAAAGGGGAATTCACAAGTTCCAAGGATAAAGTACAAAAATTTTAGTAAGTTTAAAATAATACAATAGAAAAAAGAACTCTCCAATTATATACAAAAGGTGGTATTCTACAAAAATTAAATGTCATCATTTCAATTGTAAGAAAAATATCACACATTAACTTGACATATATTTAATAATATTTCTGATAAGTAATACACTTTAAACTTTTGAGTCAACACATTTTATTTCAATTTCTAAATTCTAAGTGTGAAATACTTAAAATATAGAGAAAACTATTATTATATACTAGAAATTATAGTTGTTGGTATCATATTTCAACTAAAGTATACATTCATAAAAGTTTGTTCATGTATAAATTTTTTACTTTGAGTTTACTACAAAATATTTTGCATTAACAATTATCTACCAAACTCTAATTTAGTTTTGTTTACAAACTTATATATTTCTAAGTTACAATTCTTTCTATTACTATAAAAATTATATATTATTTATTGTATTCTAAAATAGTAGTATCCCATGCCTAGGCACGGGGTTAGGGCTAGTTTATATTGGCCTCTTTTGATTGGATGGATTGGATAAATGTGTATTTAGTGTTGAGTTGGTTGATGGATTGAATAATTGTAGTTAAAATACCATATTTGATTAGGTGGATTCATCCCATAATTTCAAAATTCCTCAATAACACCTCCCCCCCTACTACTAAATCCAACATGTTAGCATGGATTCAATCCATGGGTGCATGGATTATCGTTGCATAGTCCATAAGAATATCACAAATCAAATTTGGAATTTGAGTTGGACTACTTGTTGTATTATAATGTATTACATGAAATCAAAAGAGGCCATTATATATTTAAATATTTTTTATTAAACAAATTGAATCTTGAATAAATTATGACCGTGGAGCGCATCTATGAAATCCAAAACTTGATACATAAAAGAATTTCCAACAAACAGGTGTTTGGCTCGGGGGTGTCAAAAATCAACCCGACCTGATGACCCAAACACAACCCATCTAAAAATTCAAGTTTGGGATTTTCGGGTTCGGGTCAAATTAGATCGGACCCGAAAAATAAAATCGGGTTAGGTTGGGTTGTGTTCGGTTCGGGTCAACCCGAATAACCCGAAATTGAATATTGGGTAACCCAAAACCCGATTTAACCCGAACCCAAACCGACCCAACCTGTTTTTTTTTAAATTTATTATTCACTTAGTGATTTATTTTTCACTCTCCAAGACTTTAACCTTTGATATTTTTTTTTTATTCATTCACTTATTTTATTTTTTCCCTTTAGAAATATCTAAGTTTTAATAAAATATTTATTATTTCATTTAAAAATATATACAATATAATTCATTTTTTACTAAATTAAATAATGGGATTGAACTTGAAAAGCGTTTAATATAAGTAACAAAGAGTTCAAATATACTATTTATCAAGAACATGTTAATAATGTGGTTATAGTCTTGTAATACTTAAAAAGATTTAAGAAATCAAAATAATATATTTGATTATCATATATCATTGCTTTTATTTTCTTTACCTTTTCATACAAAGTAGTTTAATATTTGGCCTCACAATTTAAAATTTTTAACACAATTAAAGACATTATATGTAGTACTCTTGAACCATTTTCTTAACAAAAAGAAAAAAAAAACTCAATATATATTGATCGGAAGAATGATAATGGGATAAAAAATTATGATATGACATAAGATCTTTTTGCAAAGATTATGTTATGTTGCAGGCAAAAAGAACTTTAAATTATTGAAAAATATAATTTTTTTTCAAAAATGAAATAGATTAAATAATATAAATATAGTTTACGTAAGATCAATTTTTTAAAATTGGCCTCACAATTTAAAATTCACAACACAATTAAAGACATTATATGTAGTACTCTTGAACCATTTTCTTAACAAAAGGAAAAAAAACTCAATTTATATTGATAGGAAGAAGGATAATGGTATAAAAAATTATGTTATGACATAAGATCTTTATGCAAAGATTAAGTTATGTTGTAGGCAAAAGGAACTTTAAATTATTGAAAAATATAATATTTTTTTCAAAAATAAAATAGATTAAATAATACAAATATAGTTTACGTAAGATCAATTTTTTAATAGTATAAAAAGTATAGTTATTTCATTCTTATTAGTTTACTTAAATTTTATTATAATTTATTTAAGAAATTCCTACTCCATGAATCACAAATTTTCAACTAATTTCATATAAAATAATCTAGAATTTAATGATAGCGTTTATGCCAATGTGGTCTAGAATTTGATATTTTGGTATTATGTTAATGTTAGGAATGAATTTGATGTTTTAGTATCATGTTTAATTACATGACATTCTGTTAATGTTAGGGAAAATTTTGATTTTATGTTTCTTTTTGAATATTAGATTTGTTTCTTAATTTTTTGATAGAATTTTAGTAATTTTTTTTTTGTTACAAAAATCTAAAAATTTGAAAAAATATTTTTTGGGTTGGATTAGATCATGTCATTGGGTAATCTAAAAATAAATCAGGTCAACCCGAACCCAATAAGGTTGTGTTTGGGTTAACCCTTTCAGGTTGAGCTTCAGGTCGGGTTGGGGTTGGCATTTTTCATATTATACCCCTAGCTCAATCCGACCCGAACCCACCCGAATTGGCACCCCTAGTTTGGATAGGTTTATCAGCTCTTTAAACTATCATATAAAATGTTTTAAAATTTATAAAATGCCTGAAAACGTTTGATAAAATTTTTAAGACAACTTAGAGTATTCCGAAATAATGTAATTGGATGTTGTAAACTTCTTTAAGAAAATATGAACATCTTAATTTCTTACAAACATTTTGTGAGCCCCGTAACCTAAGATTTAACGTCTTATAAGATATATCTGAAAGTATTTTATCCAATGCTGGAGATTACAAGATCTAAATGTTTAACCGAACACCTTCTAAGTAAAGGCTTTCAACCTGATTTAAGTAAAGCCTTTCAACCTGATTTAAGATTAAACAATTATGATGACTGAAGACAAACCGGTACCAAAATCGCAGCTTCAGATGGTGCCATAATACTAGCCAGAAGTTGGAGGGGGGAAAAAAAAAAAAAAAGAAAAGGAAAGAAAAATAATTCTCAATGCTGATAATTCGATAATGATGATGACGGTGAAGAATTGGGAAAACCCTTTTTGGGCAAAGTGCTGATCATACCATCAGCATACCACTTGGAGAATCCTTTTTCAAGAGCCTCTCGCATCCAAACATGCCTGCAGCACTCGATGGCTTCAGGAATAGCAAGCCAACTTCTTTTCCGGTGGCTTTGTTCTGGCCAAGACTCGAGTTCCTCCTTCACGTGCAATGCATACATGGCTGCTCTACATAGACCTTCTGGACTATACTCATCCTGGAGTGTTTTGCTCTTGAAAGGATAGCATCCCAGGAAATGCTGAAACAGATTGAAAATTGAAGGATCATGCAAAACACCACTCAAATTTGAAAAGAAAATTGAAGGATCATGCAAAACAGCACTCAAATGATTAAGACTTGTCTAAATCAGCAAGAATCCCCGACTTTTTCATTTGAGAACCTAGCAGAGTGTAGGAATACAAAAATTTTAATCAGACTAACAAATTACATATTATCAACACTTTGCACCCAAAAATTACAAAAATGACAGACTGCACCCTCCAATTAGAATTTTCTTGGCATTTCCACCCCACAAACACCCAGGGGGTGGTGGTGGGGAGGGAAGAAAGAAAGAACACTCCATGTAAATTGCACCTCAAAAAACGAGGTAGCTGATCTTTTTTACCATTCTTTTTCTTTTCTGGGGCGTGGAGGTTGTTGAAGAAAGAAGGGGAATAGTTCTTTATAGTTGGAGATGGTTTAAAATAATCCAGCAGTTTACCACTAAAAAACGCTGGCTGAATCTTTATTCCATTAAAAGTCTATGCTGGAATATTCAAGCGTGTGCTGGGTGCTAAAGGGATTGTAACTGAAGTTGCATTCTGCCACTTTTACATTTTTTAGGATGCCAAATGCAAATGAACTGCAGTCCACGGTGCCAAGCGCCAGATACCCAACATTAAGAACTACTCATGTTAGATGCATGACAGTATTCCAGAAATCTCCCTTGCTAGACGCTAACAGCAAGCCATCTGCCTCATCTATTACATATTGCAAAATGACTACCCTCCACACGGAAGAGGAAGTGTATCAGAGAGTAATAGTTTCCTTGAGAATACATCAGGTAAAAGGTCCTAGTTAACCATAATAATGCTAAACCTTACAAACTTGTGGAATGTGGTGGATATGGTTTTAAACATTTTGCAGCTTTTTTCATTAAATAGAAGCCCCAAAGATAGGAATGTAGGATCTGTAGAAGCTCCTACTTAACTAGCTACTCATTAACCATTTACACAACAGAAAACAGAAAGGTGGTCGAAAATCCTAATTACGTTGATATAACATTTGACTGCATATTCGGAAATTTTATTGTGACACATCAAGAACACAAGTTTCTGATTTACACAGCCTTGAAGTAAAATTGCAGTAGACCATCAATTAACAGCTTTTTCCCCAATTAAAATAAACGACAAGCATGTCTCACAGTACCAGAATTATTTATGGCTACCTAAAACAAGTAGCAGCAGCAGCAGCAGCATGGCCGTGCAAGAAAAGACCTCCAATAACAATTGAATCAAAAAAGTTTGAGAGGCATTCACACTCAAGTCCCCAGAGAACCTGAACAAAATTATCCAAAAAGGATTAAGCCAATGTTGGGCTGGGAATTCTATCTCAGCTTATTAAATGTCACAGTTTCTATACACTAAAGTAATCTGGCCCCCGCAGTTCAGATATTCAACTAGTTTAAATTTACTACTATTTAAACTCAACTTTTATTGACCAAAAGAAAGATGTACCAAGCAGTTTGAAGCCTTCTTCACTATTTTAATTGATCTGTAAAACTTGATGGTTTTATGTTAATTTGACAAGCAACTTAAAACTCATCAAACAATGGTATTTATCAATTTGCATCTTCTATAATCAAGTGCTACACAGTCAAGTTCTTGTGAACTATATACAGGCCAATGTTATACATCCCCCCAAGTTCCTACAATTTCCCTTCTCTGTTCTAGAATCCAGAAATCGACAGATGAAAAAAAGCAAACAAGAGAAAAAGTGAAAAAAAAAGGAGTGCTCCAACTCATACACAGGTTGTTTACATTTAGTTAAGATTGTCACTTTTAATCACAGTGCAACAGCCATTACATCACAAACAAAATCAAAGCAATACCTCAAAAAGGCAAGCCACTAACAATTGCTTACCTTGAGCCAAATATAACATAAAAATCAACGACAATTATTATAAAGCAAATAAAACAGAAAAGTAAGTGTTATATCTTACCACCAAATCCCCTCGAACTCCAGCCTCTTCCATGGCTTCCCTTTCTGCTGCCTCCTCAGCTGTCTCATCATTCTCCCATCCACCCTACACAGAAAAACAAAAGCATCATGAGTAATGAGAATATTCTTGATATATGTCTAATGATGCAATTTATCATTGCACATTGTGCAAAACATGAGACAAAGCTACAGGCCAGCAATACGTACAAAAATCCATCCATGTTATAGAAGCCTGGATGCTTACGAATTTAGAAACTTTGTGTACATCAAGAAATCTGTCTAATCATGCAAACTCTCGTCGCAGGTGCATACTAGGAAACATTAATTTGCAAATTCTTTGCTCCTTCAAAGGAATAACAATTGTACTTCAAGATTAGTATGGATGGAGGATATTCTATATTCTCTTTAAGTACACCAGCATTGAATTAATCTGAAGGCCCGTCAATGTTCTATACAAACACCATGCTTACTCCGAACACAGGAGGAAAAAAACCAACTACATCAAGTCTTGCATTGTTCTAATCTATACTCCAAATTCAATGCCAAACCAAGTATATGAATTTCTACAGATTCATGGAACCCAATTGAAGTGCGTAAGGAGAACCACAATAATATTCCCATGCCAACTCAGATCACAGAATAAGTTACTTCACAGCATCTCAACAACAATGAGTCACCTACACTATCAACCTGAAGAGACATTGCAAAGCCCACATTTGTGTAAGAACAATACAGCAAACTTAGTATCTAGACACAGCAAAACACGAGGCGATGAGGCCAAGGGTATTTGTTCATTTTTTTTCCTTCATCCATCAGTATCTGTAAGTTCACAAGTCATGAGAACACAATCAAATGCAATCTTCAAGTTAAAGTGTTTGTCGGGATACATTCCATAGGACAGTGGCAAAACAACCCTAAAAATCTTTATCAACAATAACAAGAACATTGGAAACAATTTAAAGAGAGCGGTGATCTGGAAAATGCTTTCTACATCTACTTCCAATTTTCTACAGACTCACCTTTGGAAATAGAAGACCAGGTCCACTAGTTGAATTGATCATTAGTACTTCAACCATCTTCTTAGGCGTGCCACTGCCATCTTCCACATTCCTGTATTTGAATGGAATACACCTGAGAAATGACCGTGCTTGTTAGAATAAATAAAACATGACTCATGCTTATATTATTATCGAACCAATGAATAAGACAAAAAATCTCAAGAATTTTCAGCCTTGTCGTCTGGTTTCAGAGTACATGCATATTATCAGTTCAAGGAACAGATGTACACTGATATATTGAATGCTAATGGATGTGGTTACTCCTCCAGTGGCATAAAGGAAGTTCATGCATGAAGAAAGTGAAACCAAATCAAGAAAATGAATAAAAATATTCCCCATTGTCATCAAAGAACTGAAAAAACAAGCATGCGTAAACTTAAACTTTCAGCCACTATGAATAGGAAATCTATGCAACAATCGACAATTTGCATATTTATAGTCTTAAGCTCAAAAATTTCACATAGAAGAATAAGTTATGGTTATACAGAGCATAGAGTCATTAGCTCCTGATAATATCACTGGCAACCTAATTGTAAATTACCTTTCATGCACCCAATATTGACTTTCCAATTCTTTTTCTTAGAAAGGTTACTTGTGAAAGAGAGAAACCAGATAACAAACTATAAAAAGGTTCTTGTAGATCTCAAAGGTTGAGAGTATTATGAACAATTCCTTGCCTTCCAGAAGATTACCCCATTAATTATATCAGGAGAAAATTGGGCCAGTCACCTGGGACATAAAGATATCTATCATCAATTGCATGCAGAAAAGAAACAAAACACCCCTTTCTGTAATAATTTCATATTTTTCCCTTTAATATCTAAACAGAACCCTAAAATTAAGAAACCCCGAAAGAACCCAAATCAAAGATCAAGTCCTGGAAATACATGCATCTCCCTAGAGACAAAAGGAAATAACTTAGATAATTTTGTGAAGGAAAACCAGCACACCCCCCCCAACCCAAAAAAAAAAAGTAAATAAATAAATAAAATAAAATAAAACAAATGAGAGAAAACAGAAAGGAATCCATATTCATATTTTGCATGCATTTTTTACCTCAACATTGCCAATACTAACCTGCCCACTTGAACAAACTTACACCAAATTAAATCCGCAGAAACTATAATCCATTTCTTTTTTATTATTTTTATCCTCATTAAACAAGACTCGATGACCAAAAACACTGAAACAATCAATCGAACCCGAAATTTCACATTTCATTTATCACACAAAAACCCAAAATATAAAATCGCAGCCCCGCAAACAATTCCAGAGCACATCAGTAAAGCAACTCCAATTCCCCCACATTATCACCAACCAAAAAACGAGAACTAAATCCCATGCCATGCATGTAAACAATAAAAGAATACCCAGCAATGAGGCGGTAACCATCCTCGTAACGCTGCTGATGCCGCCCAGTTCGAGCCACCAATTCAGACATTTATCCCAATAACCCAACAAAATTATATACAAATACCTAAATCTAATTCTCTTGCGTGTGCATATACGTATATACGAATCAGAGGATGCTCTTTGGGTTGATGAAAACGAAGCGATAAACCATTTCTAACAATTCCTCAATCCCTCCATCAAAGGACCCAATGTTTTCACATCATCTGCATGAATGTGTAAAATGGAAAAATTAAAGTCTTTAAATGGTACAAGGGCTGCGAAAGAATCGGAGCATGTTCTTGGGGGAAAACAATTGGAGTCCGCAGTCAATTTTAGTACATCTTATATTATTAATTCAACGGTCCGTTATAAAAACAGGAGTAATATATATGGGAAATTCTAGCTCAGATCCAGCTCGGTCGAGCCAGTACTAATTATGTGGCGAGTATTTTATATTTGTCCTATAAATGATCGATAATGTAAGGAGAGTGATCAATTACTTGACAAATACAATATACTTGTTATATAATTTGTTGGGTTCGATCAAGCCAGGTTCGAATTAGAATTTTCCTAATATATATACACACACACAAATGCAAAACTCTTTTTTTTTTTTCTAGTTTTCAGTTTAGTTAATGTTTCTGCCCGATGGGGTGAGTCACCCGAGACGTGTATTTTCAATGACATTTTTGCCCTTCAATTTTGTGGCAAAATTGTGAGAGGGTAGGGGGTTTTAAGTGTGAATTTGTCATTTCATAGGGTCATGTATATGGAGTTTCTCGCCGCAATTCTATAAAGTAGGTTCTTTAATTTTGATAATTTTATTTCAATATCACCCCGGTTTGAATTTTTTTCTCTCTAACAGATAAGCACAATACCCAGTTGTATTTTGGTGAATTATCTAAAAACCTCCAGGGTTTAAAATCGGCTAAAATTCTCTCGAGTTATGAAAAATTTGCACGCGTGCTCTTAACAGTTAATGGCGTTACTTTGATCTTAAATTACCCGTTATGTCTTTGTTCTTAGAGCTATTGGATCTCAATTTTAAAAATAAACGATTCAAATTAATTTAAATATAAAAATAAAATCTTTTAATAAAACTTTTATTTATATATATATATATATGCATGTATATAAACACATATATAAATACACATACCTATATATACATATATATAAGCGCACACACATGCACAGAGATGTATATATATACACACACACACACAGACCACACCCCCTAGATGCCAATATCGGCTCACCACCATCGCAACCGCACCATTGTCGGCCGCCACCGTCGGCAAGTCGTACCATTTTCGGTGGATTCATCTCGATATGTTCATCAATATTCCTAATTTTATTTTTCAAAATTTTCATTCTTCTTCCATCGATTTGGGATCTAAATCAAAATCACCACCACATCTTTACTCTCAAATTTCACCTCTTTCAATTTGTATTTTAATAAATTAACACTACCAAGAGCCCATACACCATTAAACCACCATTCTCTAATCATTTTCTAGTAAAAATTCATCACAAAAATATAAGACCCGCCACAAACCTGAGTCTTCTATTTTTCACCACCAAAGCTTAAGTTTCTTCTTATATTTGAGTCTACTCGTCGAAATGAGCTTAACGGTATATTTATTTGCGAGATTTGAAGATGAATGAAGGAAGATTGAGACCTGTCACCACACCCAGGTCTTCTATTTTTCACCAACAAAGCTCAAGTTTCTTCTTATATTTGAGTCCTACACGTCAAGAGGAGCTTAATGGTATACGTATTTGATGGATTTGGTGATGAATGAAGGAATATTGAGTTTGTGTGCATGTGTATACGTGTGTTTACAACGAAGGGGTGGAGAAATGATGAAGGAGGAGGAGGAGGACAAAGAAACACCTTCTTTTTTTTTTTGGGTAATAATAAATATATTTCTATTTAGGGGCAATTTAGTCTTCTTTAATTTTTTAAAAGCCAAAAAATTCAAAATAGCATGCATACACGAACATAAGACGCGTGTGTATCACCCTCCGTTATTTGGATAGAATTAACTGTGTTTTTAAAAGCTTAGGGGCCTTTTAGCTAATTTTTATGCCCAGAGGGATTTTCAACCAGTTCGCCAAACCACAAGGGTAGGCTATGGAATTATTCCTATTAAAAATAATAAATAAAAAACCACCATAGTGAAAACTCGGTCATTCAAGAATCTACATGCGATGTCTGTGGATCCTAATGGGCACAGAGAGGTTGGGAGTTGATCACACTCGAATAAATTGCTTGTTTATGGTAATTTCGGATACATGTCCAAATATGATCTAAATTTTGTTATTGATGGGGTATCTATCGCATGAATTGTGCATCTTTGATAAAATATGGTTAACGATCTTCACATATGAACTACATTACATCCAAAATATAGTCCATTGGTCATGTTGACCATTAGATTGAGATATGCAAAAGCTTAATAACTCATATCTAACACAATCCAAAATTCAATAGTTTGATAACAAGATTATATAGAGAATATCATTGAAATTTCATAAAATTTCGCAAGCCCACGTTACTTAGTTGAATTATAAACATCGATAACGTCCCTTGAACTTGACTTCATATTTTCAAGGTTTGGTTTTGAATAGTCACAAGTCAATATTGACACGAACACACACTGAGAAAAATATTAATGCTAAAAGAGTTGCGTAATCATAGAAGCTTAGCTCATCACAAAGGTGAAGAGCTTTTGCATATCAATCACGTACATAAAACAGCAAGTGGATGAGAGAGAGAGAGAGAGATCTATTGTGCATAAGAAACTAAAGCATATCCTGATAGCAGGGTTCTCTCAATATTGATTTGCAATATTTAATAGCGATGAATACGTCCCAAGAGCCGCACTCACAATGCCCACCACGACTATGCTCGTGCTGATAATCAACTGGATAGGAAAATAAAGGCAAATAAATTTAAAAAAACAAATTAAGGAGCTTATTCGACTGAATATTTAACTTCCATGCACAACATAGAAATTTCTTATTATTGTAACATAAAAATGAGCATTAGATAGAGAGCCAATCACCTGCGTTCTCGTCGCTTTCTTGCCCAAAATCTTCATGAAACATAAAGAAGGCATTATAATCGCCTGAAAAAGAAAAAACAAAAAAACATCACAAGGCACTATTTAAATAGTAGGGATAGTTTGACGTACATTTCAAAAGAGAAATAAGTAACAAATTAAGGAACCTTTGGGTTTTATGCAATCCACACAGACATTCTAATAAAAAACACTGCCAAGTCAAATGTTCATATCATACCTAGAACGACAAAACATTATAATCTCGTTCGTCTTAGTATCTCCACATTCCAATGGATCAAAAGATACATAAATTAAATACATATATATCTTTCAAATTAGTTTTTTATTTTAAGATTATCGATGATACAAGGAATCTTGAAGGCAGCGAACAAACAATCTCTTTCTGATTGGTTAATCGGTTTCTTCATTCTATTACACTTAGTCGTAAAATGGCATTAGAATCGCTAACCATACGAGCAAAAATCATTAGGAATTAACCACCCATCTATTAACGTTAATTTGATGGAATCAAAACTATGCTCACCACAAGTATGCTGAGAAGAGAACCAATCAAAGCCATCACAAGACCTGCAAAAAGTAGGAGATAAAATCATCGACATTTTATCAATTAGGTGATTGTTCTGCAGCCTTCGACTAACCAGTACTTAATAATAATATAATAATAATAATATCTGGGTTATTTATTGAAGTTTTATGAGGCATACCAAAGAAAGGAATAAGAAATGCAAAGAAGACAGTAGAGACGACGAGGCATGTTCTCAGAAGAAGATAAAACCAGAGACTACTAGAGATTCTGAGGGGCACAAGCTCCTCTAAGCTCCTGGCCAATGGATTCATCAATAAAGCATATTTGCATGGTGTTAAGGAAGCCAGCCAATGAAGAAGATGAAGAATTGGATATTTGAAGGAAAAAAAAAAAAATTAGAGTAAACTTATAAAAAGGATATTTGGTGAATGGGTTTATGACCTGCAGAGAAAGTGAAGAAATACAGGAATAAGTATTTTTTAAGAAATGATAACTACGAGAAAACACAGATCAAAAGGAAAAAAGAAAGATATTATGATGTGTATATACAGTTGTCCACAATGCAATTTTTGAAATAATTGAATCAGGCGGCATGTTGAGAGTTATCTGGGATAGTGTACTCTGCCCAAACATGAGAAAGCCGGCGATTGCAACACCTCCGTATATGAGGACACACAAGAGAAAACTGCATGAAAAGCAAAAACATGAGGATCTAAGAGATAAAAAAGCTTTTGAATTCATAATCATTTTAATAAAAGGTAATGTTACAAAAATCTATCGTCTTTTCTCTTCAAGAGTTCAAAACCTTGCAGATAAGACATTCAGTATGGTATCAGAGCCATGTTAAACATAAGGTCCTAGTTTCAAATATATTAAATTTGACATATTTAGATTGGCAAGAGCCATGGTACGGCTATTAAATACTCAATATATCTCCTTTCTAACAATTTAAACTTTAGATGAGACAATTCGATATGGTGTTAAGAGCCAGGTCAAATAGAAGACCTTGAATTCATAATATTTAAATGCACATACTTATATTGAGAGGGTCCAGGTTCAAAATATTAAATATTTAACGCACCTCTTATCTAATAATTCAAGCTTTAGATGAAATCATCACTCAATAGATAAAATGCCTGCTTACCATGTTATGAGTGCACTGGTAAACTTAGTTTTATCAGCCATCGACTGATATATATTCGGGAATACTGAATGCCCCGAATAGCAGAATCCGTAAATACCAATTGCGAAGGAAAGACCATTCCAGATCACTGGTTGTCCAGTATGATGAAAGCCAACACCATCCACCGTCCCAAGGAAAACTAAGCAGAATACAATAACCACAGTTGCAAGAACACCGCCAGCTGCAAAAAAGAAACACTAAGAATCACAAATGAATTGGTGCCAGTAAAAGAGAAAGGGGTCCTTTCCTAGAACTATGATCATACAAACTGCCTCTCTTGCTTTCAAAATTACACACACCCCCATCTAACAATCAAAATTTGATGAAAAACTCAAAAAAAATTATCAGAAATGTTGTATGGCATCATCCGTATGTGCTACAAACATAGAAAAGTTTATCAAAATTTGAATGAAGGCATCATTTGACCAAGTGCAGTGACCGACAGAACCAGGTAACTAATTGTAAGGTGGAGATAAGTTACAAGAGAGGTATGTGTAATTTCAAAATCAAGAAGGAAGCTTTGTGTAATTCAACATAGTTATTTTTTTTTTTTTTTTTTTTTTTTTTTTTGTGGGTGTTGGGTGGACATTGTAATCATTTCTATAAGAGAAATATTTAATAATAAAATAGTGTCATTTCAGCACCTGAAAGATATGATATCAGCTGAAGATCCCTCAACCAAACAGTTGGCAGAACAATAAGGGCTGTGATAATACCAAAGAAGTGGATGGAGTCGAGCTTAAGGCCAGCCCACTCGAGACTTGCTCCAGGAAATATCCTAGTGAGATTATCACCTTCCAAGATGATAAACTCCACACAGTATGACTGCAGTGATGGGAAACGAGTTTAGGAATATGCTTTGATGACTAAACATGGATGAGCTGAACCTGGAAATGTTGTGCTCCACTTACATATAATTCTGCATACAAAATGATCTGCACCAAGAACACCATTTTATCAAATGGTTGAGCTTCACCAATAAAAAAGATTATGGAGAAAACAGAGAGATAGAAAGAGAGAGAGAGAGAGAGAGAGAGGAGGGAGGGAGGGAGGGAGGGAACAACACCCAAACAAACATATACACAAAACTTCCGTCTTGATTTTCAAATTCAACAAACCTTCCCTATGACTTATCTCCACTTATTTTGCTGGTCACTACACACAGTCAAACAATGTCATTATTCAAATTTAACAAACTTCCCAACCTTTCTTATTAGTTCAAGTCTCTTAATAAATTTTGTAAGTTTTGATCAAATTCCGACAATCGAAAGGGGTCTCGTAGTTTTGGAACGAAAAGCTGAAGTTTGTTCAACTATAATTGACCCTAAACTAATTTCTAGCAATGATTACATGAAGTGTCATGGAATGAAGATCCCAATAGTTGCATAAAAAAAATTGTAATTAGCTATGTAATAGATGTGATATACCGATATGAGTATTCGTCCAAATCTTCCAAATGCAGCTTCTCCAATATCTGGGTATGTTATGATGCCTTCCCTGCTTTCGAAGCAATACCTCATAAGAGAAGCTGTGTAACAACAGATAACTGCAAAGAGGACTAGAATTGACAAGCTAATCCAGCCAGCTTCTTTCACTGTGTATGGTGTGGAGAGCAGTCCAACCCCAGCCATCACGTTTACCCCTATACCAGACAATCATAAGAACTTTAGTCTTTATATTGCAGCACAAGTTACACTATTTTTTTCTTGAAAACCCAAGTAAAATTCTAACAGATGTTATAAACTTAATTGTTTAAAAAATAAAAAATAAAAAGAAACTCTAATTTCATCACAATAGTATCACAAAATGTGTAAAAGCATTTAGCTCATTTTTATACCAAACCAACCACAGACCAAGTTTTGCAACACGCGATCAAGTAATCAACCATATAGCAAGTGTTCCAACATTTGCCAAATATGTCACCCATCTTATAGTGAACGCCAACACAAGGCAAGTGCAACCCATTCGCTACATGATGAGTTATGGTTCAGCCAACCCCAGTCCGGGCTGGAACTTGTCAAAACCTTGGCTTACCATTGAATATCGTCTGAGAAAAGCTACACCCATGGCCAACCGGGAGTTCCCCTGCTAGTTGATCGTATATTGAAGCCTTCTGTGACCAGGATAACCGTGATGTAGAGATTCTGTCTGAGCCATCTTTCTCCTCCTCAACTTTTTCTTCCTTTGAGAGCAAACTTGCTTTTGAATCAGATGGGAAAAAGTCATTCACTTCAGAAAATGAATATCTAGAGCTGGAACGATGTCTCAAGTTTCCAAAAATTGGTGAAGCAGAAATTGTGTAAGAGTCCGTTGTCTCCCTGCTCCAAAAAGAAAAAGTAGTAATCACTGTGACTAGAAATCATCAAGTGCATGCAGTATAGTTGTTTGATTGTAAAGAACGGAGCAAGCAGGACACTTTCGTCTACTATCACCATAAGGGACGAAGCCGATGGGGGGTTTGCTGGTAGGGTCAGTTGCCCTTCCTCTCTTCTAATATAGAATGTCAAATTTACATATAATCTTTTTATTAAAACTCAGAACTATGCCACCCTAAAAATAATAAAATTTTATTTTATATATTGTAAACATACAATGTCCCCATCCAAGATTAGCATTTCTGGCTCTAACCTGGGATAGTCAAAACAATTTTAATTATTCATTTGTGGAAATTGTATTCCTTTAAGTCATTTTTGGATGAATGAGAAACTAAATGCCAAAATACACAATTTAAGCCAATGAATTCCATAATTAGATCTAGCTTCAATGAAACTCGATTCATCGAATGGTTGTCACCAGATTCGACAAATCTATGAACAGAATCAATTGTAGTCGATGTGAACGAGAAGTTCATATCTTTGTCGCCAAAGGCCACGGTGTTTAGATTATTACAAATAGACCCCTTTGTTGCCAAAATCAACATACTAAAATTCATTCTAGCTTCCCTTGTTTGAACTTCTCATATTTCAAGAAATTATTTGATAGTTCTAAATACTTTAATTAGATATTAATTAAAAAGAAATAAATTCTTGAGCTTCATTGTTGTTGAAATTTGTAGTATTGTTATCTCAAGAAATCCTCCGTTGTATGTTGAAGGCCATTGTTGGGAATCCATAAACACCAAATTCCAATCAGTAACATAAGTTGCCTAAACAGTTATTACATGTATCAACCAAACCCCTCTTACACGCAACAATTTTTTGCCTATAAAACAAACAAAGCTAATCCGCAAGAGCAACAAATGCGGGAACTAATATATATATATATATATATGGAGATAAACATATATATACGATCTAAATTTAATTTATTTACCTAATTATTTAAGCATAAATCTTTCTTTCTTTCTTTCTTTCTTTTTTTTTTTTCCTTTTTTGTTTCTCCAATTTTCTGGGGGAAGATTAAAAAAAACCTTCAAGCCAAAAGAACGTCATGTAACACATAAAAGAGAGAGAGAGAGAGAGAGAGGATGCTTACCGGTAACTCTGAGGCCACTGCTGAGAAGAGAAAGGCGAAGCAGAGGGTGATTTTCCACTGCCAGATTCTTCAGCCTCTCCATCACTGCTGCTGCCGCTGCCATTTTCGATCTTGTTACCATTATTTTCGACATCATCATCAGAGCTCTGCAAAAGATATTCAGATGACCCTCTCCGTGCCATGTTGTTCGAGAGCAAAGCCCACCCCACAATGGTAGAGTTCAGGAATATGTATATTCTCTCTCTAATTATACAGAGTTTTGCATGTGGAAATGGAAAACAATTAGTATATTAGTCCAAGGCGTTTTCTAGAGAAGATAGGACTAATGATTTTTTTCTTTTTTTTTTGGAAAAGTATATTAATGATTTATCAACTTATGAGCACTTGAGAAGTTTGTTTGTGGTGGAACTCGAAGCTGTGTAGAAGACACTAGGGGGGGCGCGGGGCCGCTGTGACGGCCCACTTGTCCCGAACAAGGCTATATATTTTTTGAACTTTTCAAAAAGGCTATTTGTATGTTTTGCTTTTCAAAGCAAGATCTTGTCCTTTTCTGTATTTGTGTGTAAGAAAATATTATATTAGTAACGATATTTAATGACAATATTAAACTCTTACCTTATCATACATTAATGTTTTTTTGTTTTGTCGTAATTATTAGTTCATAAAGTTATTAACAACAACAATTACATGTCTTGTCACTACAGAATATTAATTAAAAAAACACTGATATAGTAACTACAACATGACAGAAATTCGATCACAGCGATTCAAGTACATATTCACAGAACAACTTAGACACAGTTGTCATCACTGTTAAATATGTTAAAATTATTACTATAGCAACATGAATGTTGTAGCCACTTTAGTGACAATTCTAACATTTTCACATAATATTTGTTTCCCTTGAGGCTCTATCATATCTCTTTTTCTCAATGTTCTAAAAATCGGATCGAACATAAAATCATTCACCTTATTAGTTACTGGTTCGATCGGTTCAACCACCGATTCAACGGATGTGACGTTAAAATAAATTATAAAATATATTTAATATTATATATATATATAGATAAGATGTTATAGATATTAACAAAAAAAATAGTACAATTAATATATAAAAAATATTAAAAAAACTAGTTTTCAATTTTTTATAATTCTTTTAAATTTATGTTAAGAAAATATCTTTTCAAATCAAATATCCAATCAAATTCATAAAATATTAATCAAACCGAATAATAAATTCCACCATCAAGTTTACAAGTATTCTTAATTCACAAAGTTCTAACAAATGAAATCATCTTTCAAAATCTATTACATGACAAAAATATTCAATCAACATCTTTATCGATGAGTTAATTCCTTTATTATTTCAAAAGATGATTGACTTCACCGTAACCCGAAGCTGTAATAACATATTTTAACAAATACATATTATTATTGTTATTATGTATATTAATTTGACATAAGTAACTTGATTACATTAAAGTTATGCAATTTTAAGGAAAAAAAAAACACTTTAAGTAGTTTGAAACTTGAATTAAAAAAAATAAGGCTTTCATCTTTTTGCAGGAAACAACAATTGGCTGAAGTGCAAAGCAAAATTACACAGATACCATTAGTAAATTAAGACTATATTTAAAGCAAAATTGTCCATCTCCTTTATTGCACATCAGATAAGATGCAAACGTGATTTTCTATGCCAAAGAACTTCATATATTGGGTTTGGGTTCTAACTTGAGAGTCTTTAACTAATTACAAAAAATTTAACTAGATAAATCAGTTATAGCAAAAACAAAAAAAAAAACTTCTTTGATTGATTATTAAGTAGTAAATTTTTTTAATAAAAGAAATGAAGCAAAGAGAGAGAGAGAGAGAGGGAGAACATATAAAAAAAATCGTGATTTTATAGATCTTATATTTTGTTAAAAAAAATTATTTTTTTTTCAAAAAACAGTAACTTTCCGATTCAAATGGTCGAACCAGCACCGGTTAAATCGAGTATTAGCCGGTTCAAGCCGGTTCACACTGGGTCAATTGGGGGGAGGGGGGGGGTTAGGGTCAACTGGACAGGACACGCCTCCGATTCTCGATTGAACCGGTCAAACCGTCCAGTCCGGTCCAAGTTTAAAACATTGCAGTTTTTCTTGAGTCATTGCAGTGTTCCATAAAGCAGAGACTAGCACAAACAGAGTAAGGGCTTTAGCTATGTGGGAAGAAAGTACTTCACCATTTCCACATAATCCATTAGAAGGGTGGTCTCCCATAATTCTACCTACAAAAGCCAGATATGTACATTAATCATCACTGTAGAAATAAACTACATGCACATACCGAAATTGTGTAATATCCGTGTAATCACAAGATTTGTCGAAAAAATATGTACTCAGAACCAACCTAATTTATGCAAACGGTCGAACTCATTATCCATTGTATCGTGAGGCTGCATCTATTTAAGCAATTTATTTTATTCTTTGATTCGTCCTCCATGCGGGCCTGCAGAAGAGGTAGCAATTGTCATGCGCAACTTGCAGACAACAATGGCAGATCCGAGACTTTTGTGATTTTTAGAGTGAACACACACACACACACACACACACACATATAATATATAGAATACTGGTCTCTACAATATAGGACTATAGTTTGAGGGTCTTAATCACTTTTCTGCTTGCAAAAGTATACACTAATGTTAATTGATCATTGCAAGAAGTAAAAGCTTCATAAGATAGATAGTTTTAAAGAAACTAGCAAGAACATTGTAACTTTATTTAACTCAATCATAGTTCATTTCATTCACATCCAAGATCACACTTGTGTCTCCTTTCTTCACCTTAATTTTTAATTCCAATATATTATCCAATTTCTCCTATAACTTTACAAGGGACTATTAAAGCCGGTACCTTGATTTCAGTAGACAATGCACACCAAGCTCTGTAATTCTTTATTTATATACCTCAGTCAGGCCAGTAGTCCTCATTACTGGTTGCTGCCTCTCTTCAATCTGCATTGGGACAAATGCAGCTTCCTGGTGTTGTGCGGTGATTCCATCATCTTCGGAAGCACAAGGAAAAACATACCTATATTAATAGTAATCATCATTAACACAACAGGGAAAAAAAAAGAGTGTTTGTTTTTTTTTTCAAAAATACTGATTCTAAGCACTGATCTCACCTTGTTGTACACAGTTTCGTTTACAATTAGGTGAAAGCTCAAAATATCAGATCTTGGGCTCAAGAATCACAGGAAACACTAAGTTCAATAGCACCAGTGAACATGAACACGCCTCTAGAAACAGCTCTCCATGACATCTAGCATATATCCATGCTCACGTAAACATGCAGTTAGTGAATCTAATCCATCATAAACAAAGTTCTCTTCAGGATGAGTACGATCGCCATTAAGAAACACATGCACACCATCACTAAGTTCAATCCAGCTGCAACCAGGTGATTTCTTCACATCCTGTTGCCTCATCGTGTGTCTCAGCTCCGCCACATCTTCATATCTTCCAGCTGCTCCATAAATATTAGACATCAAAACATAATTTCCACAATGCTCTGGCTCGAGCTCAAGCACCCGTTGAGTGGCAACCTCAGCCAGGTCAGCATTCCCATGGAGCCGACATGCAGCCATGAATGACCTCCACACAACTTGATTAGGCTCTAACGGCATACTTGACATCAAATCAAAGGCTTCCTCAAGTTTCCCAGCTCGACCAAGCATGTCAATCACACACTGCATAATGTTCAATAGCTGGAGTGACACCATATCTTGGCTGCATTTCTGCAAGAAGCTCTCGCCCTCTGCTTAAAAAGCCCGCATGGCTGCACGCTGATAATGCTCCAACAAAGGAGACAGCATCAGGCTTCAGTCCACATCCATGCATGCAAGAGAACAGATCCAATGCCTCATTGCCAAACCCATGCATGCCATATCCCATAACCATAATATTCCATGAAGCCACATCCCTAATTTTCATCTTATCAAAAACTAAACGGGCTTCCCTCATACTCCCACATTTTGCATACATATCCATAATTGCATTGTCAGTGTATGTACTGTGCAGCTTGTCTAACCCATTAATAATCATATAGCCATGAACCTCTCTACCATAAATCAATGCTGCCAAATGTGAGCAAGCAGGAAGTGCAGCAGTAACAGTCACCAAATCAGGCTGAAACCCTGAATTTAACATCTCCTTCACAAGCCTCAAAGTTCCATCATGATCGCCACATTGTTCATGAACACTGATAATTGAATTCCACGAATACATGTCCTTTTCAATTGTGTTCTCAAACACCATCACTGCATCCGCAAGCTGCTGGCATTTCCCATACATATCAATTAGTGCATTCAAAACTGCAACCCCCAAGTCATAACCCATTTTTATTGCAAATGCATGAACTGACTTGCCGTTATAAACCTCTGCTGCCAATGCTACAGCTGATAATACCCCAGTAACAGTGAACTTGTTAGGAATGAGCCAGTGTCAGCCATCTTCCTAAAAATCACGAAGGCCTTATCAGACTCACCAATCTGCACATATCCATTAATCATAGCATTCCAAAGCACAATATCGTCTTTTTTAGGCAATTCCTCAAACACTTCTGCCGCATCACTCATGAGCTCGAACTTTAGGTAACAATGTACCAATGCACTACCTATAAACAAATCGAAATCCAGCCCGAGTTTAAACAACAACCCATGAATATTTTTCAAATCCACAACATTTGAAGAAGCCTTAATCACACAAGGGAAAGTAAACTTATCAGGAGCTACACCAAACAACCGCATTTTACGGTAGAATTCAAAAGCTTCAATTGGCAAATCATTCACGGTCAATCCAGCTATAATAGAATTATAAACAAACACATTGTGAACATCGCTTGATGCATTAAAAACAGATATAGCATCGGCAATGGAGTTGCACTTGGAGTACATATTGATAAGGCTAGTAGCAGAAAGAGGGGAAACAAGATGACCACTGACGAGCAAGCGCGCTGTGGACTTTTCTTCCCTTGGAAAACTCTTGATTTTTCGCACATGATTGAAGTAAAGCAATGCAAGTTTGCAGATTAAGCAGTGCTGTTGATTTGGAAGAGAATTTGCGGGAGAAGTGGAGATGGGTTTTGCGTAACCGTATTGCCAAGAACATTCTTTTGTTCATTGTAATGAAGCTTTTTTTTCAACAAGTAGAAACGGTTGACAATGGCCGGAGAAAAGCGGGTGGAAAACCTGAAACTGGCTTGCTCCGCCGAGTACGGCGACGAGAGAGAAAGTAGCGGGAGAGTTCATTTTGTCCGATATTGTTTTTCTTTTGTAGTGGGCCGTTGGGCTTTTTAGTTTGTACAGATGGAATATTGGGCCACTTGTAGAAGCCCTTAATTAAACAGACTTTAAGATCAAAACAGGACTGAAAATTAGGGTTGTAAAATTATTTGATTCGTATCTAAAAGACTAAAACGTTAAGTAAAATTATATTTAAATAAATTATATCCAAAAATCACCTGTAATTGTCTTCTTTATTCATGATATATAAGGTCAAAATAAAAATTTATAAAATTTGAATAATTAAACCGAAAACATCCACATGAAAATGAGCCTATTTGGATTATAATTATCAAAAACAAAAAAACCCGTTTAGATGAACTCTTTTATTTTTTTTTCGGTTTGTTGGGGGGGGGGGGGGTGCTGGGGCTGGGGGTTGGGGTGTTGCAAGTTATGTTAAATGCTTATTGATAAGTTAAACCCTCCAAAATCAACATTTGATCTTTTTATAGTTTAAAATTATTGCATGCAAACGCGAAACTTTTAGCTTAAGAGAACAAAAAATAACTATGAAACTTTTGGACAAGTATTTCGGTAAATCTATTTAAACAGGCCCAATGATTACTTGAATTTAACCTATTAAAGGTCTCACGATAGAAAATTCTGAACTTTGAGAAATTAAGGAATCACATAAAAATGAGCCCAATAAAATTACTTGGCCCAATATGAAGCTAGTGTCGTGGCCCAATGTCTGGCATCGTTTTAAAATTGAAATATCAATGGCCTAACACCAATCCAAGGTCAGTGTCCAAATTAATATCAAATCAAACACTAAATAAATCCTTTATTTAATCCTAATCATTATCTAATTATACAATATAGTACAAAAACAGAACTTTATTGTATTATGGCCCCACAACCATTCCTTACTTGGCCAACAAATCCTCCCCACGCATCTCTATATTTTTCTTTTTTGGCACAAAATTACATAATGAAAAAATATCCGTTCCTTGGTGCTAAAGAAATACAATCCCATTATAAGCACCCACAGCCACCCCCCCCCCCCCCCGGCCACCAAAAAAAATTATAGCTACATATCATGCTGCAGATTTTTGTGAAGATGGGGCAATTCCTCAACAAATTTGGTGCTCCATGTCTTCCAATCTCACTTCATATGTGTGTCAAATAGTCTACACGAATAGAAATATATACACACATATATGAAGGGCTTTCCATATCCACTGCTCTTGAGGTACTAAATCTTGACAAAAACCTTTTAAATATATATATTTTGACAAATGACCCCTTCTGTTGAGTTGAGAATGAGACAGTATATAGCTACACTAATAATCGTGATTATTTTGAATAAATGGGCATATAATGTGATTAAAATAGCTATTTTTTCTCTTTTCTTTCATTTAAAACGTATCAACTTACCAGAAGGAGTACTTATTTGACGAGAGTTTGTATATCATAGGAGTATTTGCCAAGACTACATAGATCAAGGGTTGGTGGATGTGAAAAGCCCGTCACATAAAAGTGCCAACAACAGCACACTTACACACATATTTGTGAAAATTGAATAAGTTTGTGGTCAGTTTATATAATTTAGGGGTGTAAGCTGAACTGAGCCGGCTTAAGAGCTTAATTAACCGGCTTGAGTTAAGTTTGATTCAAACTCAATATTTTTGAGTTCGAGTACTTGAGCTTCTTTGCGAGTCGGGCTTGGATTTAAAAATAAGTATTCAAAAGCTCACGAGCTGGCTCATGAGCTTTAATTTTTTTTTTTTTAAATATATAAAAAAAATAATACAAGTTATACAAATATAAATATTAAAACTATACATAGTATAGGCATATACATCTAAAATATTTGTTAGAATAATTCATTTTTTAATATATGCATATAAAATATTAAAAATCATCTTATTTCAAGATTTATGACAAGTTCTATTGAAAATGAGCTCGATTTTAAGCTCGAGCTCTAATAGACTTGATTGTAAATAAGTCGAGCTTGAGCTCAAAATTTTGGTGATAAGCTTGAGCTTAAACAAAAATTTATAAGCTCGATGAGCTTGAGTTTGAGCCTAAATATCTTCAAAAGCTCGACTCGCTTACACCCATGGTATAATTATTATTTTGTGCAGGAGCTGAGAAGAAAAAAGATTTAGAAATTGGGGCTATAATAGAACAATGCTACGATAAGTTCTTTGTGAACACTGAGGATTGGAGCCCTGCAGACTTTTATCATGCAATTTGTCAGACAGTCGAGTATTTTTCCTTTCTTTTCTTTTTTTTTTTTTTTTTGACATTCTATAATTTATTTACTCAATGATTATGTGCGACAGAAATAGAAAATTTTAAAAAAAATAGAAAAAAGAAAAAAATAAATCTCTAGCAAATACATAATATTATTTGTTGTTTTTTTTTTATCAGAGAAATTAACATAACACTTGGTAGCACACAATTTCGAGTGCCAAAAACCAGCACAATTCGGGAAGCATATCGCGTAAGTAAACATTTAAATTTTGGTATATATATGATTTATATACTCAAAAGCAGTATCATCACATTATGCAGTTTCAAAAGATTATGATGACATTTTCTTCATTGAAACCTTTGTTATTCGGTTAATTGGTTGCCAAAACTGTGAAATCTTCTGTTACTTTCATAATTACGCTGACACACCCTTAAAGTTTGACCGTTTAATAAACAATACTAAGTTTGTGAATTTTTTTTTCACGAGAAGATCGCCTGAAATCTTCGTTTAAATGTCCAAATTTTAGTCCAAAGGAATTTCCAAGATATGAAGTAGGATTTTTGGAGGAGATTTTGATGAAAGAAAGATGAGAGTATTTTTTTTCTTTTTGGAGGGAGTATCATCAATATTGTAATTTGAAAGTTGTACGGGCAATTTGATAATTTGATTATCTCGATTAAAGAGGTCTTAGTTTTATTAATCCTTTACTGTTTTCGAAGCAGTAGCACTTAAAACCAGAATTGTTTGTGATTTAAAAATGGATATAACTATAATCATTTTGCATTTGTATATATAAATAGTTTGATTTATTTACATAAGTATAGGTTTTCTGCGCAGGTTTCAGCTTGGGGCCTGGAGCTGCTCTCATATGTGGTATCTGTCATGCATGCATTATATTCTTGTTCAATTTGAGCCAAGTCATATATTGAAATTTACAAAATCCACAATACATATATTTTTGGGAAAATTCCATATTGCCCCCTCTACTCTGGGCTAATCTCACTTTACCCCACTCAATTTTAAGTTGCAACATTTTAACCCAAAGTATGTATAAGCATCTTAAACAAATAATATAAACAAACATACACGCATTAAGAGTTTGTTTGGATGGACATTTTTAAAAGGAAAACACTTATTCTTTGAAGGAAAAAAGCATTTCAGAGGAAAAATTAGAGTTTGATTGGATTTTTTTTAAAAAAAAATTAGAAGCTAAGGGGGGGCAAAAACTAAAGTGGGTCTTTTTGAAGTTCTGCAAAATAGCTTATAAAGAAAGCCACATTTTAAAGTACTTCAAAATTACTACATGAAAATACAAAACTATTTAGCTTGAAAGAAAAAAATAAAAAGTTCAACTATAAAAATAAAAAATTAATTTTTACGTTTTCACACACGTTCACTCGTTTTATATGACCAGATCCAACCTAATTAATTTATATTTCAATTGTTCAGAAACATCATCAAGACACAGGAAAATTCTTGTCGAAGGAAGAATTTGAAAAGATCCTTCAATTGTTGATTCTTGAGACAGAAGTTACCAATATTTGTTCAAAAGACATGCTATTTTATCTGTATGGAGTGCCAGCCACTGCCTTGTTCTTGAAGCCATTTTTGGTTCCAAAGTTAATTCCAAACGAAGTTTTCATCCCTGGAGTCACGTCTGCCGCTGTTTTTATTCTAGCAACGCTTAACAAGATTTGAACTGATCATTATAACCATTATGACCCTAGGTAATTTTTATATGAATGAAAATTTAAATATTTTAAATTAATGATAAATTAGTGTGATTTTTTATTGATCGTATCATTTAACCGAATCAGTGTGATTTTTCATGATTAATGGTTATATCTTTTTATTTAGAGTAAATCACATTAAGCACTCCAACCTTTGGGATATTTTACACTTTGGTACCCAACCTTTATAAATGTGCGCTTTGGTACCTAACATTTATCATTGGTGCTCCGATGGTATTTTTTACACTATTTCGATAAAATATTCCTCAATATTTTCCAGAATATACTCGAATATTCCCTAAAGATTCCATCAAAATAGTGAAAAAATACCATCGGCACACAAATGATAAAGGTTAGGTACCAAAGCACACATTTACAAAAGTTAGATATCAAAGTACAAATACCCCAAAAGTTGAGGTGCTTAATATAATTTACTCTTTATTTAATAACTCTATTCTGAAGAGTTGCAACATTTTGAAAAGGCATTTTATTTTCTTTAAGTAAGAGTGGATGAAACCAAAATTTATCTATTCATTTTTAGCCTGTACACCAACTACGAAAAAGCACAAGAAGCCATTTTATGATTTCTCTTCTCTCGTATATAGTCTGGAGAGTTCTAAATAGTTTAAATTTGATAGTTCTTGATATTTATAGTATTGTTATCTTAAGGAACTAGATCACTGTATCTTGAGAGGCATTGCAAGAAAATAAGCAAATTCGTGATAATAGAACAAGTGATAATTGAAAATTTTTTCATTAATTATATAAATTTAGTGACAACAAAATTATATCGCCACGAAACATAGCTTTGCACAATGTCAGATGTGACAACATAATATAAAAAGGTAACAACATAATGCAATATTGATAATTAGTCACACATCTATGATAATAACTTAGTGACAACAAAATTTTTTGACAACAACCTAACAACAATTGTTTTTGTTACCAAATTGCCATTATAATTGTATTATTAATTATTAATTACGACAACTAAAACATAAATTGTTGTCATCATTGAGTGATATTATGACAACATAAAAGTTGCCACAAAAAAAAACTAGTAACAAAATCGAAAGTATTATCGCTTAATACAGGTAAGAACTTTTATATTGTTACTTCTATATTTTGTCACTACTATTACTTTTTCTTGTAGTGGGAGACGATTGTCGCTTAATTGGGAGCACCAACTACGGCGCAAAATTAATCATCTTAAAAACAGAAATACAATTCTTGCCCCCAACTTATTTGTGACTATTTTAAAATCATACATTTTTTAATTTCCAACATTATATTAATAAATGGGGCGTATTTGTAACATTTTTGAATCATAAAAAGTTGTAATGCTTATATTTTGTAGATGGGTGCTAGTATAAGGTATCAACATAAAGATGAGGAGAATGTTATGTTTATCAACTATGGGAGGTGATTATCATATGAACTTAATTGTCGGTGATATAATTGTTATATGACTCCAATTGTTTCAATTAATGGAATAACTTTTATCTAAAAAATTCACTAATACGACTAATTTTCAGTGGATACAATTGCATTAAAACAAAAGGATATCATACTTTATTTAAATACACTTAGAGTTAGTAGATTACACTATGAAAGAGCAATACAAGTTGGTGTAGCATGTATACTGCTCGTTTCGTTAAGATTTGTGTCAATAATTCGCACAGTAGCCCCATTCCATTCACTTACGAGGTTGTTGTCAATTCAAAATTTTCCACACTCGGTTTTCTTTTTTTTTTTTTTGGCCCCAACAATTTCTTCAAAGAGAACTAGTTTCGTTAGTGTGTTTCACACATTTAATACTAGAACCAAAGCCATACTTCATTTAATAGAATGCAAGATGATTTACAATCTAGTCCCCATAGGGGGTCTAAGTGAAATTAACCCGTACAAGTATATATATCACTAATTGTTTCAATATTATAGCAACTAATAGTCAAAATGACGGGAAATCGGGAATATATGTACAGACACACACACACACACACACACACACACATACTAGCAATACCGCACATCTTACGTGTGTGCAAAATATAAAAAATATATATTTTTGATTTAGTACTTAAATTTTTTTTAGGATGAAAATAGAAATGAAATATTAAATTTCTTTTATAAGAATACCTTTTTAAGAATTATTTGAAAAAAAATTATTAAATTATAATAATTTAAAATAAAATAATTATATGAAATAACATTATATGATAAAGAATAAACACAAAAAAAAATCAAGTAATTGTAATTAGAGAAAGTGGTTTGTGGGTTGAGAACATGAGTTTTTTAAATTGGATGTAATATTATAATATTGACATTTTAATTTACTTATTTATTACATGTGTTTACTAATTAAAAGGGTAAAATTGGCACATCAAAATTTGGTATCCAAATTGAATCGATTTCATGTGAATTTTCAATTTTAGCCATAATTTTACATATCTCTATTTATGCCACTTGCAATGCCACACACTCTACACGTGTGTAAATTATAAAAAATACATACTTTACTTTAATGCTTAAATTTTTTTAGAATCAAAATATAAATATATTATTAGAATACTTTTTTTAGGACTATTTGAAAAAATTTATTAGAGAGAGAGATAATCAAAAACATTAATTATCGATTTAAAGAAATGTTGTTTATTAAATATGAGTTTCAACTTTCAAAATCTAAGATGATGGAAAAAGTAGTTTGTGGGTTGAGAACATAGGTTTTCAAATTTGATATAATATTACAATATTGACCTTCTATTTGCTTTTTTCATTGTATGTGTTTACTAATTAAAATGGTAAAATTGACACATCAAAATTTGGTATCCGAATTGTATTGATTTTATGTAAATTTTTAATTTTAGCCACAATTTTACATGTCTATAGTTTATTTTAGGGATAATTACATCTACACCCCCTGAGGTTTGGTGTAATTACCGATACACCCCCTGACATTTGACTATTTACAATTACACCCCCTCCACGTTAGTGCCATTAACAAATAACCCCTTCCGTTAGTGGCCGTTAGGGTTTATGGCTGCAGACGTTAGTTTATATTTGTAAACTTCCGAAAATACCCTCAATGAGAGGGAAATTAATTGGCATAGTTTTTTGACTTTTTGTATGACCATAATACCCTTGCGGGGGCAAATGTAATTTTCAAGAACTTTAAGGGGTGTAAATATAAGTTTTGAAAAAAATCAACAAATTAAACAATCAAATAATTCTATTAAATCAAGATAAATCGAGAGAGAGAGAGAGAAGAGCCGGGCGGATGGGTGTTGGGTTGGGTTGGGCGGAGGAGCCGGGCGGATGGGGGAGATGGGTGTTGGGTTGGGCGGGGGAGGAGCTGGGCGGCGGCGGCGGGCGGGGGTGGGCGGGATGGGGGAGATGGGGGTTGGGTTGGGCGGCTGAAGAGACGAAGAAGAAGAGAAAAAGGAAAAAAAAAAAAAGAAAAAGAAAAAAGGAGAAGAAGAAAAAAAGAGAGGAAAGAGGAAAAAGGAAAGAAAAAAGAAAAAAGGAGAAAAGGAAAAGAGAATGAGGGCATTTTTGTCAACTCACAAAAAAAAAAATTTTGATTTTTTTTGTTCAAATATTTAAGGGCAATAATGTCTTTTCCATAAAACCGTAAGGGTTTTGAAACTAAATCTTTGAATAGTGGGTGTAATTATAAATAGTCAAATGTCAGTGGGTGTATCGGTAATTACACCAAACCTCAGGGGGTGTAGATGTAATTATCCCTTTATTTTATATAAAATTGATGGGCAAATTTATTAAAATCACATAAAAAAAAATACAATTTGTGAGGCAAAAATAGCTTTCTTTTTATAATAGTATAGATATAAAATTGAAGGGTAAATTTTGTAAAATCACATACATAACCATCATTTATGAGACAAAAATGACTTTTTTTTTATAATAGTATATATATATATATATATATATATATTTTTTTTTTTTTTTGATACAATCATCTCGGGACACCCTACTAGATGTCAATCAGGAAAACACTCCCACACACTCACTCAAAGGAGAAGGGGTAGAGAACAAGAGGAGTCGAACTTAGGATCTTCCTGATACCACTTTTCGAACCCCCACCACTCGATTGTGAGCCTAAGTAGTTATAATAGTATAGATATATGTATATATGTATTTTGCTAAATAGTAACTTCAGCAGCACGAAGAAAAGATATAATATTGAGGAAAAGAAGACGTTAAATAATTTAAGTAGCATTAAATGCTTATTATTGCCACTATCGTCGCAAGGTAAGTCATCCCCTCCAACAGCAATAATGATTTACCGTAAGAGCGGTTTGAATGTAATTGAATAATTTTCAAACTTGGGAGAATGTATCCATAATTATGCCAAACTTGAGAGGAAAACACTTTAATCATCCTTTGAAAATATTTGAAGGGGGTATATTGGTAATTTACTATTGGAATAAAAATACTTTGCATGCCGAATTATAATTATTTTTAGACTTTAATCTCCAAGCGTTCGTCAATACATTTTACATTACAAATTACCTGAGATTTGTATTTGGCACCCTAGAGCTAATTTTCCGGCTATTGTAGTTGTCGAAAAGTGACCGGCAAAGCAATGTGATGGTGTTAAAGGTAAAATTGATAGGGAAGAAGTTATTGAATTTTAAAATTAGTTTGGGAGCTTTTCTCCTAATGGTTAGACAAGTCTAATAATGGAATGCATGAATCTCTGATCTATTGGTGGTTACATAATGGTTTGAAAAAAAATTTGGACGGAGAGTAACTTGAAAGAATAAAGTGTGAATTTTGTGTAGCTTTTCTAATAAAGTGTAATAAAAGAAGTCTAGTGATTAAAGTGTAAAGTAAGCTATAGTTTGGGAGTCAAATTAAGCGTATGTATAACCTTTACTATTTGTTTTATAGTTTCTTGATTTTTGTTAACGATCAGGGTATAATAAATGTAAGTTTTCAAAACTAAAGGGTCTGTGATTACTTCGAACATTAGGAGAGAATGGTGTAATCATCCCGAAGTATTACTGGGTGTTTTTATGTATACATTTTCTTTTCAAATTTAGGTTGGAAAAAAAATTGATAAAGGACTACTAAGAGTATTCTTTTAAATTTAGTGGTGGAGCCACATATAATTTAAAAATTCATGTGCGCCCTCTGAATTTTAAATTACACCACATATATCATTAAATTTGAATAACTATCATAATTCTATTCTTTAGTGCAATGTGCACTTTGTAATCATCCTTTAGTGCACCCAGGCTTTTTTGTAATTTATTATTGGACAAAGTACGTCTAGGAGTTATGATGTATTATAAATTGGTTCATCTTATTTTAAAAATTACAAATACACCCTCGAGATTTAGGAACTTTGATAAGTTCAAAAAAAATAACTTTCCTACAAACATAATGGTCAATCTGGCCGCCAAGAGGCGCCTCATCAAGTCTAGCAAAATTTTCAATCAATTTCGTTATTCTACCAAACTCGAGAAATAATTTTACTTTATACCACAACAACCATCACTGAGCATTACCATCTATAATTCGATACCGTGACTACTTTGTTTTTCAAATTGGCTTTATACATACCTTTATATCTCGGACTCGTCAAAATCATGAGAATCCAATCTCAAAACTCCGTCGAAAACAAAAGAATTATAATCCACCTTAATGAAGTATGAATTTGTTTAGTTTATACATACCTAAAGGGGTATTTATAATTTTTGAAATAAAAAGAACTAATTTATAACCATATCACACATCAAGAGATGAAAATGTAATTTGCCCTCAATTAATTTTATTATTGATAACTCATAACTAGTTATATGCGCCCCTCATCCTATTTTCCTTACCAAAATTCTAGAACCAAATGGAGGGTTAAGGAAATATACAGTTAGAGAGCAAGAAATATTACATTCCATCTTGAGAAAATGAAAACAAATGTTGTCGATGTATACAATATATATGTATATCTACATATACTCTGTGTGTCTTAAGTATGTGTTTTGAATTCTATATGTAGACCTTAAATCCGCTTAGATCTCCAAATGTCAAAAAGCAGTCTCACATCTTAACCTGTTTTAGCGGGGGATGAGCTGGTCTTTCTTGCAATTTTTTTGAGCATGACACTGTCTGAAAAATATTCCAGTGAGATTTGCCCTGTCCCATTTTGACCATTACATGGTTAACATATGTCCTAATTCAAGAATAATAATTTCTTGTTTTTTCGGTACACAAAAACAACAATCATTGGATGGTCTTTTTTGGATGATCTTACATCACCTTGATCCAAGAAATCTTGGAAAAATGAGGGGGCAGGGGATAATTGTGTCAAAAAATCGTTAGGCAAGAAAAAAAAAATTCTTTTTGTTTGGCGTAGGTTGTTTTGTCCCCTCTTTTCCATTTTCATCACACGTAGGGAGGGGAGAGAGAGAGAGAGAGAAAAGAAGGAGGAGGAGGAGGAACTAGGAGGAGGGAATGAGAATGAAGAGAGAGAAAGAGAAAGAAAAGGAAAGAAGGGGGTGAAAAAAAGATCATCAATTTTCTCCACTTACCCTGTTTCTTGATTTGCATGGCTGAGCTATGCAAATAAACAATCGAAAAAAGAGAAAGAAAACCATCGAAATCAAATCAATGCTGACATTAGATCCACGCAGATATTCTTTGATATCATACAGCATTGAATAAAAAAAAAACAAAAGTGGTCAATTTGTTTTTCCCCAATCGATCAAACAAGGCCATACATAAATACATATATATATATATAGCTAGCAATGAAGGCATGGGAGGCGACCGTCCGTAAAACGCAGGCGGCGGCGAAGAAACGTGCCAACACGATCTTCGGCACATCCTACGCCATAGATATGGAAGAAGAAAGCAATGATGAAAATCTAGAAGATGAAGAGCAGCACGCGAGTGGTGAGGTTTACCATGCAGAGAGATTTCTCCCCAACGGCGACTACTACACCGGTTTTTGGGCTGACAATTTCCCCCACGGCCAGGGCAAATACTGGTGGACCGACGGGTGCATGTACGTGGGAGAGTGGTGTAAAGGCAAGACGATGGGGAGCGGCATTTTTAGTTGGCCGTCTGGCGCAATGTATGAGGGCCATTTCAAGAACGGTTTCATGGATGGTGAGGGCACGTACACGGGGGCCAACGGTGGGATGTACAAAGGTGCTTGGGTGATGAATCTCAAACATGGCTATGGCGTGAAGGAATACCAAAATGGGGATGTCTACGAGGGCGATTGGAGCAGAGGGTTGCAAGAAGGGCAGGGGAAATATCAGTGGAAGAACGGGAATTACTATGTTGGGGAGTGGAAGAATGGCAAGATTTGTGGTAAGGGTAAGATGTTTTGGACTAATGGGAACGTTTACGAAGGGAACTGGGACGACGGGCTGCCTAAGGGGAATGGGACATATAAGTGGGCTGATGGGAGCTTCTATGTCGGGAATTGGAGCATGGATCCCCAGGAGCAGAACGGGACGTACTACCCATCGGGATCCTCGTTGGAAGGGAACCTCGAGTGGGATCCACAAGAGGTCTTCAATAATGATTTGAAGGATTGTAAAGTGTGCCCGTCTGAGAAAGTACCGATTTGGCCCTCTCAGAAGAAGCTCGCAGTGTGGAGATCAACCAAGGGATCAGATCCCGTGGCGAGGCCACGAAGGATGTCGGTTGATGGTAGGATAGATTCAGGTTTGGATAAGGATTTGGGGGGAATGAGGTTGTCGGATGGAGCCGCCCCGTCTCCCTGGACTGCGGGGGCAGTCGAGAGGGGGATCGGGCCCGAAGCCGATGAGGTGTCTGTTGGTTTGCACTCTGAGAGTGGTAGTAGCACGGCTTCTAGGGGGACTGCATTGAGGATACCTAAGACGGTTAAAAGACAAGGGGAGACTATCTCTAAAGGGCATAGAAATTTTGAGCTCATGTTGAACTTGCAGCTGGGGATTAGGTAATTTTATTGACCATTTTCTTCCTTCCTTTTTTACATATACATTTTTGTGTTGTGGCTTCTTTTTTTGAATTTGTTGAGATGTGGGTACATGCGAAAAAGCTGCCAAAAGATGTTAAAAACCTTAAAAGAATTTGAAACTGTTAAAAGTTGGACAGGAGTTGGCTAGGAGTTGGCTGTTGTAACTTTCAGCTTCTTTTCTGATTAAAAAAATCAAACAAACAAACAAATGCAAACACAGAAAATTCTTTCATGGACCGGGTATATGGACTGCACCCATGTACCCTGCGATCCAAATTCAACCACGTGCTAAATGCACACTGTCAACACTCTTCAACTGCTAGAATATAGCAGAAAGCTCGAAAAGTACTTATTTTAAAATTTTTCAGAACACCCTTTACATATGCGACGTGGATCAATTGACAGAAGGTGCATCCATTAACAACCCTTCTTATATTTTGGACTCAAAAGATTGGCATACGTAACTAAAACTGTAACATGCAAAACAAAATGCACTAGTAAAGCATAGGTTGTAAGAATATCAACACTTTCTTGTTTTTGCATAATCCAATTTGCTCCTGTTCAAGAATTGGTTTCATTGTTTCAAAAAAGATCGAAATTTATACTTAACGATAACCTTCATGAGAAACTGCACAGGCATTCAGTCGGGAGACCCGGACCGCCTCCATCGCTCGATTTGAAGCCATCAGCTTTTGATCCTAAAGAGAAATTTTGGACAAAATTTCCTCCGGAGGGTTCAAAAATCACTCCACCTCACACATCTTGTGAATTTAAGTGGAAAGATTACTGTCCCAAAGTGTTCAGGTTAGAGGGGCATTTTTTTACCATAATGTGTTTTTTTTTTTACTTGATGGTTCTTGAAATCCTAGTTTCGTTTCAGGACACTGAGAATGTTGTTCAAGGTGGATCCTGCAGATTACATGCTATCCATCTGTGGCAACGACGCGTTGCGAGAACTCTCATCTCCCGGAAAAAGTGGAAGCTTTTTCTACTTAACCAACGATGATCGTTACATGATAAAGACGATGAAGAAAGCAGAAGTGAAAGTGAGATTTTTCCGTTTCCAAAATAAGTGCTTTGTGAGCTTTTCTTTTTGGCGTTTCCTCCTAGGTGTTTGCAGTGCGTGCTTTAGCTTTTTCAAAGCCAAAAAAATAATAATAATAACTCAAAGCACCTTATAGTCAACATTTAACAGCTTCTGCACTCTAATTTTTTTTCGCAAACACTAACAAATTTTGTTGTTCATTTTCTTTTGCTAAACTTCCCAAATTAAGCACTCCCAAAAAAAGCCTTTTTAAACACTCCCATAGTTGCTTTTCAGTTTTCCTTTATTTTTGGTTTCTTTTTTTTGTGATTTTCTTTTTTTTTTTCTTTGGCTTTCTTAGCTGTTTGCAGTGCATACTTTCTAGTTTTTCTAAAAATAGAAAAAGGTAACAGGAATACAGCGAAATAAGCTTCAAAAGATGTTCTCATTTTTTTTTTCATCTTCTGGTTTAGGTGCTTCTACGTATGCTAAGCGCTTATTTTAATCACGTTCGATCATTTGAGAACACCCTTGTGACAAAATATTACGGACTCCACTGTGTCAAGTTGAATGGGCAGAAGGTATATATGATCAAATCAAAGAATAAATTTCTTAAAAAACATCCTTGTTTTCTCAGAAGAACTAAAGTTTGTTTCATGGTTCAGGTAAGGTTCATCATCATGGGAAATCTGTTCTGTTCGGAATATACGATCCATAGAAGATATGACTTGAAAGGATCCACTTTTGGGAGATTGACTGACAAGCCAGAGTCAGAGATTGATGCAAATACAACACTCAAGGACCTCGATCTCAACTTCATTTTTCGACTTCAAAAAACGTGGTTTCAAGAATTTAGAAGGTTATTTTCTTACAACCCCTTTTTTGTTGTCATGTGTGGTTACATCGTGTTTTGAGGGGTTAATTACAAGAATGGAGGTAACTACTGAAAACCCATCAAAGTTACAACCGTTTTCACGTAGTATGAAAAGTTACAAATGCCTCCCCCTATGTTTGGTAATGTGTTACACATACCCCCCAACTGCAAATCGGATTTGTAATATAATGTCAAACATTATGGGGCGGTATTTGTAATAAAAAAGAATGAGACAAGTCCGTTTTTCTTTTGTGTGTGTGTGTGTGTGTTTGTTTAGCAGAAAATGACCGTTTTGTTCCATTTTTATGCAGACAAGTTGACAGGGACTGTGAGTTTCTTGAACAGGAGAGAATTATGGACTACAGCCTTCTCATTGGTCTTCACTTCACAGAAGCAACACACGATGACGTGACCCCATCCGGTTCCATGACGCCTGTTGGTAAATTACCAAAATGCCCCTGAAAATCTGTTATTTCATTCAGTAACCCATTGTCTTAATTCAACAATCCGTTTCAAGAAACGAAAAAACTTCATATTCTTTTTCTTTTGTTTTTTTTCAGCCAACAACGGTGCCTCAGATGAATCACTCCCTCGTTTATCCAGAGCCGATGTGGATCAGCTGCTCCTAGACCCTACGGGGTAAGACATATCAATTTTCTTACACCGTGCATTATAACAGTAGCATCACTTACAGATAGCTAAACTTATTTGGAAAAACAAAATAAATTTGTTCTTCGTACAGGTGGGCTAGCATAAAGTTGGGAATCAACATGCCTGCAAGGGTGGAGAGATTTGAGAGAAAAAGTGACCTGGAGCTTCAATTAGTTGGCGAACCAACAGGCGAATACTATGATGTGATAATGTTCTTTGGCATCATTGACATTCTTCAAGATTATGACATAACCAAGAAACTCGAACATGCTTACAAGTCTATTCAATATGATCCCAACTCCATATCAGCCGTTGATCCGAAACAATACTCAAGGCGCTTCCGGGATTACATTTTCAAAGCTTTCGCAGAAGACACGTGAAATATTATTACTTGCCCTTTTTAAGGTTTTTTTTTTCTTTTTTATTTTTTAGGTTCTAAAGATACGATTGCGCATCTATCTGTATCAAGAGAGAGTTTCGTGTTCCTGCTGTGAATTCTTTTTCATTCTTTTTGCATATAATTTTCTTTGTTTCTGTTCAATCTTGGTGTAATATTCAGCTAGCCCAGTTTGATCTGGGAGAGGTATAGGGAAATCAACAACGACAGCATAAATGTCATTCTTATTTGTCACCGGGCATAGGTTTCAGGAATGTAGTTGCTTCTTTCTTTTTTCTATTTGTATTTGGTAAAACCTGAAATTTAGATGAATAAACATATAAAATTTCAAGCAGAATTTCTGTGAACTGTCTTATGTCACAAGAGTTCTACTCAGAGTTCAAGATTTAAGAAGCCAAATCTTACTCACAAAAGTAGTAATAGATCAAGCTAAAAGGCCTTGGGTTGAAATTCAGATCTTCTACTACATTACTATGCTATATATTTTCCTCAACTCATCAATACATTCCACATGTTTTAATAGACAATAAATAGGTGAGAAGATGTAGCACGATATGTTGCAGAAAATCCAAAGCGCTTGGCAAGAATTGGAAATCCAATAGCTGATCTTTTTACCGATGGTTAGTGGTGGAACTTGTTCAAAGGAAAATTTAGCGGAACTATAATATATATATATATATATATATATATGAAATTAAGGAACAAATAAATTAAAATAATTCACTTAAATAAATTTGTAGGAAACAACTCTAATTTCTTCATAATTTTTCAATTACTAAATACATCCTCCCATTCGACTCATTTTCGTTTTTCATCTCGAGTGCTTGAAAAATGTGTTTCTCCATTGAAAAAGCAATTGAGATTTTAAGGATTGTTAGATGAATGCTGGAGAATTTGAATAAATTACGGGGAAAGACCTCTCTTGGTTAATTCTTCTTGTTGAGCAAAAGAATTTGTGAACTTGATGAATTTGGATTTCAAGACTTGTGTAGTCCATTTAAAGGCTTGGAGACTGTGTTGAAGATTTGCGGATTTGACCATACAACCGGCTCAAAAGCTTCAGAAGCTTGTTGATCGCAACAAGAGACTTGTAGAACTTGGAAGAACACTTGTGGAGATGATCTGCGATTCTCATTTTTCAAGTTTGTGGAATTTTATGGAGAGCTTTTTTAGATGGTTGTCTCCTCCTTTCCTAATGTATCGTATGTGGAACTTATAACCCTTTTATAACTATTGAAGGGACAATCACGATAAACCCAAACGTCCTTAGTGTTTATAATTTTTTAAATAGATATAAACATATAATAATAAGATAATATCAAGATTTTTATCTCAATTTGACATAAATTTAATATTTGATAATTATCCCATAAATATATATAACTAAAAAAGACCGTTTCAAATTTCCATGTCAACAGATACCCCCACTTCAAAATTCGATGAAAGATGTGTCAAAAAGCCACAAGAGAGTTGAGATTTGGAGTGCTCTGATTCACCCATTTTAGGAGGACAGCTTTGTTTTTTAAGATATGACTGAACTTGAAATTAAATTCAAGTTGCCTACGTAGCCCTTCGAGATGATCAAATCAAAACGTAATTCACTTGATTTATTTTTTTTCCTCAACCCTAGACATTTTACACTCATGTCAAGTTCTTTGAATTTGTAGACATTTTATACTTTTATTAAGGAGTTCTTCACTTTAAATTTAGTAGACATTTTATACTCGTACCAAAGAGTATAATTTGGTTGTAAACAGTTTTACTCATGTTAAAAAGCATTTGTTTGAATTTTACTTTAAATAGTTTATACTCATATTAAGGAGTATGCTTGATTTGATTTTAAACAATTTATACTCATGTTAAGGAGCATTTGTTGATAGATTAGGCTTTTATGAAGGAGTACTTGAATACCTAGGAGTGTTAGAAACACACAATTTAAAATGTTTAGATTGTTTATGCTCATATTTAGGAGCACAAGAAAGACTTGATTTGAAAGTTTTAGGTAATTTACGCTTGTATCCAAGAATGTTAGCTTGGAGATGAAAGTTACCTGTTCCCCTCTTCTTCATGAGATTCCCTGACAAGGAAATTTTCTCCATTTGTTGAGATGCTAAGTTTCATGTCACGCGCTCGAGTTGCTAGCTCCAAGAAGCTTTGTGGCTTTATTGCTTGGAGAATATAACAACGTTCCCAATGCATGCCTTAAATGCACATTTTAAGCTTCGTCTCGAGGGATTGAAAAGTGTGTTTCTCAATTCAAGAAACAATTGATATTTTAAGGGTTGTTGGATGGAGACCGAAGTATTTCAATAAATTGCGAGAAAAGATGACTCCTAATTAATTCCTCTTCTCGAGCAAAAGAATTTATGTGTTTGATGGATTCGGATTTCAAGGCATGTGCAGTTAATTTGAAGACTTAGAGCCCACGTCTTGAATATTTATGGATTTGACTGTAAAATCGACTTAGAAGTTTATTGATCGCTACCAAAGACTTTTAAAACTTAAGAATACTTACAAAGATGCTTGGCAATTCTCCTTCAAGTTGAAGAAATTTCACACGGCTTTTCTTCTACTTTTCCGATGTCTCCTTGTTTTTCAGTGTCTACTATGTAGAACTTATAATCCCTTTACATAGGTATTAAAACGAGAGTTACAATAAAGTCATGGGATCATGCGGAGAGTCCATTTATTAGTTCTAGGTTCCAAATGAAAAATGTAGGCAAATTCTTCATTCTCTATACATTGCATTCAAATTGTATTTCAGCAAAAATTCAAGGTCGAGTATGCCTACTTTCTTAGTACCTTCAATAGGCTAGCAATATACTAAGCAATCTTAAAATAATTTGAAGAAAAACCTATACACACAAAATTAACAGAGAACAAGAGAAAATTTACGATATAGAATATAATAATAGCATTACTAAGATCACAATTGCAAATCCAAGTAACAATGCCAACACAGATATCGAAATTTGATGGCTTGCTTTCACAACCAAAAAAGAAAAATAAATAAAAAACTGACCCATGAAACCTAAAATATACCATTAATGCGTTTACCATAGCAGACTTTATTTAAAATTGAACACTCATGAAATATTCCCATTATAGAGGAAATTTTCCATTTCAGAACTTAAGACAGACTTAGCTGCAAAACATACGCCATATAACATCGGCTCTTGAAACTTGTCGTCATGAGCAAGAAAGGTTGCAGATAAAGTACGTCCACCAGCCACTGGAATCGCTAGCAGCACTTATAATTCAAACCGGATGCCCAACACTGTCCTCCACAATCGGCTATCCCTGAGGCTAAACCCAATTGATCCGATCAGGCAAGGCAATCAAGCTTGCAAAATATCCAAGTACTCCATCTATTGACATCATAAGCTCCATTCATTCAACGAATCTGGAAAGCTCGACACAAGCTGCATAAGTTGGGGGGAAGATATTAGGCAGGGTCAAATACCTTTTGTATTAACATCATGAACAAATGGAAGCTCTTCAACATGCAAAGAGTGCCATTTGAGTACATTGCATAAATCACATTATCTTAAGCATAATACAATACTAAGAGTAAGGCCCGCTCAATGCTTATGCAACGTTAAAAAAAGTATAATCTAGTTATGTCTTGAATTTTGATAAAATAAAATTATAAGCATTTATTAAATTTTCTATATGAATATAAACTTTTTAGTATTTATTAAATTTATGATGAGTGAAGTAAAATACTTTAAAATAAGATGAAATTATCCAATTACAAAAGATAATAGACAGATCAAAACAGTTACTATGAGGTGCTTTCAATTTATATAATAGCATAGATATTCATCTAATCATGGTTTGAGAGTGCCATTACAGCAGTAAGTGTCTTTCAGGAAGCTCAGTAACAAAACACAATAAAAACCAAAATTAACTCCTAAACCAGAACTTCTGCACAAGCACAAACATTGCCAAACTGACCTTACAATGTGTTTTCACAAAACCATAATACAGAACAGGACAGAGATACAAACTACACACCAGAGAGATTAATAGCACAAAGGCCTCCTGGGGATGTAGCGCAAAGGGTAGCGCTTGCGCGCTGTGCTTTTTTAAAAAAAGCACACCACGTAATAAGGAAAATTATATATTTTTTATAATATTACTATCAATAAATTAAAAATGCTAATAAATGGCAACAATATAAAAAATATAACCACTAATAATTCAAATTCCAAAAAGAGTTTAATCCCAAACAAGTCTGACCCATAGATATTAAGGTCACTGACACGCATCACACACACTAAGTCTGACCCATTGTTATTTAATCCAAAACGAGTCAAGAAGGGGGCCACATGGGGGAAAAATGATGAAAAACAAACGACGAGAATGACTAATTACCAATAGTTAGGAAAAGTTAAAAAATAAAACAATAAAACTGTCAGCAGCAGTGGCGGCAGCCGGAGGCGCAATAATGGTGGCGGTGTCCGGCAAGCTTAATAGGGTGAACAAAAGATAGTGAGAGCAAAAGAGCTGGTGAGAAAAAGATCGAGAAAATGAGGAGAGAAATATTGTCTGCTGTGTTTTCTATTCAACCCTAATTCTTTAATTAAAAAGGCACGCTTTTCATGGGCCTTGCACTTTTGCACTATAGCCCATAAAGCACGTTAAGCGCGCGTGTTAAACTAAAAACTCCTAGCACAGAGCGCTGCGAAGCAAAAGGCATGCCCCTTGCTTTGAAGCACACTATCTTCGCTTTTGATAACTATGGTACACACACCTAGCACGCACAGGCACACAGAGAGGGGGGGAGAGAGAGAGAGAGAGACCTGTTGAACAGCAGGTGCCCGCAAGACTACCAGGTCATGCTCCAAAAAGAACTTCATTACATTGGCCATTCTGCAAAGGCGCTGGATGAAATAATGGCTCCTGATCATTAACATTTGTAGAGTAAATTGGTCATAACCTAATATACACGGAAAATGTAATTGAAGGAGATATTGAAGAGAAAGCGCCACAAGATAGACCAATTAATGGATTGCATGATATCAGCAACTCATAGAAAAACAGGCCTATCCCAGCCCTAAAAGAATAGGCATAAGAAATATGAACAGAAGGAACAGCAAGAGTTACCATATATGATCCCTCAATCATCTCACACAAAGAAACGACCTTCCCAGAGAGACTGTCCTTGATATTGCTGTTGAGGCACACCAGGTTGTAGATTTCCTTTCTGAAGTTGCTGCTGCTGCTCTTCATATGGCTTCATATGTTCCGAAAATTGATAGTCATGCCAGCCTGCCTTGTTTTCGCTCTGAACTGACGAGACTTGCTTCCCGGGGAATGGGAAGCTCGCTATCCCAACTGAGCCATTGCTCTGGTTTACAGACTGAACTGTAGGTCCCACTTGATTGAAGGAATTACCAAATCCAACACTTTGATTTAATGATGACAAGGTATATCCATCTAGCCAGCTATAATCATCAACTTGTGGAACTGTAGGATTTTCATTTTTCAATGTCATCTTCATTGACTCATCCTACTTTGCAAGGAACAGAACCAAACCCAGGCGGTGGACCAAAGTGTCTGACAGGTCGACTCACAGGATTCTTCTTTAAGCCTGGGTGCATCATTGAAGACGGCTTCAGAGGCAGGCCATCAGCCTCGGCCCCTGAGGGCATAAGGGAGTCCAATTTTGATGGCACTGCAGCTTCCGGGAACTGAGTGGAATAATTATGGGCAGCTGCACCAGTATTGACAAACTGTGGGAAAGGCACAGAAAGAGCAGCAGGTTGAGAAACTTCAAAGGGGTCTTGCAGTTCAGGTTTCAGCAAGGAACCATTTTCCATCAAATTCAAGTGGGCCATGCCATTAACAATTGGAGCCTGTTCAACTGGCCATGTTGAAGTTCTGGGTTTTACTGGCAACATATGCTGAGAAGTAACATTAGCAACAGTCGGTGATGGTCTAGCATTTAGAGCGCCCTGAAGGAGAAAACTATCATGTCCAACAGACGAGGACCCATTTTCCTTCTCAACATCAATCTTGCCAGCCCCCCTAATAGGATCAAGAATCCCTGCAGAAGTCATCAAATTTAAAGAGATATCATCAATATGCTTGTCATTTGAGGAAGGCCTAAAAACGATCACCTCATCCTCATCCTCATCCTCAGCTTCCACCTGGAGCTTGGGCACATGACCTAATGCCACTTTGCCCTCCAATGCAACTCCTACTGAATTATCATTTAAATTGGGTTCCAAAGGATTACTGACGAAATAATCATTAGATATCTGAGGCTCAAAGCCAATCACAAATTTCTTCAACTTCATGTCAAAATAAATTCCTTCCTGACCTATCCGGACAGTGTTGGCAAGAACCTTTCCTGCTGCAATAATCCTCTGCACACGAGAGATTTTTTCTTTGGTGCTTCCATCACCACCAACTGAATGCTTCCTAGAAAAATCAAGGATGGTTTGTGCAGGAAGAAGAGGAAGAAATCCTCTCAATTCGAAGTCCTCAGTTAATGCAAGACGATTAGCAGTCTCACTCTCGTCATACTTGCTCATATTAGAGAAACATGACTCCTCTTCATGCTCATTAATAAAAATATATTTGTTTGATAAGAGCTTATTTAGTAAGGAGATGCATTTGTTCCAGAAAAAAGACCTTGCATTCACTTGTTTCTCCTCCAGTTCACTGCCAACAGCAACATCAGGACAACAGGCCAGCCACTCTACAAAAACCATGATCCCAGGCAATAAATAGCTTGATGCAGGATCCGTTAGCTGGTTGCACCTTTCAAGAATGCACCCCACAAACTCAAAGGTAGCAGTAAATGCATTTTGAAGGAGGACTGAACGCTGTAAGATATCAGCATATGATTGATTTTCATTCTCCTTGTTCACATTATGTACAGTAAATATTAGAATGGCAATCATCCTGACAATTACAAGTCTACACTCAGCAGCATCTGAACCAAAGTTCAAGTCCTCATCTGGCCCAGAGGAAAGAAGTTCTAATAAATCTTTTTTAACGGCTGATAACACTTCAGCAAAAGTCTCCAAGCTGCAATCAAAGCAAAGAAACAAATATCAGTAAAGAACTAATTTGCAGTCATCTTCCACTGCCTACCGGTCAGAATTCAGGACAAACCTTGTGCGTGTGAAGAGAATGCCATTCAGCCTAAGAAACCGCGTGACAAAGGATTTAAAGATTTCAAAGTTATTTGATGCTCTTTCTTTAACTGGAGTGGCTTCCACTCTAGTATCTTTGAAAGAATGCCTTGTTCCCCCCTTGCCTCTTCCTCTCCCAGACATTCTTGAAGGTACCATTTTCACTGAAGTAGCTTTAGCATCACCAACTAGTTGAGTATAATTCTGACGATTCTGCAAATAGAAAGGAAGTTCCCATGAGAAAATTCGGAAGCTGCTGAGGACGGAGAGGTATCATACTTTTTGCATCTACATCCCTGCACAAGATAATTGCCCCATACTAGAGGCTCAATTTTCCCAAGCACATGCAGCTGCTCAGTTAAAAATCTCCATATAAGATTTTCAACATTAATTGACTGCTGTAGACAAAGCTAAGGACACATTGCATACACCATTTTTTTCTGGATCTATTTCAGTGTGGTAAGGAACGGGAGGAAATGTTGATTTTAAATAACTACCGCAGATACTAGGTTAAACATTACAGGCACACTTGCAGTTTAACAATCTAATTCCAGATCATAATTAGGACACATCTTTAACTTGCTGATGTTATGCTCGATCTAGTCGTCTATGGATCTGATCACAAGCCAAGAAAAGGTCTAGTGATTATGGACCAGGACAAATAAACAATGCAAAAAACATCAAACAATAAATTATAGGATACAACAAGTATTATGAACTTAATGTTGTTGAACTGTTCGTATAATCAATTCTACCTTCTCAAATGCAATGATTAAATTGTCTCTTGCAGTAATGAAAGGATTTTCGACCGCAAGACTTCGAAAATAGCGATAAATGGACACCAGCTCATCATTCGAATATCCTGCCAGTATAGCAAGCTGAATAATACAAAGAATAAATACATATCAGATAAGAAATCCAAGACTACTAACTTCAAAGAGGAGGTACCCAATGATTCGAAATCTCAAAGAAAGGAGCAAACCAAAATGAAGTTTTGGTAATAGTTAACCTGATGATGTGGATTGCCATTTGAGGGACAGAGTGAAGAAGCTTGCATATAGCAACTTGACGCAGCTGCAAAATCTCGAGCTTTAGAGTCTCCTTCCCCATACAAGCCTTTGTAACGAGCAAGATCCCCCAAATAAATCAAACAACGATGACAGGATATCAATCCTTTCTTCACCTCGGATGATGTAGTTCCATCTTTTAACAAGGGAATCCTATTATCTGGTTCATCAGAAAAGTATCCCAATGGCAGACCATATTTAGCTCTTATCTTCAACATGAAATCATGATAAAACCCAGTCGCCTCAGAAAGAAAAGTCTTAAACTGAGAACGGATCTTTGCAAGTCGCTCAGGGCCGGAACGAACTGGACTTTTCCCATTTTGGGGTGCAGCTGATCCTGCAGAAGCCAAAGCTGCATTGAAGAGTGCCCTTAGCTCCTCAATCCTCCTATAATGCAATTGCCACAGGGCATATTCTATTTCATGTTGTTCAGAAAAGGGGTGATCTTCAAGGACAATTGCTTCATAATTTTCACGCATCTGTTGCCATGTATTAGGATCCGAAGGGACTCTGGCTCTTGCTGCTTTCCGTCGATTGTCCTCCAACTCAACATTCTAAAATCAAGAAGTTTCAAAATGAGAAGACATGTTGTTTGAAGAAGATACAGGAATTCCAGTTTTTCAAAAAATCAAGCAACTAGATGGAATAGTGCAACCCTGAAGACAACTTTAAAGCAATCAGATTGTTGTCAGCAATTCTGTAATACGATAATCTGGCTGGGAGAGCCCTTTTTAGAGATTCTGGTATATGATGATTCAGATGCACAATACACAAAATAGAACTTTATTATCACTGTAGCACATGCATACCTTATTGAAGAGACGCTGAACAAGCTCCCTTGAGGAGTTCTCTTTGTTGTTTTCCAGTTGGAATGGTCATCTTCCATTAAACAAATGGTTGCAAAAGGAAAGTCCACAATATGCTACTTCAGTAGAACAAAATACAGTAAAATCCACAACTACCTGTTAAATAAGGATTTAATTAGAAATGGTGAAAGACAAATGATGCCAAAACTCCTAATAATTACACTGCGATACGTGTCATGACCCACCTTATGAATGCATATATATTAATTCAAATTGAATGGCTAACAGAACAAATCCAAAACACTTAGCAGGCAATAAGCGAAATCTGTCACCATAACACATCACTATTCATACCGCACCTCTTACCATCAAAATCTTGTGCCCCAGAAGTCAAACTATTACCCATTTCACAATCATAAAACCCCAAATTTAAATGCTTGTCATTTGCAATCCAGCAAAGCTTATAGCTAGAGTTCCCTTGTAAAGCATAGCATGATACGACAATACAACTAATAGAACAGGTTAAAAAAAAGAGAATAAGAAGAAGAATCTCTCTCCATTTGGCACATTCACCAATCGATCCAACTTTTGTCAATTAGTAAACTGGTAACAAATTGATTCAGAAACAAGTTACTCGTGCAAAAGAACTGAAAAAAAAGCATACCAAAACAGCTCTGTAGCCTGTATTAACAAACCCTAACAAAAAAAGGAAAAAAAAAGGAGAGAAACGCTCATTTCAAACCAAGGATACATAAAAAGGAAGGGGTGAAAACTTTCGGTCGTGTGGGTTGGGTTTATGAGCGGGGAGGTGCAAAGGAACGAAAGAGAGAGAGAAGTGACGATAACACAAACCAATTCAAACGCCCAAAACCAATCAAAATCACAAATTTATATATGTTACGGAAACTATAAGGAAAAAAACAACAAATTGAAATAAATTATAGCTTCCAACTGGAAAAAAAAAAAAAAAAGAAAAAAGTACATACACTCAAACAAATTGATCGCCCCCAAGTCAATCAATCGAGAACCCTAAAATCGACCAACTTCACACATTAAACAAATAACGACAAAGGGCATTCACAAAAAAAAAAGAAAAAATAAAATGGAAACAGGATACCCAATTCCAGATTAAAGCGAAACTCGAGCCGTACCCATCAACAACAAACAGAAAACAAACACCCACACGAATTCATGAAAGATAACTTACCTTAACCCAGAAACAGCACCAGATCTACAAGATCCCACAAGAACACTTCGATTCCCCGAATCCAAATGAGTCAACGATAGAGAGTAAAAGACGATTGTATTGATGCTTCCGATAGGATGTCCCAATTCGGGGTGCGTTTGGATGATAAAAAATCAAGGGTTTTTTGGTGTCATTAGTTTTGAGGAGGAAGAAGAAGAAAAGGAGATGAATTTGTTGTGAGAGAGAGAGAGAGAGAGAGATGACCTTTTTTGTTTTTGTTATTGTTATTTTCTTGTTTATATTTTTTATTTTATACTTTTAGCCAATTTTCTTTACGTGAAAATCATCCCTTTTATAGTATTTTTGTTTTGTTGGTGACATGGTGTGGTATATACGCGGCTTAGGATTATGACTCACCTTTGTGTCTTATCTTGATTTAAAATTAATAAGAAACACACACACACACACATCTTGATTTATTTATTTTTCAGTATCTTTTTTTATTTTAAATATTATTTCTATTTTAAGGGGGGGTATCTGTAATGTTTATTTCTAAATCATAAAAGTTTATTTTGATTACTGATTAATTTTTATTTTACTTAAGCCGTTATTGGCTTTTTTTCCCTTTACTTTTGATGTGATTTTAGAGGACGAAAAGAGCTTTTCACATTTATTATTTATATCGCAATATATGTATTTGACATTGTAATACTTTCATTTTAACAAAATACGAACTATGCGGCTGAATTTAAATGGACAAAATCTCATTAAATTTATGCTTAATCGTATAATATTATTAAATTTTATCACTATGCGACTGAATATAAGGGTAAATTCTCATTAAATTTATACTTTTTTTTGATAAATCATTAAATTTATACTTGATCGTATAATATTATTAGTTTTTACTTTTTATCATGGAGGCCATAATTTTTTCTGAGTTGCATTTGATCTTTTTTTATGGTGACTGCAAATTTTCTATTTGAATGATAATGTTTCATATCTTTTACATCTTAGTATTTGCTTAGATTTCAAGTAATTATGACAATAGCTATACACGGGATCTCTCAACTGTGTTCATCCATCACATTAACTCGTTGGATTGAATTTGTTTTCTTTAAAACCAGAGAGAGAGAGAGGGAGAGATGTTTAGGTCAAAATTTTCTAATTTTTGTTAGGGTAAAAGCTCTTGGAATAAGAGCCCGTTTGGATAGGCTTTTTTTAAAGAAGAAGCACTTCTTTTTTGAAAAAAAGCAGTTCGAAGAAAAAAAATTGTGTTTGGATGGGCTTTTTGAAAAAAGCAGAAGCCAGAAAAAAAAGCCAAAACTGATTTTTTTTAGAAGCTATCCCAGAGTAGCTTCAAATAAAAGCACTTTTAAAGCACTTTTAATTATTGTATCCAAACGCAAAAGTGCTTGGCTTAAAAAAAAAAACTCTACTATAAAAAGCACCGTTCGAAAAGCACTTTTTATTTAAGTCCATCCAAACGGGCCCTAAATCTTGTACGTACAAAAATCAAGAAAAATGAATTTCAATCTTAAATACCCATTCAGTGTTTATTCCAAGAGACCAACAGTTCTGTTTTTTTTTTTTTTTTTTGGATTATTCCTCATGAGACTTCATATATTGTGAATTGTACAAGCTTATGTATTAACGATACTCCTACTCAAGAAAATTTGAACACAAAAATCGTATCCACGGGAAACTAAATAGAAACTTTTTCCGCAGAGAGCCACAAGACGCTTCTATTGAAGCAAATATGACCAAGATTAACAGAGAAACCAGAGCAAATGTACAGTATACTGCAGCAACAATGTCAACAAGAAAATAATAGCATTGTAAGATCACAATTGCAAATCCAAACAACAACGTCAACGTCACAGAGTATTCGACACAGAACCCAAACGTTCACCTCCAATTCGGCATCTAGCTTTTGCTACCCGAGAGCAAGAGAGAGAGAGAGAGAGAGAGACTAAACACGATATACCACAACATGTGTTTACTATCACCTACTTACTAAAATCCGACATCCAGGAATGTACTCCTGTTATAGAAGAAAACTTCCATTTCAGAGCTTAGGCAGGCTTAACACAGCTGCAAAACATACAACCACTGCAGAACATATTGGCTTTTGAAACTTCTCATCATGGTGTTATGGCAGAGACAATAAAGACTGCAGATCAAGTAAACATCCACCACTTACTGAAATTGCTAGCACTTTATTACAAATCAAACCGAATAGCCACCACTGTCCACCACAATCTGCTATTCCTGAGGCTCACCGCAACTGATCCAACCAGACAAGGCGATCAAGCTTGCAAGATATCCAAGTATTTCACCTATTGACATCATAAGCTCCATTCAAACTTTCTGGAATGCTCAACACAAGCTGCATAAATGACAAAGAAAACATTAACAGATAAGTTACTCAGAATCTTTTTACTGTAGCATAGTTTACAACTAGCAGCTCTTTACTCTTTAACATACAAAATATGCTACTGGGGAATGTCCCGTAAAATCAGAAATGCAACCAATGCTTTTTTAAGTTGATACGTGCACATCTAAACCATAACATAACATCTTTTGAGTTCATACAACCGCATCTAAAGCAGAACACAATGTGTTTGTATACGATTAGTCTGAAAATAGCATCAGTACACAACACCAGAGTGCGGTTTTATGAAGATTCCTGTGGAAGTTTCAATGCTCACAGACTCTGGTGTCTTTACTGATCTCATTTTTCCAGTGGTTCTGTGGGAGAAAACTGCATTGCTTACAGTTGTTTTCTCTAAACATGCATAGCATTTAGGACAAGTAAAAAACATTAAAAAAATAGCTTCTAAAAGGACAAAATTACATTTAGTTATAAGTTCTTCAAAAATTATAGAAAAGCAAAACAATGTTCTTTGGAAGCATAAGAGTCTACCAACAAAGAAAAAACAAAAACCACAAAAACAACAAACATAACACACTCGCAACATAACTTCTGCATAATCAGAAGCATCATCAAACTGATCTTACAATTTATTTTTAGCATAACTATTCATGGAATAGGACAATGTGCCCAAGCATGACTCCCAGCAGAGTCAAAATCTCATGGACAACTGAGGTGGACGTCTCTTTTTCTTTGTATACTAATGAGAACATAAAACAAGGATCATACAACATAAGTATTACTATCATAAAACCTCTATCTCAAACAAGAAACAATCAATCAGTCAAGAGCACAGTCACACCCACACACACAGACCTGTTGACCAGCAGGTGCCAGCAACACTACCACACCATGCTCCAAAAAGAACACCATTACATTGGCCACTCTGGAATGGCGATGGATGACATAATGGCTCCAGGCCACAGATGCAGCAGTAAATTGGTCGCAACCTAACATAGACAAAAACAAAAGGTAGTTGGACAAGGAGATACTGAAGTAAATACCCCACAAGTGAGGTCAATTAAGTTATTGCATGACATCAGTAAATCATAGCACAACAAGCCTATCCCACCCCAAAAGAAAAAGAGTAAGAAATAAGAACACAAAGAGAGAGAGAGAAATTAGATTTACCATCTATGAACACTCAATCATCTCACACAAAGAAACGACCTTCCCAGAGAGACTGTCCTTGATACTGCTGTTGAGGCCCAATAGGTTGTTGATTTCCTTTCTGAAGTTGTTGCTGATTCTCGTACGACTTCATATGTTCTGAAAATTGATAGTCCTGCCAGCCTGCTTGGTTTTCATTCTGGATTTGCACCGACGAGACTTGCTTCCCAGGGAAAGGGAAGCTAGCCATCCCCATTGAGTTGTTGCTTTTGTTTAAATAGTGAAATGTAGGTCCCACTTGATGAAACGAATTATTGAATCCAACACTTTGACTTACGGATGACAAGGGATATCCATCTAGCCAGCTGTAATCATCCATTTGTGGAACTGGAAAATTTTCATTTTTCAGTGCCAACTTCAATGACTCATCCGTTACTTTGGAAGGAACAGAACTGAAACCAGGTGGTGGGCCGAAGTGTCTGACAGGTCGGCTCACAGGGTTTTTCTTTACGCCTGGTGGCATCTTTGCAGATCTCAGAGGCACACCATCAGCAACTGTTCCAGAGGACATAACAGAGTCAAATTTTGATGGCACGGTGGCTTGGGGCATTTGAGAGGAATAATGATGGCCAGCATCAGTATTGAAAAATTGTGGGTATGGCACAGTACGAGCAGCAGACTCAGAAACTTCAAACTGGTCTTTCAGCTCAGATTTCAGCAAGGAACCATTTTCCATCAAACTCAAGTGAGACATACCATTAACAATTGTTGTCTGTTCCACAGGCCACTTTGATGTGCTGGGTTTGACTGGCAGCAGATGCTGAGAAGTAACATTAGCAACAGTTGTTGATGTTCTAGAATTTAATGCGTTCTGAAAGAGAATACTATCATGTCCAACAGAGAAGGACCCATTTTCCTTCTCAACACCAATCTTGACAGCCTCACTAACAGGAGCGAGAAACCCTGAAGAAGTAAAATTTGCTGACAGTTCATCCATATGCTTCTCATTTGTGGAAGGCCTAAAAACAATCACCTCATCCTCATCCTCATCCTCAGGTTCCACCTGCAGCTCAGGCACATGACCAAGAGCCACTTTGCCCTCCAATGCAATGCCTACCAAGCTATCATTTAAATTGGGCTCCAAAGAACTGTTGAGGAGATAGTTATTCGAAAACTGAGGCTCAACACCAATCATAAATTTCTTTAACTTCATGTCAAAATAAATTCCCTCCCCACCTATCCGGACGATGTTCGCAAGAGCCTTTCCAGCTGCAATAATCCTCTGTACACGAGAAATATTTTCTTTATTGCCCCCATCACCACCAGCTGAATGCTTCCTTGAAAAGTCAAGGATGAGCTGGGCTGGATGAAGAGGCAGAAATCCTCTCAATTCAAAGTCCTCAGACAATGCAGGACAGTTAGCACTCTCATTCTCATCATACTTGCTCATATTAGAGAAGCACGTCTCCTCTTCATGCTCATTAAAGAAAACATATCTATTTGATAAGAGCTTATTTAGTAAGGAGATACATTGGTTCCAGAAAAAAGACCTTGCGTTCACTTGTTTTTCTTCCACCTCACTTCCAACAGCAACATCAGGACGACAGGCCAACCACTCAACAAAAACCATTATCCCAGGCAGTAAATAGCTCGATGCAGGATCACTTAGCAGGTTACACCGTTCAAGCAAGCAGCCCATGAACTCAAAGGTAGCAGTAAAAGCATTTTGAAGTAGGACAGAACGCTGTAGAATGTCTGCATATGATTGGTTTTCATTTTCCTTGTTCACATTATGCACAGTGAATATTAGAATCGCAACCATCCTGACAATTGCAAGTCTACAATCAGTAACATCTGAACCAAAGTTCAAGTCCTCATCCAGCCCAGAGGAAAGAAGTTCTAACAAATCATTTTTAACTGTGGATAACACTTCAGCAAAAGTTTCCAAGCTGGGATACAAAGCAAACAAGCATCATTAAAGAATTGTTTTGCAGTCACTGTACAAAACAAACTCTTGAGAATTCAGAACAACAAACCTGGTCCGTGTGAAGAGAATACCATTCAATCTAACAAATCGCATGATGAAGGCTATGAAGAGCTCAAAGTTATTTGAAGCGCTTTCCTTAACTGTATTAGTTTCTACTTTGCTGTCTTTGAAAGAAGGCCGTGGGCCCCCTTTGCCTCTTCCTCTGCCAGACATCCTTGAGGGTACAGGCTTCACTTTAGTAGCTTTAGCATGACCAACAAGTTGGGTGTAATTCTGACGATTCTGCAAATTAAAGGAAAAACCCGATGTGAATATTCTGACAATTTTGTTTCTACATCCTTGCACATAATATATGTCCCAAATACTAGGCTCAATTTCCCAAACATACCCAGCTAGCTCACTTGAAAAACAAAAAGCCAAAAAAAAAAAACACACACACTTAACTTCACTCTAGGTTTTCAAATAAGTAGACTGCCCCAAGCAACGTCAGAGACATTGCATATACCACTTTCTTCATGGAGCTATTTTAATGCAGTGGGAAAAGGGAAGAAAGGAAATACAGAATTAAATGACCAGAGTAGATACACACACTAGCAGTAAACAGCTGAATATCTACCTTCCAGATTATATTCAGACAGATACACTGGTTTTACATTAATTAATTCTTTCAAGGATTGAAGTAGCTCTAGTGAGTATGACCAACCACGGCAAACAAACTAGGATATAAACCTCAAAGACTGAATTCTAGGACAGAAGTATAATGAACTTAGTGGTGTTTCATATTTTCATATACTCAAGTTTTACCTTCTCAAATGCAATGATCAAGTTGTCTCTTGCAGTAGTAGAAGGATTTTCAACCGCCAGACTTCGAAAATAGCGATAAATGATCACCAGCTGATCATTTGAATATCCAGCCAGTATAGCAAGCTGAAAATTACAAAGGATAAATTTTAGATATCAACATGAGAGACAGCTAACTTGTTGAAGGACATATATAGGGAATCAGAATCTCAAGAGAAGAATTAAACCGAAATAGAGATTCGAAGTAGTTCACCTGATGATGTGGATTGCCACTTGAGGGACAGAGTGAAGAAGCTTCCACTATAATAACTTGACGCAGCCACAAAATCCCGAGCTTTAGAGTCCCTTTCCCCATACAAGCCTTTGTAACGAGCAAGATCACCCAGATAAATCAAACAACGATGACAGGATATCAAACCCTTTCTCACCTCAGAGGATGTTTTTCCATCTTTTGTCATGGGAATCTGATTATCTGGATCATCAGAAAAGTACCCCAATGGCAAGCCATATTTAGCTCGTATCCTCAACATGAAATCATGATAAAATCCAGTTGCCTCGGAAAGAAAAGTCTTGAACTGAGAACGGATCTGCCTGAACTGATCAGGTCCGGAACGGACAGGAGTTACAGGACCTTTGCCATTTTGGGATGCAGCTGTTCCTGCTGAGGCTGAAGCCAAAGCTGCATTGAAGAGAGCCCTTAGCTCTTCAATCCTCCTATAATGCAATTGCCACAGAGCAAATTCTATTTCATGTTGTTCGGAGAAGTCATGGTCTTCAAGGACAAGTGCTTCATAATTTTCACGCATCTGCTGCCATATACTAGGATCTGGAGGGGCTTCGGCCCGTGCTGCTCTCCTTCGCTCGTTCTCCAACTCAACAATCTAATGTGAACCCACGAAGTCATTAACCACAATATATGATGTTTGAAGAGATGCAAATTTGAGTAAGACAATCAGTAAGAAAATGCACAAGAAATGAGATATTTTCAACAATTCTATAATCCAATGTTCCCATAGAGGAGAGTCTTTTTAAGCATTTCTATTATATTTAGTTCAGAGACAACCCACAAAATAAAACTTCAAATGAATACATCAAATGCATACCTTACTGAAAAGACGCTTAGCATGCTCCCTTGAGGTTTTTTCTTTGTTGTTTTCCATTGGAATGTCATCTTCCATTAAACAAATGGTTGCAAGACGTAAGTACACAATATGCAACTTCAATAGAGCGATTAGGCACAACTACCTGTTGAACGGAAGTATAATTAAAAACAATGGAAGATATATGATGTCAAAACTCTGAATAATCATCCTGCAACACGCGAACAAACACACTCCAGTTTAAGCCCCAGTTTATGAACACATATATTTTAATTCTCGTTAAATGGTAAGCAACATGAAGCCAAAACACTTGATAGGCACTCAGCAAAACATGCAATCAAACAATCATGATTTATAGCCCACCTTGTCTTTTCAAAATCTTACACCACCAGTCAAAACAATCATCCATTTTCTAATAATAAAATGATCATGTTTTAAAAGCTTATCATCAGTTATCTAGCAAGGCTTAGGGCTCAAGTTCGATTGTAGAAGTTGCGTGACAGATTATGAAAATACTAGTGATCCCATACAGTTGCTAAACTGGTCAAATATTGACTTAGAAACAAATTAGTCTTGAAAAATAACATGATAGAAATTAACCAAGGAAACATGTACTACCAAACGACTTACACCATAGAAGAAACCAAGACCAGCGATCCGATCATTCCAAACAAGACTTTCATAAGAAAGCAGTTGTGATAACTTTATTTATATACACACAACTTATATCAAATGAGAGAGGGACAGAGGAAATAAATGAGAAAGAGAAACAAAATTCACAAAGAAAGCGACCAACAATTCCAACCAATTCAAAAACCCTAAGACCAATTAAATTCACAAACAATATATACATATCTGTATAAGGGATAAACAATAGGCTGAAATAACTTATAGCTTCCAACTAATAAATAACATTAAAATAAAAAAAAAGAAGTCACAAACTCAACCAAAATGATTGACCTTAAATCAATCAATTGAGAACAACAAACTCAACCAACTCCATACATTAAACACACGATGACAAAGGGCATGTAAAAGGAACGAAGAACAACAACATCAAATTCCAAATTAAAGCAAAACTCCAGCCCTATCCATCAACAACAAACAATAAACCAAAAACCATCGCCAAATTAACAAAAAATAACTTACGCTAACCCGAAAACATAACCAGATCTGTCAAGATCCCACAACACTCTTCGATTTCCCGAATTCAACAAAGTAAAGCCGGTGTATCACTGCTCTCAATAGGAAGCTTCAATCCGAGGGTTTATTTGAATGAAAATTCAAGGGTTTTCTTTGGGTGCCATGAGTTTTGAGCAAGAAGAAGAAGAAAGAAAAAAGGAGATTAATTTGTTGAAAGAATGACAGAAAGAGGAAGAAGAAGAGATGACCTTTTGTTTTTTTGTTCTTTTCTTCTCCCACCTCTTCTCTCTCTCTCTCTAAATTCTTTCTCACTCCAAAATTTTTTTGAGCCTATTTTCTTTTCGTCAAAATCATGGCAATGCTGACTCTGTGACCCATACCCTTTTTAATTTATTTTTCACCATTTTACCTCTTCTCATTTTGTTTTTATTTTGTTATATTTAATAACATTCTATAAATATATATGACATATGATTTTCTTGTTAATCCTAACTTGTTCCTAACTTGGCTTTGTTCTTGTGTTCACATTGTTTTCATGGTTGCCTCACTAGCTTTGCGCTAGTCCATATCTCATAAGATATCGTTAGTTTATTTATTTTGAAAGTCTATTGACTATTGATATGTTACACACATAAAAACAAGTATAGAATAAATAGCTCAAATTGTGTATGTAATATTACTAAGGATTCATATACTATGTGAATTGGGGTTGAGGCCTTTCAGGTATATTATAGTTAAATCATTAGTTTATCGTACCTTTTGAACACATAAATATTTATTAATTTTTTCGAGCATCGCACGATAAAAATAGGATTAAATTCTCTTATTTTATTATATTAATTGATCATATGACCTTGCTTCTGATGTATTTTATACTTTTGTCCTCGCAATCCAATCAAAAACCCCATACAAACCCAACATGGCTCGGTTAATTGAAATAGAATTTCAAACCTAGTGACCATTGTTTTCTAACGATTAAATGCTGTAATTATTCGACAAAAAGTCTTGAAAACAAGGCAAACCACAATAGGGGACAAACTGTACTTTGCCCTATAATATATGTTATAATTAAAACTGTTCTTGAAAACAATACCGACCTGTATTGTACTTCCTCCAAGAAGGTTTCGTTCTCAAGCACGATTGTTGGAAAAGGATAATCATGCGCTATAATTTTTCGAACTCATTTTTTTTCCCAACTCAACCTTTTCAACATTTAAATTAGAAAACTAATTGCTCAGATTCATTTTGACAATGACAATTTTCCTTGCAGATTTGCAGTACTTATTTTCATGTGCAGATTGTGCAAATAGTCAATAGGCTTGGTTGATGCGATAATAAATGATTTGTAATGATTATGTTGTGAAATATATGTGTGATTAATGGCCTGTTTTGATGGGTTTAAAATAAGTGTTTATCCAACAGTATTTTTTAGAATAAAACTTTTTTTTTAAGCTAATCAAATTTGTGGTTAGATGCAGCGCTAAAATAATACTTTAAAATGTAATTTTATTTGAAGTTATTTTGAGTAGTTTTCTATAAAATAAAAAAATAAACCTTTTACGGCTTCTATATTTCTTTAAAAAAAAAACACATCAAAATACAATTTTTTTTACTTTGAAGTGCCATTTTTCAAAAAGTGAGTGTTTATCCTCTAAAAAAACCATCTAAATGGACTAAAGATTGCAAGGTTCTTCTAAGATAGAATGAGCCATTTGATGATCTCCTAAGCAAGGAAGTGAGCTATTGGACTCTCATCCACAAGGAAATAAACTACCAAGACATTAATCTATACTTTTTTATAAAATTACCAACACTCTCTAATAATTATTTGGTTTTTTTTGTTTGGATTTTTTTGTTGTCTTTTCTCTCTCCTATTTTTTCTTACTTTCCTCCCTCCCCTTTACAACTTGATATATTATTTATCTTTATTGTATTTTCTCACTCTTCTCTCATGTCTTCATCGTCAATATTTAGTTTACTTTATCTTATTATTTATTTTTGAATAATAAAACTCAATCTAATTTTCAATCATTTTTTTTATTTTTCATGATATATAAATTTTATTTTGAATCTAATGTGGCACACATCCTTTCTCTGAACATGCCATCACCACCAAAAGGACGAAATCATTGTGTAAAAGCGAATGTCCTTGAAGAAGGTGATGATGTCCTTAAAAGAGGTTACCCGTTAAGGAGAAGGCCTCAGAGTGGAATAAAATACATGAGATGGAATCATGCCCTAAGCTTACCTTGCACAAGCCTGGGGAAAATGTCATCGAATGAGGGTTTAATGAGATATTCAAGGAGTTCGGCTCACTAGGCTAAGGTCCAAGTACAACGAACGATCTCGAAAAGCCTAAGAGATAGAGCATCATCAAGGGATTGATGGCAAATATGTTATGACCCTTTAGGTAGTGCAACTTACCACTAACGCGTTTAAAGTGGGGCCCCAACAACCCTGTCAGATATAGACAACCACTGTTACCTAACGCATACTAATAGGACATGAAGGGTACTTTTCAAATTCAAGTGTCATTAATGCTTTCTCCTAAATGCTTAAGATATGCATTAAATACAAAATCAAGCCCCATTAATGAAAATGTGACCTATCTATCATGGAGAGTCCGATAAATGACAAAAAGCATGTCCATGTGTACTTTGTATGTTAACCAAATGACCAATCTCTACCAACCAAGTCAAATCAAAAATTATTTTCATATAAATAGGCACCCGGCCTCAACGGAAAAGGTATATCGCATTTCAAGCTCAATTAGCTAACAATATTCATCATCCCCCCCCCCCCTCCCCCAATCACATTCAAATAGTGTTCACCATACTGACTTGAATGTCGGAGAGCTTACGCCGGGACAAAATTGGCTATTCTCACGATTGCTCCTCCATTTGGACTGGTGGGCAGCACACCATCCCAAAGTAGTGAAGCTCTACTACGTGATAAATCCGAAAAAACCCCGCATCAAAATCATTTTTTATTTTTTATAATATATAAAATTATAAATTTATTAAACATGTGATCAAATTATATTTTATTTTTATTTTACATACGCATAGAGTGTATTGCACCCGTTAATATAAATAAAGTTGCATCTCTTCATTTTAAGGTGTTAGGTGAGTGATCAAGTGTATTTTGATTGGTATGTTAAGTGCTTGCATTGTATATCAGTGTGATAAAGGCATTGCTCTATGTAGGTGCATTTGGGTGTGAATATAGTATCAATGAAAATACCAGCTACTTTGTCACAACTTTGAAGAAGTGAAGTGATTTCTTCCATTTTTTGTATTGTTTTTTATTTCATTATCGGTTTCTATTTATCTTATTACTAATATTAATAATATATTTACAGATTAAATTTTAAGGTGAAATAGACTTAAAAAGTAGATAATCTATTTCAAGTGAACCACGATAAATTATCATGCACTTTATTATTTTACTTAATTATTGCATCTTGTTTTCTTACACACATTCTCCTTATTTGTAAAAAAAAGAATGTCATTAGTTGAAAAATGAAAAAGAATTGGGCACATTTACAACGTCTTTGGCAGAGAAAAGAAAATAGGAAGGAAAGGAAATGAGAGGAAAGAAACTGAGTGGATTTTAATTTTCCATAGGTATGTTTGGTTGAAAGGAAAATAGATGGAAGGAAAATAAAAATCTATTTATTTGCTCTTGTTTGTTTGAATGGAAAAGTGGAAGGAAAAAAAATGATGTATGTACTAAATGACAATTATGCCTTTTATATCATTATAAATCATAATTATGTTTATGAATTTATGTATTAAAATAGATTAATAAAATTAAACTAAATATGTAAATAGAATCTATAAATTAATATAATGAAATATTTGTTTACATTGTGTCAAATGACAACCACAATCTTATATAATTATAAATATAATTAAATTATAAATATAATTATGTCGTAGAAAATTTAATGAAAATAAAATAAATAAATAAATAAGTGAAATATATTTTTAATATATTATACAAATACACACGTCATATTTACTATTTAAAAAATGCAATAATTTATGCCAGTAGAAGATGCAATATTATTCAAACACTTAGTTATACATATATGCAATTTTGGAAATATTATTTTATAGAGATCCTTGTGTTATTTTTCTCTCATTTTTCATCTGATTTTGGGTGAAAAAAATCAGTGGGCTCCATGTTTATTTTTTCATTCTCAATTTATTTCCTTTCATTTTATTTCGACAACCAAACAAGAGAAAATATATATTTTTCTTTCAATTTTTTTCTTTTTCCTCCTCTTCTTCTCATTTTTTACCCTACCAAACGAAGCCTTAAGCTTTTATGATGATTGGTATAGCTAATTTGTCCCCTCTTTTTTTCTTTAAAATGAGTTTATTACCAAATTTATCAACTTCTTAATGAAGCTCTCTCTCTTGAAGAAATAAAATAAGGCCAGAATTGGGTTCCTTTTATTAATGCATTTCCTTGTCAATTCATGGGCCACCACAATGCCTGGGATTCTTGGTCCAGCCTGGACTAGGTCAGTAAGCTCCTTGGAACCTACGTCAGCATTGGTAAGTTTAGAATTTGGATTTTTAAAATTCAAAACAATAAATTTATCAAGTTTATTTGGATAATATCGAGTAAAATTAATAAATATTAAATTCTTTACCCTTGTTATTAATTTGATCACTGTGATAAAATCAAGATCATAGTAATATGAAGTTATTTAAAATTCTTCTTCGCAAATCTTTCATTTAGATGAAAATTTGTCCTCATTCATGCAATTTTTTCGTTTTTAGTTCCCAAAACTTATGTTGGTCAAGTGTCCCCAGGATAGAAAATTTAACGGGGTATAAATAGTTTACCTAAGAAAGTATGATTATTTTTACACTTTAATTATTATTATTATTATTTAATTAAATTTTGGTTTACAAATTACATAAGATTTATATTTACCCCTATAACGTAAGAAAAGTTGTCAAGAAGTGACCAACAACCATAATATTATAATTTAAAAGGTAAAATTGACTAGTAATTAGCTATTAAATTTTAAAATTATTCCAGGGCTTCTGTTTGGGTTGGTAATGTCGGACTAGTGGTGAAGATATAAATTTATTCGGTAACGACAACACGTTGCATTAACAAAATTTTCAGTTGCAAAACTAGTGATGAGAGGCAAAATACAAATCTTATATGATTTATATGACAAAATGCAACGCAAACATTTTAGTAATCCATGTATAACAACGGCCATGGTTTGGGGTTAATATTCTTATCCCAAATTAACACTAGCAAACTTTGGTTTCATAGTTCTACTAAGTTCTTGAGTAGTCTAAGTCACGTTTGAACGGTGCAATCGTATCATATCATTTTTTCTAAAAATGATTATGCCTCACTATATATAGCTTACCTGGGATAAAAATATTTTTCTTCAAATCATTTATGTTTTTATCATGTTGTTATAAAAGTATTGTTTGTAGCATTTTACCATATATACTACTTAAAAATTTTCACTTAGCCCCCTAAAGACAATTTTCGGAAATAGCTATCAAATGACAGCATCGCTGCCAATAAATTTGCTGCCACTCCAAATAAAAATTCCTAAAATAATTGTAAAATCTAATAGCTATTTTTGGTCGACCTTATCTCCAAAAAATTGCCAAAAGGTAGCGACCTATCACTTTTGAGGAATTTTTTTAGAAGGTAAAGTGAAAATTTTGTGTAATTTGTACAGCAAAATGCAACATAAAATAATTTAATAATTAAAGTCTAAAAATAATCATGATTCGGGAGGTAAAAATATTTTTAGCCCAATTATTTATCTAGATTAAAAAATAAGTTTCAACCTTACAACATAAATTCAATATGTTCTATTCACTTAACGCGGGATCTAAATTTTGTATTACGAGGTATGAGCTCCACGACAAATAAATAAGCAAAGGGATTTTTATAAATATTAATTTCTAAGTATAGGGTGTTTGAATTTTTATTATTTATATTTAAGTTTTTTAATTTTAATCATTTATCTTATACGAGTTTCAACTTTCGTCCAATTTTGAACTAAAATTGTTGCTCGAACTGGCTTTACATGATAATTGACCGAATTTTTTCCATGGGCATTGATGTGGCCAATAATTTGGGATTTTTGTTGATTTTCTCTTCTAATTGTGCATGTGGATGACACATAAATTAACAAAAATAAAAACCACACACACATGCCACATAGATTAAAAAAAAGTCCAAAAATCACATAAACATATACATATATATGCACACATACATATACATAATATACATATATATACAGAGAGAGGGAAAGAGAGGAAGACGAGAGAGAGAGAGAGAGACAGAGATGGAGAGAGAGTTGGGGGAATTGGGTTTTGGAGGGGTGGATGGGCATGGGATGGGGTGGGGTGGGAGAGAAGTGTGGAAGAAAGAAGTGCGGTTGGGTTTTTTTTTATTAATTAATTTATTTTTGATAAAAAAATTAATTAATTTATTAACATATATACAATTTAGATCTTTTTAGAAGGAGGGAAATTTTTATTATTATTTTTATTTAATGTGTAACTTCATTAAATTTTCTATTTATTTAAATTAATTGAATTTATATAATATTTTATATACAAAATAATATATAGAAGGAGGGAAATTTTTATTATTATTTTTATTTAATGTGTAACCTCATTAAATTTTCTATTTATTTAAATTAATTGAATTTATATAATATTTTATATACAAAATAATATATATTTAAATTATAAATTTATAATATTTATATAAATTAAGTATTTTTAATATATATAGTAAAATATATAAATAAAAAAAATGGGATTGGCTTTTTTTTTTAAATGTCAATTCATTTCCATGTAGGATCGAGATGCATATGTCACAGCCAACATCATCACCACATCAACATATTGGCAGAGAAATTAGAAAAGTCATAATTTTTCATGCCACATCAGCTTCAACTGTCAAACTAATCCAAAATCGGACTAAAATTGAAATTTTAGAAAAATAAATGACGAAAATTAGAAAAGTTAAACATAAAATACGAAAATTCAAACACCTCATATTTAAAGGACGATTCTTGTAAATATTCCAATAAACAAACAAGGGAAAAGGATATTATATCAGTGTTAAAAAAGCTCGATGACAATGTGAAGACTACCACTAATATGTACAAGGTAAGCACAGAGGAATACTATCCAGTTTGCTATTAATTACATTTATTAGATAATAATAACTTTATTTTGTGAAAAAATATAATTAAATGGTGATAATAATTAGTGATTCAGTTACCATTGTTGACAATTGGAGATGCAATTATAGTTATAATTTGAATTTTTTTGACAATAGTTTTCATTATTAGTATGTTGTCGCTATAGTGATTTCAATAATTATCAACTAGTTATTGAATACATTTGTAAAGTAAAAAATATATATTTTTGAATTAAATGTTTATTTTTTAATAAATTAAATTGTAAATATTTTTGAAATCTTATATATGAATATCTTTTACTATTTATCAAATTTTGCGACAATGGAAAAGTACAATAGTTTAGTTAAAACAAGATAATATTATATAATTAAAAATGAATAAATAGAATAGTTAAAAATATTAAGTAGTGGGACATGAGGGATGAAAGATGGAAGAGCGAGGAGAAATTGAGAAAGAGAGGGGAAAAAAAAGTTTGAATTGAGGGAGAGGAAAAAATAAATTGAAGTTATAAACTAGGAGAATGTCACACCCATGATTGGTCATAATATTTAGGGAAAATTTCAAAATATCCCCCTATAGTTTTAAAAATTGGCAAAAAACTTCCTGTGGTCTATAAATATGCAAAAAAAACTCCGTGCTTTCTTATACCCTGTGTCAAACCTTCTTTCTGTCAGAAGATAATGACGCTTGTATTACACGCGCCTAGTGTGCGAAAATTAATGATTTTTGGCACTTTTTGTAAGTAAATTGACTAATATACCCTTACACTTATATATTTAAATATAATTATCTAATATTATAAATAAATTCCTTTCATTTGTTTAAATTTCAATTAAGCCCTTATATTTTTATCTTTAAACTTTAAAATTGCTGATCAGCCCTTTTTATTTTTTTAATTATATTTTTTATTTATTCAAAAAAAATATTTTTATTGTTATTATTATAATATCTTTAAAAAATTCTTAGTAAGATAATAAAAATAATATTTTAAAAAATGCATTCAATTTTTCTGAAGAAAAATATGAATGTTCAAGTATTATTTATTTTTCATAACTTTATAAAAACAATAAATAGTTTATTAATTTTTTTTAAAGATTTTTGTTTTTTTTTTTGTCATCCTCTTCGTCTCCCAAACCCTAGCCCGCCACTGCCGCCAAAACCCTAGCCGTCCATCGCCAACTTTTGTCGACCAAACTCTAGCCCCATCTCCACGCTGCGGTCATCCCAAACCCTAGCTCGCCACCGCCACCCAAACCCTAGTTGCCCGCCGCCAACGTTCGTCAACCAACCCTAGCCCCATCTCCACGCCGCGGTCACCCCAAATCCTAGTCCGCCGCCGTTCACCTCCCAAATCCTAGCCCCATTTCTACGCCACCGTCACCCCAAACTCGAGCCACATCTCCACCTTTTTCTTCCCCCATCACACACACACACACTCACACACATAGAGCAACAAAGAAGAAGTAGATCTAAGGTTAGGGAGGCATCGGCGGCGGCCCAAGGAAAAAGATGGTGGGTCATGGCGATGATGGCGGGGGATAGGGCTAGAAGAAGACGATTGACGATCGAGGCGATAACGGCAGTGACGAAGGCAGCGGCTTAAGGAAGAAGATGGTGGGTGGCGACGACGGGGCGAGACAGCGGCGGCTCTCAGTATCATCGTATTTTTTCGATGATCTCTTCATAGCAGGTTAACGGCTGCGGCTTCACAGAGAGAGAGAGAGAGAGAGAGAGAGAGAGCGGGAGAGGGAAGAGTGATGTATGGGTGTGTGTTTTAATATATTTTAATATATAATTTTTACTTAAATATTATATTTTTTTATTCAAGAATCAATCTAAACCATTCATTTTTTAAGTTAAGATCCAATGACTCTTATTAATAGAGGCATAACGGGCATCTCAGTATAAATTTAACACCGTCCATCGAGAACTAGAGGAAGGGGAGAGTTTGTAGGGTATAAGAAAACACAAGGGGTTTTTTGCATATTTATAAACCACAGGGGGTTTTCTGTCAATTTTCGAAATTACAGGGGAATATTTTGGAATTTTCCCTAATATTTGTAACATACTTGACATATTTTTATAATTTTTTTTTTATTATTATTATTACGCTCTTAAACCCATGACTTGCGTGCTGACATTAAGGTGCACAAATTTCAAACTTCTATTTCCATTACTATTTTTTAGGGTTAATTACATCTTCACCCCCATGAATTTATGAAATTTCCACCAGTAGCCCTCTTAGATGAAAAAATACGCTTACACCCCCTTTAAAATATTAAAATTACAGATGCACCCCCTTCCGGTAGGGTTCCGGCGAAAAAGTGATGACGTGAGTAAAAAATTTATGTGATCTAACTATTTTACCCTTGGTAATTTTGCAAACTTAGAAGGGGGTTGTATGTAATTTTTAAAGTATAGAGGGGTGTATGTGTAATTTTTTATTAAAGTAATTAACCGTGATATTTTCAAATTTTGACTATTGAAAATTTAAAAATGAATGTTTATGATTGTTTTTTGACTATTAAAGTTCCTACTATGTCTCTCTCTGTCCCCCCCCCCCCCCCAACCCCCATAGATATATGCACTATTACAACTTTATTTGACATATATTTAGTTTAGATTATACATGCATGGTTTATTCTAGTCATTCTTTCTAATGTATAGAGTTGAAATACAAGAGCAAAAGAAAATCAATTTGGCTTGCAACAGAGCATTATGATAGCGAATATGAATAACAATCGTGGTAAATATGGTATTATTATTATTACTCAACTCATGGTACCATCATTAATGTCTACCCTACTTGAATGAAAAAAAAAGAGCCTTCACATGGTGCCACGCGAATGAATAACGCTGTAACATATACTTGTGAGAAACTCTAGCTAAATATGTTTATGTGTGCAAAATTGTGCCAAAATATGTGGCACTTAACATCATATTATTTACTATTTATCTACTTTGTCATACTGTTAAGTCTAATGCTAACTAATTAGTATTATTATTATACGCTTTAATTTGTTGAAAAATATTGTATCCTTCCTATTTTTATATGTTGTCAATGATATTTTATTTTTTTCTTATTTTCATATAGCTCTTGTAACCTGAAATATATTTTGTATGTATTATGTAATAGAGTTTTGCCAAAAGAGGTGTCTAAAAAATCAAGCATTTTTTTAATATCCAAGTCTAACCATATATTCACAATTGAAAGCAATACACATAAAACAACTTACCAAAACTATATGAAAATATGAAAGATACTATATTATTGACAAAAAAGGGTACAATAATACTAATTAGTTAGTGATAGGCTCAACAATTTAGGAAAAATAAATAAATAGCAAGCAATATGAGGTTAAACGTCATAAGCTTTGGCACAATGTTGCCCCCATAAGTATCTTTGGGTAGAGCTTCTTAACAAGCATATGTTGCGGCCTCATTCATTCATGTGGCACCATTTGAAGCCTCTTCGTCTTCATACAAATAGGGAAGACACCACGAGTTGGACAATAATACTACAATTACCACAAGTTTCATTCGTATCCGCTATCACAATACTTGTTTTCAAGTCGAATTGATTTTTTTTTTTTGGCATCAATCCTTCTTGTATTTCAACATAAGACACTAGGGTTGCATTTGGTAGTAGTACAAGACTGTGTGTGATAGTAAAATCATTAGATAAATATGCTATAAGTTTGATATCAATCAATTGCATTAATATATTGGTTGTAAGTATTATTTCATGATATATCCTTCAAATTATGTTTGGTAGTATTTTTTTTTCCATATGGAATTTGAAGCAAATCATGAAAAACCTTTTAATTGAAGCCACATCATATATATTTAAGTATAATAAATAAATTACAATTTTTATCAACCCAATCCAAATCAAATGGATTACACATCCCATCCCCACAGTGGGATGGGCTATCTCATAAATGGATGGATAAGAAACTGGACCTATGCTTTATAAAGGGCAAAAAAAAAATCTATCAAATATAATTATAGGTGGGATACACAATAATCCCGTACATAAACCCATACCAAATGCAACCTATAAGAATAGCTAGGAAAAAGAGAAAACATGTATATACTTTAAACTAAATTCATGTCAAATGAAGTTGTAATAGTAATATATATATAGAGAGAGAGAGAGAGAAGAGAGAGAGAGAGAGAGAGAGAGAGAGAGGAGCAACTTTAATAGTCAAACAATACTCATAAACGTTCATTTTAAAATTTTCAACAATCAAATTTGAAAATGTAACGGTTAATTATTTTCATAAAAAATTACACACACCCCCCCTCTCTACTTTAAAAATTACATACAACCCCCTTCTAAGTTTTCAAAATTATCAAGAGTAAAATAGTTGATCACATGAATTTTTGGCTGACGTCATCGCTTTTTTGCCGGAACCCTACCGGAAGAGGGTGCATATGTAATTTTAATATTTTAAAGGGGGTTTAAGTGTAATTTTTCATCTAAGAAGGCTACTGGTGGGAATTTCGTAAACTCGTAGGGGGTGTAGATATAATTAATCCTATTTTTTATACATTACAAGTATATATATATATATATTGTTTATAAGTACAAGTATAAAGAGTTTACCATAACCCCAATTATTCCAAATTGACTACTAATAAAATCATCCATACAACTCTTAGAATCAAAGTCGATATCATACCATTAATTTGTCCACGTTATCTCAAAATATCTGTTACTGCAGCCAACTCTTGGTCTCCATAATTCTTAAGAATTTAATCTTAAAAACCAAAAAAGAAAAATGCCAATTGGCGGTTCGGTCAATGGTTTGATGACAAAAGGCTAAAATCAACTTTTGGAAAGTATCACAAAACATGGTCTGAATCTCATATGTTGCTGTCAATGTTAGATAAGCATATATGTGGCATTAAATTATGCACACTAAGTAATATTTTATAGACGAGATGATGAGATTGTACTATACATATGGATGTTTATTCCTTGGTCTCAACTTGCAAACTATATTATTTTGAATAAAATAAACCAAATTGATTCAAATACGTGCTAGATTGAGTAGGTGTAGAATATGCTAGTATGTACTATGTACGCATGATTAAGGAGTCTACTCTTAATGCAACCGCCTTTTAATTATTAAAATGATGTTATGTCTCTCTTATTATTATTCGATGGGTACTATATTTCTTTGGCCAGATTAATCTGCACCATCGTTATAAGACGTCTACGGCATGTTCATAAAAGCTATAATAAATTTGCATACATAAACACAAATTTCAAAAACTTAAAGACTTAATTAAAAAATGAGTCTTTTATTTCCTTTAGACGGGTTATAATACATGCTCGTTGCTAGACCACTTTACCCACCTTACTAATGTCATTACCAGTATTGATTTTTTTGGGTAAGGACATTACCTGTATTGATTGCGATGATAAAATCATAAAATTTTATTTTGAGTGACGAAATTGAATTTTTACAATATACATAAGATATTTTTATCATTTTGGAGGAAAATGGGTAGGGTTTATACGTAGGGGGTGGGGGGGGGGATTGTTTTTTCAAATGCCCTACCTCCGTCTCTGATTGGTTGCATACATGTTTCCGGTTATTATTTTTTATTATATTTTGTTAAAAAAAGTTATAAGGTAATTATGTATTGCTTGTTTGTTGTATTATGTTAAAAGAAAAAAAAATTGCAGAGCATTGAGTTGAATCTTTGTGTTGTCCACTAGAAGATATCATGTGAGAAGCTATTCACCTATACATGAATATTTTTAGACACCAACTCCATTATCTAAATAAGTCCGGTGTTTTATTTAAATAATGACTTGTATACCAACATTGTGTTGTAATTTATGAAACCAAATTTTATTTATTTGTTAGTATCGTATTCAATGCAGCTTACAATATTATAATTTGTTGTGAGTGCATACAAAAAATGTTGCATGTATCAAAATCCACTCACGCATAACATTTGTATGTAATGTTAGAATTAATCAAGCTGAATAAAGCATAACAATGTAACATTTACAATTGACATGTAACATATGCAAAGGCAAAGGAGCCAATTCACTAGGGTTTACTTCTACACTACATTTGGTATTGTGCAAATTTTCAATATTTGTTATCCACAAGTTGATAGAAAAATTATATCCAGCATTGGTTAATTTATTTGTTTCAATTATGTTCATCATTGTTAGTTTAAGAACAACTCCCAATCATAATAGAGTTTTCAATATTTCTAAAATTTAAAGAGCCCGTTTGGATGAGGTTTTATTTTTTACTTAAAGAGGAAAAATACTTATTTTTTGAAAAAAAAAAACTTTAAAGTAAAAAATATATATTTGGATGGGCTTAAAAGTATCAAAAAAAAAAAAAAAAAAAGCAAAAGGTTGCTTTTTTCATAAGCTATAAAAAATAACTTCAAATAAAATGCCATTGTAAAACATTTTTAATTATTATATCTAAACGTAAAAACTATTTAACTTAATATATATATATATATATATATATATATATATATATACACTAAAAAAATACGACTTAAGAAGCATTTTTTGTTAAACCATCCAAACGGACCCAAATTCATACCGATAAAAGAAATGATGTAGCATAATCAATAACCTTCCATACCTTAAAACGCAAAGCTTGTTATTCATTTTTTCAAAAGGGGACCTTTTATTGTTTTCTAGTATTCAAAGTTAGAATTTAATGAATTCTTAACAATAAAATATTATCGTTTCATTTTTATATCTGTAACTTTTATTCCATACCCATTCCACTAACTTGTAAATAATTAAAATCCATCATTTAACCTGAATAATATATTTATATATATCCTTATAAAGTAGTGTGAATGACAATGAAACAAAATTATAATTTTTCATCATAAGATATATATACAGTGTAGTGGAATTTATTAAGAAAAAACGAATTCTTTATAAACTTGAGACGAATATCTCAAGCATAACTATTAAATATCTTTTTTAAACGATTTGATCACGAGTAGATGATTTTTTTTGTCATGTTAGTTAAATAAAGAAAAACTCCTCCCCAAACCATGCTTGCATTTTTCACTGCACACGACTTTCTCTATGTATACATCATTTATTTTCTTATAAAGACTTTAAAAAGTTGAATACTTGGTTGATTTAATCTTTATTACAAGTTATATTAACATTTCAAATAGTTGAAATCCCATTTTGATTTTTGTTATCTCTTCGTCCATTTGATTTAAGAAAAATGGATATTTCCAAGATTTCAGAATTTTTATTTGGAATTTGCCACATCGTTGATAGAAATAAATCTAAATATCAAATTCGACTTATATATATTGTCCGCAAAGTGGAAAAAACTTTTGGGAAGGTCAAAAAAAGATGTTTTCTTCTAATATAAGAATTTCTTCCAATAACCCCAAGCCTCAAAATAGCACTATAGTTCTTTTGTGTTTTCGAGTCAAAATCAAAATGTATATTTTGTTCGATACAAACTCCGTTTTTTGAAAGTTTCACTATGATAATGAGAAAGATTATGGGTTTACAAGCAATTATTACCACCAACAGGCTTTCAATGACATATTTACGCATATTACTCGTAGAATAACAAGACTTATTTTACATAAGGTAGTAATTTCAGCATCTTAGACTGCTAACTCACATCCAAAAAACTACACTTTAACAAAAAAAAAAAGAAGGCATTTTTTAGATGGATTGTTTTTTGAAAAATGGGAAACGATTTTTGAATTTTTTTTTTTGGACAAAACAAACATGACCTTTGGTCGCTACATGAGGTCAAAATTTCACCAACACACATTATTATGATCAAAAACCAAACTAACATGACAAAGCACATACAAAAAACAAAAACATCATCAGCAAACTCGAAAAGCTAACGCCAAGCATTAGACTTAGAGGCGGGTGGCTCCTAACAATTTCCTCCTCCTTTTATCTCCAAATCCACATTTTTCCCTTTCCACACATTTCACACGCACTCCACAAGCACACGACAGCCACTTCTACCCACCGGAGACTGCACACACAACACACACTGATACACCTGCGATTGTACGTATATATATAGATTGTGTGTTTGCGTGTATATACGTAATTGGGTTTTGCGAGTTAAGGTTGATGAAAGATGTCTCTACACTCGGCGGGTCAAGTTGTGCAGTCGGTGAAGCTCTTTGCTGGGAACAGTATTAACGGTAATTGCAAAAAAGACTTGGTTTTTGTGGATTTTGTTGGGTTGTGTGGTGCCAAGAAATCCAAGAAAAGTGGGAGTCGTCGGAGAGTCGGTGTAAATAGTAGCAACGCTCAACGGAGTCACTTTCTTGGTTTAGCAGCGTCGAAGAGGAACTGGGCCTCCCCCATTAAGTCTGTTCTTGATCTCGAACGTGCTTGCAATGGCTCCGAGCAACAGTATTCTGACCCGAAACCGAAGGTGGGGTTCACACAAACTCTGTGCGTGCGTGCGCGCGCGCGCCCGCGCAATAGCGTTCTTGTTTGGTTTCTTGGGAAGATGATTTTGATGTTTCTTGGAAATCCTGAAATGCGTATGTGACTCTACTAATGTTGGCCTTTTCATTTTCTTATGTGCCGCAGAGAGGGGCGGTGGGGTGGGGCTGAAAAGCTTTCTCTATGTTTTCGATTGTGATGATTAATGGGATGGCTTTATTTTTTTAATTAGCTTATATGTTTTTTTATGTGGGTGTGACAGTTCTTCACTTGACATTACCAAGATCATTTTTAAACTTCGGATTGGGTTGACCTGTACGCCATGTTATAAATTGTTTGTATTTGTTGTGCGCTTATGTCAAATGTTTGAGGGTGTTGAAGCATTTCAAATGTTCAGGATCACACTCTAGGAGAATGCGTTTTTTTTTTTTTTGTTTCGGATATGCTCAAAAAATGCTGCTTTTTGCCAATGTAATTGCCAAACTATCGCTCAGATAAGCTCTTAACGAATTGACTGGGGAGAGCTATCTCGATGATTTTTTTTTCATTTTTTTCCCTCATAATGCTCTCACTCACTCTCGGGTTCACTCAGTGTAGGTGATTGGGGCATATATTTGTATCATGTGCTGAATGTAATTCCATATAAATCAAGGCATATAACTGATGCACGTTTTTGAAAAGATGCTATCTTCTGGACGGATTCAGTTCATCTTCTTAGATGTCCAAAAGGGTAGGAAGGGTTCAAGAATGCAGTTAATAACAATGAAAAGTACCTCATGAAGAAGTTAATGTTCCACAATGCTATCCTAAAGAACGGGCACGGTTTATGTCTTTGGTGGTGGTTGCATTGCAACTGAACAACTTTACTTAAACATTGTTTTCTCAAGACTTGTTTGGTTTAAAGATAAACTACTTCTAAGGGTTGGGATGTTGATCAAACTTTGATGCCTGAGGTAACACTTGAAGACTGAGTGATAAGATATATGTCTACCCGCCAAGCCAAACAAAATGTCCTATGTTCAAATCTCACTGCCATCATTTGTGAAGAAGCATTCCACATGCAAGGCTTGACAAAAGAAGTCTGCCTGCGCATGAGAGGATGGTCTTAGAGATATTAAATATCTGATTTATCCCTTTAAGATAATGAGGACATTCAGTAAAATTAAGGAACCATTATTTGCAAATGGTTAGGAGCTTAAATTATCGTTGCCTTCCAATGAATATCCAGTGAAGTGCTTTATACGTGTCTCTTCATACATGTGATTCCTTTTGTATAACTGTATTTTTCAGGTTGCAAATTTGGAAGATATTATTTCTGAAAGAGGGGCATGTGGAGTTGGGTTTATTGCCAATTTGGACAACAAAGCGTCACATGCAATTGTTAAGGATGCTCTTATAGCTCTTGGCTGCATGGAGCATCGTGGAGGGTGTGGAGCAGATAATGATTCTGGAGATGGTTCAGGAGTGATGACTTCAATTCCATGGGATTTTTTTAACAACTGGGCGAATGAACAAGGGATGGGTGCCTTAGATCAGCTGCACACTGGTGTTGGGATGATCTTTCTCCCAAAGGATGATAATCTGAGGAAAGAGGCCCAAACAGGTCAGTATTCTATGATTTCTTCCCTTGATTTAAAATCTATATTCTAATAAGGCCTTTTACATTTCCTTTTATCCTTTCGGTGGATTCTTTGTTATATTTGGAGATAAGACAAGAAGCAGGTAGCATCTTGTTCAAGGCTGATAATTGTTTTGTAATCAAAAGTCTCTTCAATCTGTGGTTTTCTAAATATATATTTTGCTTTGGACTGAGATTTGAAGTTTTATTCTATAAACTTTTATTCTCATGCAAACAGTTATCTGAATTCACTTATCTACTTATGTAGCTATTCTGGATATATTTGACAAAGAGGGCCTTCAAGTGCTTGGCTGGAGGTCAGTACCTGTAGATGAGTCTGTGGTTGGATACTATGCAAGAGAAACCATGCCAAATATACAGCAGATCTTTGTTCAAATTCCTAAAGAAGAAAACATTGACGACATTGAAAGAGAGCTGTACATCTGCCGAAAGTTAATTGAAAAAGCAGCTAGCTCTGAACCGTGGGGAAACAAGCTTTATTTTTGCTCATTATCCAATCAAACTATTGTGTACAAGGGAATGCTTCGTTCAGAGGTTCTTGGCCGGTTTTATTTTGATCTACAAAATGACCTTTATAAATCCCCTTTTGCTATATATCACCGTAGATACAGTACAAATACTAGTCCTAGATGGCCTCTAGCTCAACCAATGAGGTTCCTTGGTCATAATGGAGAGATCAATACCATACAGGTTATAATTTTCAGCATACAGGTTATATATATATATATATATATATGTATAAATGATGCATACCAGACTGTGTTCGGTGTACTGAAGCTCACACTATTATACAGGGGAACTTGAACTGGATGCAGTCTAGGGAGGCGTCATTGAAGTCCCCCGTTTGGCGCGGTCGTGAAAATGAAATCCGCCCTTTTGGAAACCCAAAAGCATCCGACTCGGCAAATCTTGATAGTGCTGCAGAAGTATGGCCAAATGCTTTTTATCTCACACTTTCTGTAGTTATCTGAAATACAGTATTATCAATGATTTAATTAGATTGCTTGATGCTTTTTGTTTAATTTTTGCAATGTATTGCTCTTTTATTGATGTTCCTATTCTACATTGTATACAGTTGTTAATAAGATGTGGTCGCACTCCTGAGGAAGCCCTGATGCTTCTTGTGCCAGAGGCGTACAAAAATCATCCAACGCTAATGATAAAATACCCTGAGGTAATATTTCTTTGATATCAGTAAAAAGGTTCGTGAGTTCTGATGCAGGTCATTTTCCCTACTGTACCTTTATTTTGTTGCTATTATTCCTTCTCCAAAAGGTCACCACAAACCAACATAAACTTTTCCAAGTTCATTGTTGTAAGTTGCAAAATCTTTTCCATATCTTTTGCACGTTGGATAGATATGACTTGTAATTTGTTTTCTTTTCAGGTTGTAGATTTTTATGACTACTACAAGGGTCAAATGGAGGCTTGGGATGGACCTGCTTTACTCTTATTCAGGTAACAAATCCAAATGTAAGTTTTATTATGTATTTGCATATTGATATTTCAACCCAATCAATTTATACTTGGAGAAGGTAATGTTAAGCTTGTGAAGCTGTCATTTCTCTCCAATATTGTCCCTTTCCATGAAATAGAATTTTTAGGGTAAATTATTTACACTTGAATAGAACTTTGCGTCACATGTGTCTCTCAAGAATGACGTATATATTTTTCCTATCATCTGATTATCACAGATATTAATTAGCCATTTAATAAGGACATTTGGTTTAATAAGGACATTTGGTTTCTGGATTGTGCTTGTCCACATGGAATGATAGGAGTAAAATTTAACTTTCAAGCACAAATATGTATGCCATATTTCTCATTTGTCTGTTGTGACTGGTTGAGTATATGGATGCAATATCATATTTTTCCCTTAGTTTTGACATTCTTACATTTGTTCGGCATCACTATTTCAGTGACGGGAAAACAGTTGGAGCTTGTCTTGATCGAAATGGGCTTCGCCCTGCAAGATATTGGCGGACTGTAGACAATGTTGTCTATGTTGCATCTGAGGTTTGCTTGCTTTCCTTGCCCCTCATATGTGTTCTCTTAGATTATATACTCTCAAATCTGAGATATAATATAATTTAAAAAAATGCTTTGTGACTCTCAAATGGAAGAAAAGTAGTGCAGATACTATCAACAGTGATTGCATCAGTGTCTGGTGTTTTGTAAGCCACACACCATTATTGTCTTCGAGGAAGTGCCTTTCGTTCAGAAAGAACTAAAACTGATAAATAGTGAAATAATGCAGGAGTGAGGAAATTTATAAAGTGCCAGGCTATCTTCTTGAATTGTTTGTCTGATATACTACTTTCTAAATTATCACAAGTTTCACATTATGTAATTTGTATAAACTGTCAATGCTCGATGATCACATAAATGCCACTGATTACAGTTTCTTCATCATTTTCAAGGTGGGGGTTCTACCAACGGATGATTCGAAGGTTGTGATGAAAGGACGTTTAGGTCCTGGGATGATGATAGCAGTCGACCTACCTAGTGGACAGGTTTTTACTATGTTATCTTTGATGTTGATGGTTTTTCCATGAGATCCTTAGTAAACAATCCTGGCAATTTTGTTTAGTGGTCATTTGCTACTAACTGAAATCAGATCCTAGATGCAATACTCAAATACAATTACGTTTCTTTGCTAGTTAAATTTTTTTTTTCTGCACAGGTCTTTGAAAATACCGAGGTCAAAAAACGAGTAGCTCTATTGAACCCCTATGGAAAGTGGGTGAAAGAAAATCTCCGTTCTTTAAAGGCTGCAAACTTCCTGTCAACGACCCTTATGGACAATGAAACTATATTAAAGCGTCAACAGTAAGTCTTTGGAGATTTTTATTTCTTCATCTTAGTTTGGTAGTGTGATGCTTCGAAATGATATAAATTACGGATATTTTGTTGTAAAGACAACCTTCCCAGCCAAAACAAGAGCATTTTGCCTGCTTTCTGTGGCTGGACTTGTTTGTCTTGGACTGCAGCAGTGGTTATCTTGACTGCCTTATTTATTTATTTATTTGGTTTAAAACAGGGCGTATGGATACTCTAGTGAAGATGTTCAAATGGTGATTGAATCAATGGCTGCTCAGGGGAAGGAGCCTACATTTTGCATGGGAGACGATATTCCTTTGGCAGTGTTGTCTAGAAGGCCACATATGCTATATGATTATTTCAAGCAGCGATTTGCTCAGGTTGGCACTATTTTCATGAAACTTCAAACGCCATAGGATTTCCAATTGACGCGGTCATGTCAGATTGGCATGACTATAGAAGTTCCATGTGGCACATAATCAGTGACCGACTAAATCTTTGTTAATGAGAGCATGTATTTCAATACCTTATTTGTGGGGCTAGTGTAATCTTTTACATCTCCTGCTGCTATTGTCCAGACTAGTATATGAATGTACATTTTAAAAGTATTGATGCCCGAACTTTTTTAATCTAGTTCGGTTACAAAAGGTTGTGTATGTGTGTATGGAACCAGGTTACAAATCCTGCTATAGATCCTCTTAGAGAAGGGTTGGTCATGTCTCTTGAAGTCAACCTTGGGAGGCGAGGCAACATACTAGAAGTTGGTCCTGAGAATGCCTCTCAGGTACTTATGCATTTCCTTATTTGTCTTTAAGATTGGACATAGAAAAGATTTGAGTTATTTCAAATATGTTTTTCTCCATATTACTTCAAAGTTTCTCTACATCTCTTTCTCCTACTAATTTGTATTTGTAAAATAGTAACTCTTTTTTCACTTTAACAGGTGATTTTATCTAACCCTGTGCTGAATGAAGGGGAGCTTGAGTCTTTACTGAAAGACCCACTCTTAAAACCCCAAGTTTTACCTACATTTTTTGAGATAAGGAAAGGAGTTGAAGGTTCACTGGAGAAAACACTTTACAAGCTTTGCGAAGCTGCTGATGAAGCTGTTAGAAATGGTTCCCAGCTTCTTGTTCTCTCTGACAGGTCTGATGAGCTGGTAAGCTTTTCATTTTCTTGTCCATTACTTTTTTATTCTCAATTCAGGTGTCATTAGAAGGCCCAAGTTTTGGGAAAAGGATTGATTGGATGATCTGGGAAAAGAAAGTGTGATATTTAAGCTTGTTTTTGTTTCTTTTTTCTGAGTTACATAACTTCATTGACTATTGTGAGAAAGAAGTAATTATGCATATATGTATGTACGTTATTACATTGAGATTAATCCCCTATACATATAGATAAAAAAATTCCAAATCCAACTATAACTAGGACTCCTATTAGAACAAGATTGAACTCCTAAACCAATTATAATTAGGACTCCTAATAGAACAAAACTTCTAACACTCCCCCTTTTGAATAGTAGTTCTTTACCTTGAGAGCCCTCAATATATTTAAAAATCCTCAGAGCAACTTCCCAGCGAATTACTCGTGGCTTTTCCATGAATTGACTAACTAATCCCACAATGAACGATATATTAGGTCCAGTCACAGTCAAGTATACTAACTAATCAACTAGCCGTCTGTGCTTGGCTTTATCGTCTAAATATGAACCATCGTCATTCCAAAACTCAGGATGTAGATCCATAGGAATGTCAAGTGGTTTGGCACCAAGTAAACCTGTCTCCTGAAGTAGATCGAGAGCATATTTTCTCTGTGATAGTGATAACCTGTGTTTGCTTTGTGCAATCGCAATTCCTAAGCAGTATCTAGGATGCCCCATATCTTTGGTAACAAAATTCTTCTGCAAATAACTTTTAGTGACATCAATACCTTCAATATCACTAACCGAGATCAGAATATCATCAACATACACAACTATAATAACAATACCAAATTTTCCACGTTTTATAAAGACCGAATGATCCTCTTGACATCTATGAAACTCGAAGTCACCGCTGAACTCATCAAACTAGGCATGAGGACTCTATTTCAAACTATAAATAGTTGTTCTCAACCTACACACAATTCATGTTTCTCCCCTTGAGCAACATACCCTGGTGGTTGCTCCATGAAAGCAGTCTCATGCAAGCTACCACAGAGAAAGGCATTCTTATTGTTGAATGACCACCTCATCTAAAAGCTTAAGCTTGTAGAGAGGGAGAGTCATTATATATTTATTTATATTCTTCAACACGCCCCCGCACGTGCAGGCAGACTTCTTTTTTTTTTTGTTTGTGTCAAGCCATGCACGTGAAATTCTTTATTTTTTGGATAAATGGGTGGCAGTGAGATTCGAACACAAGACCTCTTGTTTGGCCTGGCTCTAATACCATGTTGAATGACCACCTCATCTAAAAGCTTAAGCTTGTAGAGAGGGAGAGTCATTATATATTTATTTATATGCTTCAACACTTATCATTCAGCTGATACATAGGCCAATCTTGAATAACTGTCAAGGAAAAGAGCATCCGAACGGAATTGAAATGTGTAACTATTGAATACGTCTCGAGATAGTCAACACCATATGTCTGGGTAAAACCTTTGGCAACCAGATGAGCTTTATATCGATCAATTGTGCCATCAGCCTGATACTTAACTGTAAAGACCCACCGACATGCCACTATATCAGCATCAGGGGAGCGGGTACTAGCTCACATGTATCTTGGGAGATAATAGCAGACATCTCTTCATCCATAACCATCTTCCATTTGGGATGCTGTACTGCCTCATGATAAGACCTAGGAATAGATTCAGACGAAAAAGAAATAGAAAAAGCACGAAAACGTGGGCTAAGATTTTCAAACAAGGTAAAGTTAGCTAAAGGGTGTGCAGTACAATACCTTTTTCCTCTTTGAAGGGGGATAGGAAGATCAGTCTTCACTGTGGGAGTAACAGATAACTCAGGAGCAGCAGTAGAGGAAGATAGACAAGTAGCGGCAGCCTGCATGGTGGTAGCAGGTCGGTGGCAATGAGAATACACCTTTAAGGGGCTAGTAGTAACTTCAAAGGACGGAGGAAAAACAGGTGATGAGACTGGTAGGGGAAGAGGATTAGACTGACTAGTAGAAGACCCATCCTTTGGATAGTATGGGGTACACACAAAGAAGGTAACATTTGCTGAGACAAAGCACTTTCGAGACACAGGATCATAACACCCTTTGGGTACGGGAATACCTAAGAAAAATACATTTAATTGATCGGGGGCGACAACTTGTCTACACAAGGGGAAGAGACATGAACATAACAAACACAACCAAAAACTTGAGGAGAGATCCCCAAAAGAGAGCGATCGGATAAAAGGCATGAGTAGGGAATATCCCTGTAATGTAGAGGGCATATGATTAATAAGAAAGCATGCCATAAGAACCGCATCCCCCAGAAAGACTTTAGAACATTCATATGGGTCATAAGAGTACGAGCAATATCTAGAATATGAGGATGTTTTCATTCATCAATGCCATTTTGTTAAGAGGCGTGGGGACAGGAAGTTTGACGTAAAATGCCATTTTACACAAAAAATAGGGACTTCTAGTTACACAAATTCTAAGGTGTTATCCGTGCGAAGAGCACGAATATTATTGGATTTTTATTTCATTATAAAAGGTAGTGATTACATGAGGAACTTCAAACCTATTTTTAAGTAAATAGGTCAAGGTCATCTTGGAATAATCATCAACAAAAATAATGAGATATTTGAATCCGCCATTAGACTCGACTCGACAGGGACTTCAAACATCAGAATGAACTACTTCAAATGGAAAAGAACTATGATTTTCAGCACGACAAGGAAAGGAAGCACGGTGATGTCTTTCCAACTCACAAGACTGACACTTTAAAACAGAGACATATGACTCAAAAGGTAAAAATTTCTTTAACTTGGATAAAGAGGGATGTAATCAGAAAATACATCTATTGTTCCTTCATATTATTCACACAAACATTACACATATATATACTAATACAATAGGTCAACTAAGGACAATAAACCTTTTTGACTTCCACTAAACAAGCCACTAACTCCCACTAATAAAGCCTATAATTATGCCACTAAACAAGCCTTGAATTATGCCACTAACTTCCACTAATGAAGCCTACTTGTAACACATATATTCTTTACACTCCCCCTCAAGTTGGAGCATAGATGTTAATCATGCCCAACTTGTTACATATATAATTAATTCGAACCCCCATTAGACCTTTTGTGAATATATCTCCTAGTTGCTCTCCAGTCTTGATATATCCCGTTGAGATCAAATTTTCTTGAATTTTCTCACGAATGAAGTGACAATCTATTTCAATATGTTTAGTTCGTTCGTGAAACACTGGATTAGAGGCAATATAAAGAGCAGCTTGATTGTCGCACCACAACTTTGCTGGCAACGAAACCTTAACACCAACTTCATTCAAGAGTTGATATATCCACATAACTTCACACACAGATTGTGCCATAGCTCTATACTCTGATTCTGCACTTGACCTGGATACCACATTCTGCTTCTTACTTTTCCATGAAACTAAATTCCCTCCAACAAATACACAATAACCAGTTGTAGATCTTCTATCACTCTTAGAACCTGCCCAGTCTGCATCTGAGAAACACTCAATGCTAGTGTGTCCATGATTTCCATACAATATACCGCGTCCAGGAGCCCCTTTTAAATAGCACAAAATCTGTTCCAAGGCAGCCCAATGATTAACTGTAGGTGCAGTCATAAACTGACTAACAATACTAACGGAATAAGCAATATCAGGACGAGTTACGTAAGATAATTCAACTTCCCAACAAGTCTCCTATACTTCTCAGGATCTTCAAACAACTCGCCATCGTCTTTTACAAGCTGCAGATTAGGAGTAATTGGCGTACTGCATGGCTTGGCACCTAACTTCCCCGTCTCTGCCAACAAATCTAATACGTATTTCCTTTGAGATAAATAAATACCTTTCCTGCTCCTCGTAACTTCTACTCCTAAGAAATAAGTCAATTTTCCCAAATCCTTCGTGTGGAACTGAGTATGTAAGAAGGACTTTAGAGATGAAATTCCTTCATCATCACTCCCAGTAATGACAATATCATCTACATACACCACAAGAAGAATGATGCCAGCTGTAGAATGCTTATAGAACACAGAGTGGTCACACTTACTCTTGTTCAACCCAAATCGTTGAACACTTTCACTAAATTTTCCAAACCAAGCTCGAGGACTTTGCTTTAAACCATACAAAGACTTTTGAAGCCGACAAACTTTCCCATACTCCCCCTGAGCAACAAACCCAGGCGGTTGCTCCATATATACTTCTTCCTGAAGATCACCATGTAAGAAAGCATTTTTGATATCCAACTGGTGAAGATGCCAATTATAAGTAGCTGCCATAGAAATAAATAATCGAACAGAAGTCAATTTAGCAACTGGTGAGAAAGTATCAGAATAATCCACACCATAAGTTTGAGCATATCCCTTAGCCACCAATCGTGCTTTAAGACGAGCCACTGATCCATCCGGATTCATTTTCACTGCAAATACCCATTTGCAGCCAATAGCTTTCTTCCTATCAGGCAAATCAACCAACTCCCAAGTATCATTGTCATCAAGGGCATTCATTTCTTCTATCATAGCATTGCGCCAACCAGGATGAGATAAGGCTTCCCGAACAGTTTTAGGAACAGATACAGAATCTAGAGAAGCAATGAATGAACAGGAAGAAGATGACAAATGATTATAAGAGACAAAGGAAGAAATAGGATAAGTGCACTGGCGTTTACCTTTTCGAAGAGCAATAGGCAGATCAAGATCATTTGTATCAGGATCTGATGTCGAAGGACCTGGTATAGGACGTGTATCCGGAGGCTCTTGTCTTCTCGAATACACATGAACGATAGGTGGTTTACTAGAAACAGGAGCCACAGGTGTTGGGGCTACTAGTGGATGCTCAGAGACTGTTGTTATAGTATAGACTAACAAATCATCTTCCGCCCCCTGACTCCTATAAGTAGTACATACGGGAAAAAACGGAGTGTTTTCTGAAAAAGTGACATCATTAGACACAATATATCGATTAAGACTGGGACAATAACACCTATATCCTTTTTGAAGACGAGAGTATCCCAAGAACACACATTTTAAAGACTTCGGATCCAACTTTGTGATATGGGGACGAACATCACGAACAAAACATGTGCTACCGAATATTCTAGGTTCTATGGGAAACAAAGACTTGGTAGGAAAGAGGACAGTATATGGAATCTCGCCATTAAGAACAGTTGATGGCATGCGATTAATCAAAAAACAAGCTGTCGAAACGGCATCCGCCCAAAATTGTTTAGGAACTTTCATTTGAAATAAGAGAGCTCGAGCTGTCTCAAGAAGATGTCTATTCTTTCTTTCAGCTACTCCATTTTGAGATGGAGTATCAACACATGAAGATTGATGAAGAATTCCATTCTGAATCATATAAGTTTGAAAAGTTTTTGAAAAGTACTCTTGAGCATTATCACTTCTCAAAGTTTGCACAGAAACATTAAATTGGATTCGTATTTCAGCACAAAAGGCAGAAAAGTGAGAGAACAATTCAGAACGATTCTTCATAAAGTATAACCAAGTAACTCGAGAAAAGTCATCCACAAAAGTAACAAAGTATCTAAATCCAGTTTTTGACACGATAGGACATGGACCCCAAATATCAGAATGAACCAACTCAAAAGGAGAACTAACTCGTTTATTGACCCTAGGACTTAATGAAGTGCGATGATGTTTCGCAAACTGACACGACTCACAGTCTAATGAGCCTATACTTTGGAATTGAGGACACAACTTCTTCAATAGTGGTAGAGACGGATGACCTAATCGACAATGTGCCTCAAATGGAGTTAAAACACTGGAACAAGCAATGGCTTTAGGTACTTGAGTTTCCAGAATGTAGAGACCTCCAGATTCAAATCCTCTACCAATAGTCTGCTTCGTCATAAGATCCTGAAATACACAACAGTCAGGAAAGAATGAGACACAACAATTTAAGGCACGAGTCAATTTACTGACAGAGATTAGATTGAAAGAGAAGTTTGGTAAACTCAAAACAGATGATAGGGAAATTGAAGGGGTGGGGTGAATAGTGCCTGACCCTAGGACATGAGATTTTGACCCATCTGCTAAAGTAACGCTCGAAGACGATGAACGTGACTCAAAAGTAGAAAAAAGACTAGGATTACCTGTCATATGGTCTGTTGCACCAGAGTCAATGACCCATTTTGACGAGGAGGAAAGAAGACACGTATTGAGTTTACCTATTTCGGCAATAGCAGTGATAGGAGTAGATGATGCCTTCAATGACTCTTGGTAATGAGAGAACTTGGCAAACTCATCAGCAGAGACAAGCATGGATTTCTCAGATGATGTCACTATATTTGGGATCTTCTCAGAGGGTGAGCTTGTCGCAATATTCGCTGATCGATTCTTTTGAAACTGTTTACCCCACCGTCTACAAAAACGCTTTGTGTGACCTGGCTCACCACAATTAAAACATATAACACCTCCTAATGTTTGATTATTAGATCCATTGTTTCCTCCTCGTTCTCTACTACCATCTCTATTGTATTGTCGACCAATGTTATTTCGACTCACAAAGGCATTGCTAGGTTGAGGAGAGGGGTTATCTTCAATACGTAGCAGTCTAGTAAAAACATCATGTAAGGAGGAAATCTCTGGACTTGAAAGAATTTGAGATTTACCAGCTTCAAATTCTGAGGAAAGTCCTGCCAGGAAACTCATAATAGCCATTTGCTCCCTTTGAGTTTGTTGAACCTTGACGTCAGTACTAAACGGCAACAAAACATTCAATTCTTCATAAATTTTTTTTCAACTCCATGAAATAAGCCGTTAGGGATTTGTCATGTTTCTCTGTCCGATAAAATGATTTACAAACGGCATACATTCGAGAAATATTCCCTTTCCCAGAATATAAAAAATCTAAATAATCCATCAATTCCTTAACATACTCGCAGTGATTAATCAATCCAATTACCTCATTGTCGATAGAATTCCGTATTTGTAAGAATAACCGGGCATCGTCTCTAAGCCACGCCTTCTTTGTATCATCCGTAGGTGGACTTTCTGTGAGATGATCGTCTTTCTCAATACTTCGTAAATAAATCCGGACTGTCTTACTCCAGTCCAAATAATTTGACCCAAAGTTTGTGTTCAGTAATTTTAGTCATCACCGGGACCACGTCTGTAATCGTAGTTTTATTCTCTTCCATTGCGCTAAAAGGGACAGCAGGAAACAGGGCAGCAGCAGCAGCAAGGCGGACTGCTACAACAACAGTAGCTACAATACGCAACAGTAGCTACAGTTACAGGAACAGGGCAGCAGACGCAACAGTAGCTACAGTAATAGGAACAGTAGCTACAGGAATAGGAACAGTAGCTACAGTACTAAATAGGAACAGAAACAAGAACAGAAACAGTAGCTGCTAACAGGAACAGGAACAGTAGCTGCTACAATAACAGTAGCTACAGTACTAACAGTAGCAGGAACAGGAACCGGACTGCTACAGTAGCTAACAGGAACAGGAACAGTAGCTCTGATACCATGTAATCAGAAAATACATCTATTGTTCCTTCATATTATTCACACAAACATTACACATATATATACTAATACAATAGGTCAACTAAGGACAATAAACCTTTTTGACTTCCACTAAACAAGCCACTAACTCCCACTAATAAAGCCTATAATTATGCCACTAAACAAGCCTTGAATTATGCCACTAACTTCCACTAATGAAGCCTACTTGTAACACATATATTCTTTACAAGGGATGACCGAGAAGATAGTGCCACTGAAATGGGATGACGAAGATTGAAAGAGAAGTTACATCAGTAGGTGTCTTACGCATGTTCAAATAGTAGAGACCACCACGCTCATGTTTGCCACCAATCATCTTTTCCATTTGCAGATCCTGAAACACTCAATAGGAAGGAAAAAGGTTATAGAACAATTATGTGATTTAATAAGTTGACGAATAGACAATAAGCTAGCTGGAAATTTAGGGGCAAACAAAATATTATCTAGAGTAATATTATGAGTAGCAAGAACAGTATCGGAACCAGGCACGGGAGAAAAAGAACCATCAGCAAGATAAGCATGGGTTAAGGAATTAGAGAGGGAGAGGGAAGAGGATTGAGGCTGGGCACCATAATCTAGTAGCCAAGACTTACCATAAGAGGCAACAAAAGTACCTTGCGATGGAGAGACAGTCGTAGTGGTTAATAGCAGGACGACACATCAATTTTTCATACTACTCTTGAGTCATAGTAATAAGATTAGATGTTGATGTTGGGCTCTCAGTAGTGCCAGCAACATTATTAACCCGTTTCGGTTTTTCAAACTTTACCTAGCATTTCTCCGATGGATGATTAGTCCGACCACAATGAAAACAAGGAAGTAAGTTTCCTCGACCACGACCTCCATTACATCCACGGCCTCTGGTAGAACTACGACGATGAGAAAAACCACGACTGCGGCCACGAACTGCTATAGCAGCAGTCTCAGTAACTAGGGAGGAGGAAAACTCCTTGTGGAAACACGAAGCACACAGGATAGAGCATTAGAGAGGTTGGGAGCAGTTTCACTAGCCAAGATTATCTCTAACTAGTTGGAGAGAACTATTAAGACCTGACAAAATTTTGGTAACAAGAAACTCTTCCCACTGAGATTTGCGAGTTACGGCATTGCAACTTAAAGGATGATATAACAATACCTTATCAAAAGTTCCTTTTAGGATGGCAAAATAATCAGAAACAGTGCTGTCATCCTGTTTAATAGAAAAAAAACATTTTTCATGTAATTCAAAAACACGAGAAACATTCTTCTCGTGAGAATACATGTTTCATAAGGCATCCCACACAGCCTTAGCAAGGCGGATGAACATAAGATTGGTAGTAACGGATCTCTCCATACTATTCAAAAGCCAACTTATAACAATGCAATCAGATTGTTCTCAATCTTCAAATTTATCGTCTTTGGAGTCAGGAGTGCATAAGTAATCTGTGATAATTTCTTTTGGGATCCAAAGAATAGTTTAAATGCTTTGGCCGAAAGCATGTAATTTTTACCGTTAAGTTTAACAATAGTACCAAGTGCAGCCTTTCGATCACAGGAGGAAGCCATGTGAATAAGATAAACCAAGTTGATAGGCAGAAAAGTAGTCAAGGTGAATAGAGAAGTTAAACACCCATGAGTTCGGTCAGGGAAGGGGATCGAGTTTCAATCGGCTGGCGGTGGCGCTGTACAGTTGTAAGGGCAGCGGGTACATGGAGAGAGAAAAAAAAGACTTTCTATCTAGGGTTTTTTGATTTCTCCCCTTTCTTTTCTGGATTTTTTTTGTTCAGATTTTTTACCCTATGCCGAACCTGTTCTGATACCATGTGAGAGAATTAATTATGCTTATATGTTTATACGTTATTATATTGAGAGTAACTTCCCACCCCACCACACACACACACACACACACGCACACATATATAGATAAAAAAAACTCCTTATCCAATGATAACTGGGACTCCTATTAGAACAAGACTTAACTACTAAACCAATTATAACTACGACTCCTAATAGAACAAAATGTCTAACATTCCCCCTCAAGTTGGGGCTATATCAATCATACCCAACTTGTTTCATAAAAATTTAAATTGTTTTACTCCTGAAGCCTTGGTAAAAACATCAGCAACTTGTTCTGAAGATGGAGCAAACGGAGTACTTATTTTCTGGCTCATTACTGCTTCATGAATTAAATGACAATTGACTTTGATATGTTTCGTCCTTTCATGAAAAATAGGATTACTAGCTATTTTTTAACTCTTAATGTTGTACTCATCTTGTTGCTTTAATTTATTGTAGTTCTCTCAATGCTAACTTTTTCATTTGTGCATAATGTCTTTACTTTTCCAGATATGTGCTTCTCTAGGTTGTGCAATTGTTATTTTCTTTTCTGTTTCTAGTTATTGAGATATTACAATCATGGTCGGATGCATCTCTGTAACTGTTTGCTTCATCCAGGAGGCAACTCGGCCTGCCATCCCAATACTATTAGCTGTGGGCGCTGTTCACCAGCATCTGATTCAGAATGGATTGCGCATGCAAGCTTCCATTGTTGCTGACACGGCTCAGTGCTTCAGCACTCATCAGTTTGCTTGTTTGATTGGATATGGTGCAAGGTCTCTATTATCTTCTGCATGCTTTGTGCATTTAAGTCAATATTTGAAGTATATTTTTATAAGTTATACACCTCTCATGATGCAGATGGAATGATATGTCGATATCCATACCTCCTGCAGTTTCTTATGTTTGATTTTTGTTTATATTTTTAACACAGTGTGTCTCTACTGTTGTAAAGTTTTTATCGGTTAGAATATGCACACGATTTAGTTATCATATCATATGTACATGCGAAGCCCAATTCATGATAATTATTAAAGTGTTCAGTAACATTAGGGGTTTCAACTATCCTTGACAAGTGAACGATAAATGATTCCAGCTTTAGATGATGTCCCATAACTCAAAGCAATAGGTATATGTCAAGATAAACTCTCTGGCCCATAGAAAGGTACATTTTAAAGATGCCTCTCACTGTAAGGAAAACATATTAGAAAATTTACCTGTATCTGATCCACTCTATTCCTATGTTTACATCTATGCTGCATTCTTTGCATGATCAGTCCATATATAACTACTTTAGTTGCATCTTTTCAGTGCTATATGCCCGTACTTGGCATTGGAGACATGTCGGCAGTGGCGGTTGAGCACTAAAACTGTGAACATGATGCGGAATGGAAAAATGCCTACTGTTACCATTGAACAGGCCCAAAAGAATTTCTGCAAGGTTCTTATATGATTAATTCTGTATCTTTCTGGGATTTGATTTGAGCATATTTGATGATGAGTCACAATTGAAGTTCTTGTTATTATGCCAATGCTCGTTGATTTTTGTACCAAATTTTTATTTCTTTGGAAAGCTGGTTGCTTCTTATTAAAGTGCTTAATGCGTCTCTTTAGTTCTTTTAATGGGAATTTTTGGTTGAAATTGGTGAACTAGAAGTATTTCTTATTTCTATTTCAGGCAGTTAGATCAGGCCTTTTAAAGATCCTCTCTAAAATGGGCATCTGTTTGCTCTCCAGGTATGTTATCCATTTTCTAGTCAGTTTGTAACTTGTAGTCTATAAAATTACAGAGGTTCCACCTCGTGAAAAGTTTTTGTTTCATTTACTGTTTACTTATTCATTCTACACAAGTCTTAATGGAAAACATGTGCCTTTAGTTATTGTGGTGCACAGATATTTGAAATTTATGGACTGGGCAAAGATATAATCGACATTGCTTTTTGTGGGAGTATGTCAAGCATTAGTGGGTTGACCTTGGACGAGGTAATTAACGCAGTTGAAGTGAAGCATTTGCTTGAGTCCTTGTTGTTTTTGCTTTACTGATAGACAAAACCTTTGAATTTTGAGATTATTTATGTGTCATCTTGGAATTTGAGAGGACACAAAAGTAAGAATATGTTCTTCATAATAGTCTAGGTAGGGGCTTCTTCAAACAATGAATATTATTTTTCTCCAACTTGTATGTTAGAGTGTCAAATAAATAGCTCTATCATCTGAATTTAATTCTTTTGTAATGTCAAATAAATAGCTCCAACTTTTACTGGTAGCTGTTGCAGTCAGGCATGATGTACTCTTGCAAACTAATTGTCTCAATGCTTCAGTAACTTGAACGACAACTTATTTGTTGCGAACATATCTTTATCCCGCATTTACGTGGTAAATTGTAGTATAATTGAAAGGATATATATTCAGTAACTTCCCGGTAATGCTCTTTAGGCTTCTGAGAAGCTTGAGATTGGTTATAGAGCGGTGTATTTTACTTTTAAGAATTTGATAATACTTTTGCTGCAAAAATTTGAGGAAGTTGGTAAATATGTAATATACTTTTAGGTGAACTATGATTGAATTTTCTTATTCAGTTTTATATATGGCCTGAATTTTGATTAGTCAAATGCCCAGTTGTATGCCCAAGGACAAGGCTTGAATTATAATTATTATCAATGGCAACAAATCTCTTTGACTCTGTTTCAGTGTAATTACAATGTATAAACTAGTATTATGAGATACCATATTGCGCTTTTCCTTTGTCTGAATAAATTTTGAACTTTTGCAGTTAGCAAGGGAGACTTTGTCGTTTTGGGTTAAGGCTTTCTCTGAAGATACTGCTAAAAGGCTTGAAAATTTTGGGTTCATTCAATTTAGGCCAGGAGGTACATATTTGAAATTCTGTATACACATTTTTTATTAGACAATAATCGTCAAGTTTTATGCGCTCAACATTTTTAGGGTCACGTTTGGCTTCTTCATCTTTTGGCTAAATAGAGGTAGTAATCCCTCTTTCGTTGTTTTATTTATGTATTTATGTTTGTTTGTCTGAATGAAAGGTGAATACCATGGAAATAACCCAGAAATGTCAAAATTACTGCACAAAGCTGTGAGACAAAAGAGTGAAACTGCATATTCTATTTACCAGCAGCATTTGGCCAATCGACCGGTGAATGTGAGTTGTTTCTGTTGCAATTCCTTCCCCCCAACCTCGCTGCCCTGTCAAAAAAGGAAATTCTAATCTTTGGCTTTCAAGAGCTCCCTTAATGAGTATTAAGGTTTTTCAAGTGCCAAGTTCACAGGGTTCATCTATTCATATATATCAACTGTTGTTGAGAGCACATAATACAGTCATTAAACTTTTGCCTTTTTACTGTAGGTTCTTAGGGATCTTCTTGAGTTTAAAAGTGATCGTCCCCCAATCCCAGTTGGGAGGGTAGAACGTGCTTCTGCTATTGTACAGCGTTTTTGTACTGGTGGGATGTCGCTTGGCGCTATTTCCAGGGAAACTCATGAAGCAATTGCCATTGCAATGAATAGATTAGGCGGGAAATCTAATTCAGGAGAAGGTGGTGAGGTAATCAACTTTGCTGACGTGTGCAGTCAAATTTGCTGTGAGTGGAGTATTCCATTAGATGTGGGAGGAAATTCGGATGAGTTTATAAATGGTTACTGTCGGAGACATTAAATATTTGATGTTTATCTTAGCGAACAACTTTAACTTTTAGATGAGGCGGTCATTGAATATGATACCAGAACTAGGCCAGATAAGAGGTCTTGTGTTCGGACCTCATAGCCATTCATTTATGAAGAAAGAGTTTCACATGCAAGGCTTAGCAAAAGAATTTTCCCTGCACGTGAGGGGGCGTGTTAGAAATATTAGATGTTTGATGTCTCTCTTCTCTAACAACTTATGTTTTTAGACGAGGTGGTCATTCAATAGATATCCAAATGAAGTGAAATGAAAATTTAGCTAGTATGAATAGGTCCTAATCAATGTAACTTCCATGGAGTTCATCCTTTTTCATTAATTATTTACATTTCAAGTCAATCTTTGACTGAATGAAGAATACTGATGCTATCAAAGTTATATCTCATGGAAATGTTAATTCAATATTGATCACTTACAAATATGGGTTCTACATTCTGTTTCATCACATCTGAAATTGTTTATGTTTCACTATGTGATATTATGATCTGATCGTTGTCTAGGATCCAATTCGGTGGAGTCCACTTACTGATGTTGTTGATGGCTACTCTCCAACACTGCCACACCTTAAAGGTCTTCAAAATGGTGATACCGCTACAAGTGCCATAAAGCAGGTCTAAAAATACATCTGCATTATACTCTGTATTCGGCTCTCACAAGTGTCCACCTGTGTGCAAAGTCTACTCACTTGGTGTTGTTTACACATATTATTTTGATCTTTCAGGTAGCTTCTGGACGTTTTGGTGTTACTCCAACATTCTTGGCTAATGCTGATCAACTAGAAATCAAAATTGCTCAAGGTGCAAAACCAGGTGAAGGTGGTCAATTGCCAGGGAAAAAAGTTAGTGCTTATATTGCGAGGTTAAGGAATTCAAAGCCTGGTGTCCCTCTTATATCTCCGCCTCCACATCATGACATCTATTCTATTGAGGATCTTGCTCAGTTGATTTATGACCTTCATCAGGTGAGGTGGCTAATATACATTTTTCTTATACTAGTAAAAGTCATTTTCATTTGGAATTTTAGGTGCACAAGTATATTGAATGAACAGGTCAATCCCAAGGCTAAAGTATCAGTAAAGCTAGTTGCAGAAGCTGGCATTGGTACAGTGGCTTCTGGAGTTGCTAAGGGTAATGCTGATATTATACAGGTATGCCCTTTATTCTATTCATTTCTATTTTGGTTTTTGTGTTGGGGTGGGTGACGGGGTTTGTGGGGTCTGACATCAAAGATGTTCTATCTTTTGATCTATTCTCCCCTGATGTTAAACATACTTCTTTAAATGCCAACTTTGTTTATCTGTATGATGCATTAAATATTGGGTCAATTTACGCTGAAGTTATCTGTAAGTGTCTTATAATGCAACTTTCCCTCTTAGATTAAAAGTTGCAAATACTGCCTTTTGATCATCGGAGTCGGATCAAAATTGAAAAAAAGTTATTCAAAAACTTAGATAACATCATTCATACATGTAAGAAGAAGTTAACTAGAATTTGAATTGTAATAACTTTTAACTGTGTAATTATCAACAGAATGGGGTAACTGGAATCTGAAAGTAAGTTACTAGGAGGTATTATAATTTTGAAATCTAGAGGGAATATTTGTGTGCTTGTATGTAGTTTCAGGGGAGGCCACTGTAATTATTACTAAAATATTTCATGTGTCCCTTATAGAATTAAACTATTTTGCATGAGAACTGTGTTATTCTGTAAAAAGTTTGAGGTTTTTGCCATAGCAGTTTGTGCTAAGATTCAATCAAAAAGTATTTAATTATACATTTGTATATATTTTTTAGATATCAGGACATGATGGTGGAACTGGAGCTAGCCCTGTAAGTTCCATCAAGCATGCTGGTGGTCCTTGGGAACTTGGGCTTACAGAAACACATCAGGTTTATTTCACTTTTTGTGACATGGTGCTCCATTTACATGTGATATTTTTTTTGTAAGAATTAAGATTGATTATTTGTGTTTTTCAAATCATGTATAGACACTTATTTCAAATGGGCTCAGAGAAAGGGTGATTCTTAGAGTCGATGGTGGCTTCAAAAGTGGATTTGACGTTCTCATGGCAGCAGCAATGGGTGCTGATGAATATGGCTTTGGTTCTGTTGCCATGATTGCTACTGGCTGTGTCATGGCTCGTATATGCCACACTAACAATTGTCCTGTTGGTGTTGCCAGTCAGGTGAAAATGATTCTTGGGCATTTCTGTCTTTTCATATGTGAACTTTTCACTAGATCAATTTGACATTATTATTCCTTCAACTGGTTTTCTGCAGAGAGAAGAGCTAAGAGCTCGTTTTCCCGGTGTGCCCGGTGACCTTGTCAATTACTTCTTATATGTCGCGGAAGAGGTAATTTCTACTTTCTTAATTATGAAAAATATTTGGTTTCATACTTCTTTACTTTCCTTTGTGTCAATTACACTCACTGCCCATATAACTATGTGACATTATACAAATTTCCCCTCTTAGTTTCAAAATTAAATTTGATTAAAATTGGAAATGTTCATCAATGAACTCGGATGACATCATTGAAACATATGACAACAATTTGAAAATTTTATAAATTTTGAAGTATTACATCATTTACCCATATATAATAATCAACAGAAGGGGGTGACTGTAAGCTAGAAATGAATTACAAGGAAGGCATATATATCTGTGTAACTGTATGTATTTATCGGGGAGATCATTGTAATTATTGCTCTTTATTATTTTTTAGGTTAGAATTGCATTGTGTTTGCCTTTATCCTTACTTCATCATTGTTATTACTTATCTAAGAGATAATTACACGTGAAGGAACAGCAGATGGAGGAAATCTCTCTATATCAATTAAAAAATATCCCAGTAATTGATTAGGCAAATATTGTTGCGATCTTGTAGTTTTACTAAAGGATCAGCTCACATGGCCTTTAGGTTTTGGGTTTCTGTAACTCTATTCAGATACCTTTTTCTTATGCTGATGATTTGTGACAATATTTTGACAGGTAAGAGGCATACTGGCCCAATTGGGCTATGAGAAACTTGACGACATAATTGGCCACACTGAGCTACTAAAACCTCGGGATATTTCATTGTTGAAGACTCAGCATCTTGATCTTAGTTATATTCTTTCTGTAAGTATAAGATAAATATTCAAATATCTGGTCGGATAAGTTATTAATGATTATGCCTGTAGATAATTTACACTGTGTGTTCCAGAGTGTCGGGTTACCAAAATGGAGCAGCACTACGATAAGGAATCAGGAAGTTCATAGTAATGGTCCTGTTCTGGATGATACATTGCTTGCAGATCAAGAGGTACGCTTTATTAATTTTTAACGAACAATTTCTTGTATTAGAAAAGAACAAGGTTAGTATCATGCTCAGTTCTTACATATTTGCTCGTTTGATTCTTGAAAAATCTTTTACGATATTAGTTTATTGTTTGTGCATGTTAGTTAGCTCGTGTTCTGCAATACATTGGTTATCACCTATAGATTAGGAGGGTCAGTTAGAGTGCTCTCGCATGTAATAATGTGTAATTACAGTGGCCCCTGCTCTTTATTTTAAAATTATAAATACATCCTTTGGACCATCAAACTTTTATCAAAACTGACAATTTGTCAAAAACTTGGTTAACATTATACATGCGAGAGCAATTCAGAAAGTTTATTGAAATTTGAATGATGACATCATTAACCTATGTCTGATAATCGACATAAGGGGTAAGTGTAAGGTGGAGATAAGTTACAAGGGATCTATGTGTAATTTTGAAACCAAGAGAAGATGACAAACAAGGGAGGATACTGTAATTATTACAGAAAATGATGATTATGATTAGATGGGTAGCAGCTTGAAAAGTGACTTCTTGACAAAATATCTCATATGATTTTGTACTTAAGAAAGCTATGATTATCTTTGCGGGTATTATGCATGATCAGAAAGTTCAATATGTTTTTCAATTTCTTTTATGATATTTATGTATATACCTTCATTGTTCAACTATCGGTATACATTCAACCATATTATTTGGTGTCTTGATAATCTGCTTTTTGTCCCTGCACAGATAGCCAAGGCCATTGACAATGAAACGGTCGTAAACAAAACTGTACAGATATACAATGTGGACAGGGCGGTTTGTGGGCGTATTGCTGGTGTAATAGCGAAGAGATATGGAGACACTGGATTCGCTGGACAGCTGAACATAACGTAAAACATTAGCAAATTCTGTCAAAGTTTTGCTATTATACCGCAGCATGTCATGGGACACTGATGTTTCTCTTTCTATTGTTTGCAGATTCACTGGAAGTGCTGGCCAATCATTTGGTTGTTTCTTGACACCTGGCATGAACATCCGGTTAGTAGGAGAAGCTAATGACTACGTCGGAAAGGTAAGTTAAAACAAGGGTAATTTTGTCCTTTTATATCTGGAAGAACGAAACCTTTTTCAGGAATCACACTTTTAGTATAGTGCAAAACTGCAGATATAGATAAGATCTTCGTAAGATGTCGAATAAGCTTCTAACATGCCATAAGGGTAATAGTGTCCTTTCAAATGTAGCAGAAAGGAACACATTTAGAGATCCACACAAGTATAGTGCTGATATAGATGAGACTTCTGTCATATGTCAATTTAGCTTCTAACATGCTGCGTATTTTAAGGGTATGACCACAAACAAGAAACTATGTGGTTAAAGAAGATTTAGATAGTCATGTACTAAAGGGTCAAATTAGTGAAAAATCACTCCATCTACTTTAGGGATAGTTACCAAAAAAAACCCTCAAGAACTGTCCCACTAACAAAAGACTGCCCACTATCTATTGAGACTACAATTACCACCCGTTAGGTTTGCTTCTATCTTACAAATAGCAGTTGGAGTTGGTTGCCCCAATTACAAAAAGGCCCTCTTCTGTGAGTGTTAGGGGGGTAATTGTAATTTCAATAGATAGATAGTCTTTTTCTTCTTTGCTGTTTTGATCCTTTTAATTTATAGTTTGTATGAAAACAAGTCTGGAAAACACACATCTCAAGTTCCACACTTCTAGTATGGTAAAGATATTTAAATAGGACTTCCTTCATATGTCAATTTTTTAGTTTCTAACATATCCCGTATTTTTTTAAGGGTATGGCCGGGGGTGAGTTAGTGGTGACTCCGGTTGAAAATACTGGATTCACTCCAGGGGATGCCACCATTGTAGGAAACACATGCTTGTATGGAGCAACGGGTGGCCAGGTCTTTGTAAGAGGGAAAGCCGGTGAGCGTTTCGCTGTGAGAAACTCGCTTGCTGAAGCAGTGGTGGAAGGTACCGGAGATCACTGCTGCGAGTACATGACTGGTGGTTGTGTTGTCGTCCTTGGAAAGTGAGTAATTTACGTTATTGGCCTGTTTGCACAAGTGTATATATCCTAAGAACAAACTATGAAGAATTTTTTGTTTGTCTTGCTTTGGACAGGGTGGGTAGAAATGTTGCGGCTGGTATGACCGGAGGTCTGGCTTATATTCTTGATGAGGATGATACCCTTATCCCCAAGGTTTGTGTTGATATATATGTGTGCGTGTGTGTGCGCGCGCGTGTTTGTAATTATACAAACTTCCCCTATTGATTTTAAAATTACGAAATACCCTATTCTGACCATTGAAATCTGATCAAACTTGATATTTTTATCATAAAATTTGGATAAAAGCATTCACCTATGGGAGTGCAATTTTGGAACTATATTAAGATTTCACTATGGCATCAGTTGACTAATTGTTGTGGTTGAAAAATGGGAGGAACAGTAAGGTGGAAATAAATTACAAGTTTGCATGATTTTGGAACTAACAGGGGTGATTTGTATGATCAAACATGGTTATAGGGGAGGGAGCTGTAATTATTTTTATCACTTTTTCGTCAAATACATCGAGGTCAATGTATATTATTAACTCGACAATGTTGTTAAACAGGTGAACAAGGAAATTGTCAAGATTCAGAGAGTCATCGCTCCAGTCGGACAAATGCAGCTCAAGAGCCTCATTGAAGCGCACGTTGTAAGTAAACAACAAAAATTAAAAAAAGGTCCTTCAAATACTACGCCAACTACAAAAATCTTGACCGCAACGCACTTTGTTATGTGTATAGGAAAACACCGGTAGCACCAAAGGCTCTCAAATCCTAAAAGAGTGGGACAAATATTTGCCACTCTTTTGGCAACTCGTGCCACCGAGCGAAGAAGACACTCCCGAGGCCAGTCCCGACTTTGAGCAAGCAACCGCCGGGCAGGTCACTTTGCAGTCGGCATAAGAAACCAAACAAGTAACTTTCAAAAACATGCGTAAAGGTTAGTTTCTTCTAAAACATGGGAAATGAGGTCACTTGCTGCAGCATAAAAGTTTGCTATGTTGAGGAAGAGCTATCGATGATCGATATTGCATAGCACGTTAGGATTGTTGTACAGGTGCTGCTGGGATGGTTGTTTTCGGGGTTTTGATCGTTGCTTCTCTCTCTTTCTCTAAATTATGAAATTTGAGAAGCTGTTGTGATCCAAAATCCAGATTCCTCTAGCCCCGTAGAAAAATAAAAGAAAACAAGAAAAGGTTTGATGTTTAGGCCTTATTATTAAATCTCCATAATTGTATATGTAGTTTCATTTACCATGTATTTGCTTTCCTGTTAAACCCATAAGTTTGTGCATTTATACGATGTTTTTAAAACTTGCAATTTTATTTCGAAATTGTGATTGCAAGATGCTAGTAGGATAAAATAAGAGCGAACAATTGATGAAATGTTTTGGGAACTTATGAGTGGTAGTCATGTTTGGTAAAACTGAGAGCCTTTAAGCTCCGCTTTGGCATTATAAATTTATAATGACAAAAAATATGGTAAATTAATGCCATTTATATATATATATTATAGAGATGGTAGAATTGTAATGTTCAAAAATTTGACGACATTTATAAAATCTCTTAAATAGTTTATTAGATGTTCTAAATAAATTAGGTGAGTTCGTCTTTCTTTACTACAATTTATAAATTTCAAACAACTTAAATTTGAAGTCATAAGCTTTTGGACAAAAATTTTCCAAAGCTTCCAAACATTTTATGAGCTGTATTTGGTGGCTGATTATGCTCAAAATTATTGATGCAGTACTTACATGGATATTTGTTTGCATGTTATATGTCGATCAAGTATCGTTCGGAACCCACATGGTGCACTTTCATTTTCCGAAGATAAGACAACTAGAAAAGCATAATACTATTGATTTTGGGTGGACTTTCTGAATTCTTTTAGGAACGTCTCTCTCTCTCTCTCTCTCTCTCTCGCGCGGAAATGAGACTTATGTAACAATAATTGTTGGCACTGAGTTTACAATTTGACACCATCAATTGAAACTAAGGCCTTTTGTCCAGTGGGTAACGCATTTACGTATCAGTAAATCATTTCACCTCAAAATAACACTTGCTCAACCAAATCTCAAAATGCAATTGTTTCCATGATTTTGTCTTTCCATGAAGAGCTATATTTGGTTGTGTTGTTTTGGCAATGTTATTAAAACTAAAACTATATATCTTCTCTATATTAACAATCAATCTTTCAATAATAATTATTATTATAATAGAAAGTTTAATGCGGCAATACTAAAACAAAAAGTTTATACTTTTCTTTTCTCAAAGACACTCTAAATTAAAATTAAATAGAAAAAGAAAACACACACACACACAGAGCATGGGTTGGATATTGGTAGTGGCAAAACCTTGTAAAATGTGTTGCCGTACAGGTGCACTATTGACCGAATCCAAGGCGCATGCAACCGTACAGGTGAGATCTATCTGCCTGCTCCTCAATATTCTAAATCCCCCTTAGATTTACTTAAGAATAACAATTAGCAATTTTTAATGTTTCTATAAAATAAAGATGAAATCTGTATTCTCTCTCTATTTATGTGAAATATATTGTTAAGAAAATTCTGAAAATAATTAAAATTTAAATGGAATAAACATACTAATAAGTTCACTGCATACGGCACAAAAATGAAAGCACATTTAGGGATATTATTCTATACATAAACGGAGTAAAAATGTTTTTGTTAAACTCAACACAAAAATGCACCCCTTTCAGTAATAGAATAATTTATTATAGATTTAGTGAAAATTTATAACATAATTTTCGACAAATTTTGTTTATGAAAAATTCATTATTAAATGCATTGCAAATAATTGTTACTTTAATTTTATTTTAATAGAATTCCACCATTAATTCATTATAAGTATCTTTCATTCATGATGAAATTTATTATAAATTTTTCATCAACCAATAATAATAATAATAATAATAATAATAATAATAATAGATATTACTATATCGGTGTCATAATAATAGTCGTTTATAATTATTTCACACATATTAAGAAAAAAATTATTAGTTATAATTCCTATACTCTACTTGACTAATTTGTTCTTGTTAATGTTAGTATTAATAATTAGGAGGCTATTTGAACAGTATTTAATTTGATTACAAATTTAAATATATATATATTATTAAATATTATATTATTTTTATAAAAAAGACACGTATTGTGAAATAAAAATTTTATATTGAAGTGATAAATAATATGGAACGGAAGTAGTATAATGATAATAGCAATAATAATAATATAGCTTAAGCAAATGCCGGCCGGCGGTGGCGGCGAACCACGTGATCCGCCTGCAAACCACCGAGGAGAGGCGGCGGGCAGTCCAAATGCAGATGAATCTGTTGCCCACAGCATAACCCCCTTTTTCATTTAATTTTATTATTATTTTTTCACTTCTTTGTTTGGCAAAAGCCCAAATGCCAACGTTATGAGAGTGTGGTCACCACGTGTTGGCATTATGTTCACAGTTGGTAATCTATTTAATAAATTGATTAATAATGGACATATTATAAAAACTCATCTTGTTGGGTGGAAATATTTACATCCCTTCTATGACATTGCCAAATTCTTGTTGAGACCATTTATTTTGAATTATGTACCAAGCTAGCCAGCATATATTCATTTTTATTGTTGAACTATTTAATGTCATTATTCAGGTTAAGTTTTCCGGTATTTTTTGTCTCACCGTTCACTCCTCTTCTTGAAAAGTTAGTATATTCTTCATATATATATATATATATATATATACACACACTCACTAGTTTGTAATCCGTGCTATGCACGGAATGAATGATATTAATTAAAAATTTAAAGTAAGTGTTATATTGATAATTCATATTGCAATGCTTTCTATGCATCATATATTTTTTAAATTATGTGGATACAAAAGTAATTCTTTTGATCAAATTAACTGCATAAACACCCTCTATATGAAAATAAGAAATGAGGCTTTGTTTTACAAAAATAACAAAAATCATCTTCACTATTTTAATAAAAATTTAGAAAAATTGAGTAATTGCAAGTTCAATATCAAATAAATCTAACGTGCAAAATTTTGATATATAACAAACACTAAAACTAATGTAAATCTTTCAAATCGGTTGATGGGAACACCATATCTTCTTAAGATGAATTTGCAAACACAAAAAAATAACTATAATTATCTAATAACAAATATCGAAATAATTTTTTAAATAATTCATTAAAAACTTTGAACATACCTATATAAATCTTATATATCTGTATATACATATTCATCACTTTTCCAGGATCAAACATCTCTAGTATCTTCATTCTTTCTTTTGCAAAAACAACAAAAGCAGATTAAAATCTTTTCTAGGATTTTGATGTGAAAAATAACAGAAAACATAGTATGCACTTTCACTCTCTTTATACATCACAAATGTACAGAAAAAATAGGAAAACAGTAATGAAAAAACCAAATCATTGTACAAGAAAAAAAAATAGGAAACGTTAAAAGGAAAAAAAAATATGAAACATAAAAATAGCTTGGAAAGTTACTTCAAAAGACATCAACAGGCACAACTGCAAAAAATAGAAAACGTAAAAATGGCTTGAAGTTACTCTAGTTCTTTATAATGTTTTTGAAATTCTAATTTAATAGCATTTCTATACTATTATATGTTTTGAAGATGTGCTTGTTGGTATTGTGAAAAAAGCATCAAGTCTTTTTGTATCCTTTGAAGACGTGATTGTTGGAGTATTGTAATCTAAAAGGTAAAAAAAAAATCATTTTTTTTATTGTGTGCCTTTTCCAAAAGGTTTAAAAAAATCACCAGGGTTTTTTTTTGTGATTGTGTGTCTTTTCAAGTTCTTGTAATCAACAAGTTTTTCGTTTTTGATTCTGTGCCTTTGTTATATTAAATTAAATATCATAATAATTTCATTGTGCCTTTTTCGAAAGGTAAAAAACAAATCATCAAGTTTTTTTTGATTGTGTGCCTTTTTTGAGAATGTTGTATTAAATTAAATGTCATTATAATTTCATTGAAAATATATTTTTTGTTTTAAAAAAAATTCAAAATTCTAAAAAATTAGAATTTGATCAAAATTGGAGAAATTTGAATCAAATACATTCTTCAAATATATAATAGTATAGATATAGATATAGATGTATGTGTGTGTGTGTGTGTGTGTGTGGTAGTATTAATTAATTTCAAAAAGAAAATATATCGATAGTAGTGCACTCGATATTTACATTTTAAGCTTTCAAAATATGGAATGGAAATTGTTTATAATGTGTTTTGTATGTTGACATACGATTTCAATTTTTTCAAATTATTTCACTTGATTTTTGGCCATGATATGTAAATGAAAGAAAAATATTTCAAGAATACAAGTCGAATTTGAACTAAAATTCCTCAGTTGTATCAAAAAGTTGGGTTTAATCTCATAACAATCATGTTTTACTTGTTTTCATTCTTTTCTGGTCGGAGATGAAACAGTGTGTAAATTAAGTCAAAGAATAAAGTATTCAAACTAATTGGTATGAACTTTCATTGAACCTGAAGAATGTTAAATTAGTGATCTTATATTAGATGAACCTACATGGAAGTGCAAAGTCCAAGTCAAATAATATAAGCTAATATTTTTCTCTCTCTAAAGTTGGCTATTTCTTAAATATTGCATACACGAATTAAGTTAGAAAGTTGGGGAAAATAGATATATTTCGGCTGATTGAAATATATAGCTGTAATTCAGAAGTATCCCTTAAATTATTTTGTACTTTTGCGTTTAATTATAACCTCAAACAAGAAAATAACAATTTAGTTTGACATATAAACTAACTATCCAAATATTAAAACTTGCTAACCTATTGCAACAACCCCCATTTAAAAGTTTGTGCTTATAGGTCATTGGGCTCAAAGTTGAGTGGTGGGGGGTTCGAAAGTGGTATTAGGGAGGTATTGAGTTCGAACGCTTTTGTTCTCTACCCGTTTCCCTTTTGAGTATATGTGTGGAGGGTGTTTTCCGGTTGACATCTATAAGTTGTCTCGAAATAATTGTATTCAAAAAAAAAAAAAAGTTTTTAAACAAAAAATTTTCGTGTTTCTAGGTAATATAAATGAAGCTCAAATGATGTTTCGGGTTTTGTCTTCAATGAAATTTCAATAATTTTACAGTTTATTTTTCCAGAAAAATTCTCCCTTCCATTTTTCTTTTCCTGTTTTTTCCCCCCTCGATATGATGTAGTGGGAGAAAGCAAAATCATTTTCACTGCTTCATTCTTGCCTTCTTCTTTTTTTACCCCCTCTCTCTAATAAGATTAATTTTCTTTTATCAAACTCGATTTCTTATCAATTGAAGACTTTCCACCTTTTTCACCTACACGTGAATTGAGATGATATATATTTCGGTTTTATCATTGACATTTGCAAACTTTTCCAAAGAAATGTTAAAATTTAAATGCTATACTTATTGAATTGTCTGAAAAAATTGGAGCATATACTTACACGAATATAGCTCATGACGAATTACTGTAACAGCCATCGTTTAAGTATATTTTCCCAATTAAATTATTATATAGATTCATTGAACAATAATAATTTCCAGATGAACATCAGTTGGACTTCTAAAGTGTGAACATTTTTCTCATATAGTATGTTCTTGTATATTACGCAAGATCATTTATAATATAATATAATATATCATTATTGGAAAAAATATCAAAAGTTAATAAGAGTGTAAAAATCATTAAATGTAGTTTTAATTACTTTTTCCAGCCTTATTTTGTGGACTTGGAACCACTATTATCAGTGGGGGTGGGGGGGGGGGGTGTAAAAAATCAAGTTATTGACTAATTAAAATGTGGAAAAAATTTCAATTAAATCAACTAATAAGAAGCTTCATTTTCTGACTGATTGTCGATACACTGTTCTTGTCAACTTTTTAGTCATCGATGTTCAAAAAACGAGAATTTCATATGCATACACCAAATGCTTTTTGTTTCTATTTGAGAGTCATATGAAAATAAAATGTATTGAAAATTTAAAATATCAATTTCAATTAAGTGAAAAATATATATATAAAATGATATTAGTCGAAATAATATATATGATTTACAGGCCCATTAGCTACTTTGTTATAATCCAATGTATTCAAATCATTCAAAATCAAAAATAAATCAAATTTTGTATAAAAACTGAATAAATAAAATAAATTTCTGTCTCAGCAAAATTCGGAGCAAAGAGGAACACCGATGCAATACAATCAGAAAGATTAAAAGTCAATTTGGATGGATTTTTTTGAAAGATAACTACTTATTTAAAAAAGAAAAAAAAATCACTTCAAATTAAAAAAAAAATTCAATTTAACATACTTTTAGGGGAAAAAAAAACCGAACAAAAAAGACTCTTTTAGAAATTACTCAAACTACTTACAAAATAAAAATATTTTTTAAAATATTTTTAACTACTGTATTTAAATACAAAATTAATTAATTTAAAAAATATATTCTATTGTAAAAATACCATACGAGAAACACTTTTTTAGATCCATCCAACTGAGCTCGAGTTTACAAGGTAAAATATACTATTATGAATTGTAGTATATTTAACCATTAAAAAAAAAAGAATTATAGTATATTAATTGATACAAATAATATTTCATAAGAAAATCCCCTGTAAAACGAACTGCAAAATACAAAAACACACAGAGATCGAGACACACAATTTCGGCGTGTGTGCATTTATGTATATGTATATATATCAAATGAATTGCAATTATTCCGTGTCAACTTGCAAATTTTTTTGCAAATTAAACTGAGGGCTAGAGTCTAGACTCTTGAGTAAATGCCATTAACAAAACATAATGCAATTAATTAATCACATTAAACTAGGAAGGATCAAAAAGAAAAAGGAAAAAGAAAAGTACTTAAATGTAACTTAATCACATACAATGCACCTGGAAAACACATTTCCATTCGAAACAAGTGGATTGAACAAAACCAATTCAATCTTGAATCGATCCACTTAATTCTCCAGGCACACCTAATTTCTAAATTTTTTGTTTTAATTTCTACTAATCTAAGAAAAACAATTCCCCTAATCAAGTCTGATAATTAACACTTCTCATTAACGAAAATCAAGGTAATTAACAAGGCACTAATTAAATCTACAAAAATTTAAGCATATGCGTACAGTAATTATACATTCATTGATTTCATTTGATCAATTAAAAGCAACATTGGGCAGCTGCGGCGGCGTGAAGGCCAAGAAAATGAGAACGGCCATGATGGCGACGGGGACGAGGAGGAGCACCGGCGGCGGAGGCGGAAGCGGCGGCAGAACGATCGGCAGGAGGAGGAGCGACACCGTGAAGAGGATCATCAACACCACCGCTCTCTCGCTGAAATATCTGAACATCATATTCAACCTCTTCATCAATGGCTTATTATTCCGGTGGTGATCGTGATCATCGGAGGCGGCGGCGGTTATGTTCACATCGAGCGATAGGCGTTCTTCGATTCTGTACACCATCTCGTTAGATCGTTGCACTATATAATATCTCGGAGATGTGTATATATATATATATGTCTCTGTGTGTGTGTGTGTATGTATATATTTACACACAGCACACACAGTGAATGAAGTACGAGGAGCGCGAGGCGACTTTGGGAATTACAAGACGTTGTGATTTGTGAATGGGAGGAGACGCTAATTAGGAAAAGTGGTAGGGGTATTTTGGACATTTCGTGTCAATCGATGGGCTTTGTTGCTCCACGTTAATGCTTCTCTAGTGGTATTAAATTCTATCTCCTACCTTCTATTACACGGTTTACCTGTATGATGTCGATTCATTTTTATTGTTCTATAATAAATAGAAACTTATTTATGAACATATCGTAATTAATTTAAATAATAAAATGCAAAATAAAACATAAAAAAAATAATAATAATTGAAACAGAAAAAGTACATGAGCAATGAGCATATATGTTCATCACCTAAAACCTTTTGCTGTTTCTTCACTTCTAATTTATCATCTTGATCGATGTATATATGGATTGAAGCAAGAATCTCCAATTGGTTGTAACGATTTAATGAAATATGACTAATTAAAATTTAATTTCTATATGTCGATTTTTGTATTTGTCACAGATTAATATCTAATAATCTACCAAATCATAATAAACACGAGAAAAGCTCGCGCATTTGATTAATCTTGATTTGAGTCTAAATTTAAAATATTTATTTTGGAAATTTTAGCTACTAATATTTTACCTTTGCAAAATGAAATATTGTCTAGGATAATTGTACTTCACTTGGGCCAAGAAGATGATATCAATGACTCTCTCTATCATAAACATGCACATCAATTAAGTTTAGTTTTTGGTATAATTAGAATTAGTTGAAGATGGGTGGCATTAGGGTAATTTAATCAATTATAAACAGACGTTCTAGAATGATCTACTTGAATTGAGTTTTTACAAAGACCTAAAGCACTATGCTAAAACATATGTGAGTATGATCACGCCAATTGTCATCTCTCACTAAAATGCACGTCAATAATACTTTGTATTACATGAGTAATTAGCTATAGTTGGTTTGGGTGATATTTTTTAATTGGGAATTATTTATACGGGATCATTATTCACAATGACACTATATATAAATATCGTGACACTTTTGATTCTGAGATATCGTCCGAAACATCATGTAATTAAGAGGGTGTTTGGCTAAGCTTATAAGCTACTTAAAACATGTTATAGAATGTGGTGGAATGTTTGGCAAAATTTTATGGGAATGAGCATATAAGCTCTTGAAATAAGATGTTTAATAGCTTATAAGATATTTTTTAAAAAGTAAAGAAGAACTAACTTATTTTTAAGATCCTACCAAACGTCTTATTTTCAACCAAATTAATTACTCCCTCCGTCCCATATTATTTGTCGTTTTGGAGTTATGCACAGGAATTAAGGAAATGGATTAAGAACATTAATTATAAATTATCTTGACTGAAATACCCTTCTAATAAATTACACCATTAATTTCTCTTTCATCAACCATTTATCTTTTTCTAAGATATCTTCTCTTTTACATGCAATGCCCTTTCAATTTTCGCTGTTATTGTTCAATTTCAAGTTTGCATATTTTTGCCTACCACACACAAAAAAAAAAAAAAATGCACGTTTTACAGATGGAATAATTTCAAATTTTGTTGAAAATTTTAAACAAAGTTAAAAACACTCCCTCTAAGAATTCCGAAAAATTTTCACTACAAAAAATAGTGAAACTTAAAATTTTATAAAAGTCTCAAATTTTTACATTCCCTCCTAAACTTGTCTAATAAAATGATGGATTTTCCTAATTGCTGTCAAAGATATGGCTTCAAGAAAGGTGCCTCAATTGTTGGATTTGAACCAGATGCCAAGAATGGAAAAAGATATTCCTGGGGCCAATAATGAAAATCAGTTTTTGTTTGACATGAAAATAACCATTATTATTGAAGATTAAGAGACAATTAGTGTTGTTGGGAAATTGCTGAATTTTTTTTTAGAAATTTGCATAAGATATTAATTAAAGTCTAAGGGTATATTAGAAAAAAAATAATAAATTTCTTCTTGATATGTGAGAACGACAAATAATATGGGACAAAAAAAAATTTCTAAAACGACAAGTAATATGGGACGGAGGGAGTATAATTTTACCATTAATAACATCTTATAAGTTACATACCATCTTAACTATCCAAATACTTTAATAATTTATTTTTAAAATAAGATCCAACATCTTATAAACTTCTAAAATATTTTATAAAATATAGGTGTTTATAAAGATATTTCAAATAAGTTTTGTCAAATACCCTTTGAGTAGTTTAAAGCCACTCTCGATATCTCATAGTATCATAAAATACATTCTAGTGAAAAGTTTACGGGAGTTCACCGAATATTACCTATAGGGTATCATGTATATGTATATTCAGGATATTTTTTTGCAAGAGGGTTGTATTATATATGTTAGATTAAATATTTTTTAAGTTGTCATTTGCAAAATGACCAAATTACCCCTCAATGTGGAAAAAAAAATTCTTGATGTCAAATGGTGAGGGCGTGGGGTGGCGTGGGGTGGGGTTTAGTGTGTGTAAGTCTGTGTTTATGTCAAAATGACACGTCACCCTAGACCCTGCAGGAACGTAATGTCAAAAATTGGGGTGGATTCATAGTACCCGAGTAGTGTTTTTTTTGTATTGTTTAGGATTGACAGAAACACTTGCTAGATTTTATCAGTATGGGTACACCCCTGGTGCGTGGGGTACCGGGGCGGGGCGGGGGGGGGGGGGGGTTTAAATTTGGTTGACAAGCACTTGATTAAAATTAATTGATTACTTTCCTCTTTTACCTCCTAAATTCCCTGCCCGATTCAATAAGTAAAGGATAAAATATGGTAAAGCCACTTTCTCATTGACACATGAAACTACCCCATCAAATTCAACTTCACGACACTTTATTTTCTTTTTTTTTTAAAAAAAATCTCATTCATATTAATAAAAACTTGGATTAGATTTCTTTCTAATCTTTAATTTGTAAGGAAGGATTTAATATATATTTAACGATCAGTTACGAACAAGATAAAATGTAACAACAATATAATTTAGAAAAACTTAAATAAAAATCAATGTTGATGGCCGTCAGATTACATTTTCATCGTGTGATATTTGTCTAGATATGCAATGGATTGTTCAGTATAAGTTGAACACTTGTACAAAAATCATTCCCTTAGATTGCGAGCGAATTGATTTTCGAGACTTTTTTCCCCTATGCAATAACTACTGTACTATGTATCTAAACAAGGTTGAATACTAGTATAAGAATGATTCTTGTATACTGGATCGTTCTGTTTAAACACATTTTTTTTTTGTCTTAACCACCTAATTTTAATTTATTTATAGACTAATTCGAATCAAGTATTGCAGAGACCTATTATGGGGGCGATCATCCGAACTAAGTTGCTTCATTCACAACATCAAACGACCTTCCCAACCAAGTTACTCCATTCACAACATCAAAATTCGAACTCTGGACGTGGCTTAAGGGATCTAGCGTCTCATCCCATTAGACTAACTGATAGTTTAAACACATTTTCGTAATATGATATCTGTTTAGATATGCATTAGATTTTTCAGTATAAATTAAACACTAGTAAAAAGATTCATTTCCTTAGATTGCGCGTGAATTGGTTGTCGAGATTAGTCTTTAATTGATATTAAATTGCAATAACTACTTACTATGTATCCAATGGTGCAATTTTCAACTGATAATAAATTAGGCCATAATTAAGAATGAATTAAAAAGGATTTTATTTTAAAGGAGTCTAGAGATATTCATTTAATTTTTAACGGCAAAGTTTAAGTACGCACTATAGTTATAAATGTTCTTCAACAAGTGTAAGTAGTAAATAATTTTAATAAATAAATATTTTTTTAATGGAATTGATAAATAAATATTCGATTCTATTGCGACTGCATCATGAAGAATTCCCCCCATTTATATGTACATCAAAAATTTTCTTGTTATTATTTAAGTACAATAAAATAATCATCAAAGATTATTGTTTTAACTATGTAAAAAAATTAGTTCCCAATACAAATAGTGAACTAAAATTTTGGTTGGTGAGTGGAATTCGTCATTTTCAAATTTAATTGGGATTAACACATTTTTAATTAATCAAAAGAATAGACACCTTAGGTGGCCGCCTTTACGAAAGGTGAAATTAATCTCATAAAGACAATTTAAGCACCCTATTAATCATGTTAAATCAAAACCTTTGACCACGTACACAAATATGTTTCTTTTTTTTTTTTTGGTAAAACACAAATATGTTTCTAATTCTTAGACATGTCAACCTCTTCACCATTGTGGCTTTAGTGCCATATATTATTACATGTATATATATACAAACCTCTATATTCCTTTCTTTGTATGTGTAGGCCTGGTCCAATATACATACATCACTCAAGTATTATACATATCCCCTGCAAACGTATTATTATTTTGATTAGTAGAAAAAATTAAATCATGATATAAAAATTATCATTAATAACATATGTTAAATGACAATATTTTTCATTTTAATACTTTTGGTACGTTAGATGATTTACTAATTGCTATAATACGGTTCAATAACTAAAAAAATATAGCTTTCAGTTATCAATATTGACGATCAATGATACTCTTATCAGGACCAATTTATTTAAAAAAAAAAAATACTCTAGCTGTAATTTGTAAAAATGACTTTACTGTACTAAATTGTTATTTTAGGAACATCACTAATTGAAAATAATGATAATTTAGATGTTATCTTTATTTATTGTTGACTTTATGAAAAGTAATCCTGACAAAAAAGATATTTATTATTTAATTAATACGTATAATTGGTGATATTACAGATAAACATTTTGCAGCCACTTTTTGTCCCCGTGTATTTATATTGACTCCGGTGTCTGGAAATTTGGGGAAGCGGTTCAAGTTGCTGCTGGTATAATTAGAAACATTGCGCGTACTGAAAGTCCAAAAAAGGATAAGTAATTGAAAACAAGTAGTAGCCGAAGCCTGTCATGCATAGATTCGTTTAATCTCTCTCTCTCTCTCTCTCTAGCATTTTCTTTGTTGTAACTTCCAAGAATTAGTGCCTTTCCTTTCTTTTTTCCTTTTGTACTCAAAACATGCCCAACGTACAACATATAATACGTTATGAAATTATTACTAATAATATGTATTAAATCAATTTAAAACTAATAATATATATTAATTAAATATATACATATATATATATATATGACTTATAAATATCAGTAGGAATATGGGCGTTGAGTTTTAGATTTTTTTCATTAATAATTAATGATACATATAAAGTGAGAATCACTATCAATAAAATTTATCAACATAAATTGTGATAAAATTTGAACATGAATGTAATCATTAAACGTAGAATAGTTAGTTATTACTTCATATATATATATATATAATTAGTGATAACTTTATACATTAAATTTAACATAATAATTTTAATACGTATAATATATACTTTGGAAATGACGTATGATTATATCATAGTATATTGTAATATTCCCTCCCTATATCTTGTACTCTTAGCAGTTGCCTCCTCTGTGTGTGTGTGTGTGTGTGTGTGTGTGTGTGTGTGTTAAAGTTTGATGAAATGGAACATGGCAAAAGATCCTAATAGATATAATTTCCCATTATCAAAATCTTGCAAATGAAGTGATATTTTTCAAGTTTTATTATATGCAGCCCCCCTTCTTTTCTCTTCTATATAGGTTGGCTATGATGATATAGCCAAAGAAAGGAGGCGGTGGGCGGGGGGAGACAAGGCTTTTTGGTCTTGAAGTCTAAGAAATTACCTAGCTCTTTAATTTCCATGAACATTAGCACATCAACTAATAATTACTTTATAGTGTATATTCAACCCTCAAGATCAAGGCCATATCATTAGCTTGCCTAGGCTTGGTCCTATTTGAAAATTTCTAGTGACCCAAGCTATGAAACAAAAAGATTTGGCAGCATGCTAATACATAATATAAAAGTATATATATATATATATATATTCCTTAAGAAAAACTTCTGTTTTATCATAGAAGTAGTTTTCACAAAAATTACACTAACAAATATTATGTTTAAATTGTTATGATTTATAATTAGTGACATGGCCTAGGAGAAAACTTATAGGCTGCATATAAATTTTTATCATAAATTGTAATGATAGTGTTCTTCCTAATACTAAATTATAATTATAGGGTATCATGAATTGTAAATAGTGTTAGTTGTTCCTTGTCGCTATTAAACTATAATGCACGATCGCTTTTAAATTTAGAGTAATGCAGTATTGAATACTTCGTTGGACACGAGACTCCCCAACATGTGTCCGACGCTATAAATTAAATAAATCCAACATTTCTAATGACATGTCGGATACATTATTAACATGTATGATACGTTTTTGGACACGTAGAGTTTTCTTTCACATATTTTTTTATTAGTATTCCACTAATAAAAAGATAATTAAGAATAAAAATTCTTAACCTACTCGAAAAATATTGTTGTTTCATTAAAAAAATTTGTCCTTTTCATTCTATTTTTATAAAACCGATTTTTTTTATATTTAAAATAGATAATTCATGGATTATACAAAAAAAAATTGTGATATATTAGCAGATATGGACTTCTTTATTTTATACTTGTATCAATATGTATATATAAATCTTATACAAAATACACACGCGCGCGCACGCACATATTATATCATATTATCACTAAAATATTAGAAAAATATTTATATAGATTGTGTGGTTTCGAAAACGTATCATGTCATAAATTTTTTTAAAATTTTGCGTCACTGTATTTGTGTCGTATTGTGTTTCAATGATTTTTTTTTAACACCTTTTAATTTTGTCATTCATATGATATGCTTTGTCGGCCACGTACCAACCCTCAAGTTTATTTTGTAGATAATTTAATGTTATGATATTTTTAATATTGGTCACTGATGAAGATGATTATTTATAACAATCATGTAATTCGTTGCCCCCATTTTGGGGATGGAAAAAAAGTATATTGCTTGTGACATAATTCATGGTTGAAATTGTACGATATATATATATATATATAATTTTGTTTACACCAAATGGATTGAAAACAGACCTAATTAATTTAGCACAATGTATGTGGACATGATCTTTTTCATCTGGCGTCGAATTCTCTGTCTCAATCAGTATTTTCATATGATTTAAAGTTTTCTGTGGCTAAGAGAGTTGGTAAAAGGTACTACTTCTCATTAGTCATTTTCTTGTGACTTTTATAGTGCACCAACAGCCCTTCATTTACCTGGCTTTAATGGTCTGTACGTTTAACCCCCATCATCCTTGAGGGGGCGGGGATAGATAGCCAGGGGTATGTTTGTAATTTTACTCCGATAAGTGCATTAAATACCCCTGGCTATCTATCCAGGGGTATGTTTGTAATCTAATTTTAATCATATTTATTGCTTAAATAACAGGTCTGCCGTCATATTATTAAAAAATATTGATTTTTAGGATTAGAACCAGCTCTATCTAGAGAGCAAAATAAGGGACGTAGATCACACGGTCACATAGTACAGCTAGGGAAGCTAGCTTTAAAATTAAGAATGTAAGATGAGTCGAGTCGAGTCGACTTATAAACATAATAAGTTGGCTCGAATTGAGCTTAATTTTGAAACACTAATTAAGAATATTACGCAGTTAAGTGCTACAATAATTTATTTTGATATTTCATAATATTATAGCAATAAGTTTTAGTTCAAAGTTTAATATAATTAATTTATCAAAATATTTTTATAGAGTGTCACAATTAATGCATAAATTGAAACATAAGTCCCCCCAACTCCAATAGTATCATGACCCCACTAGGCCACTACCATGGATATGAGTGATTCATTCACAAATTATTAATACAAACAAATTCAAACATACATATAATTTTTTTTTATCTAAGAATTATAAATAGGCCATTACAATATTACCCATGTGGTCAATAATTAGTGTATATGTTGCTCTCATACATTTAGCTGGGAAAAGTTTGAGCCCCCATGCATGCATTGTGGGGGAGATGAATATGCAATATATTCATGCATCTCTTCAAAAGAAAAAAGAGTCTTGTGCGTACATACATTAGTCAAGAGTCTCAGAGAGCTTAAAACTCTAGAAAGGGGTCCCGTAATAATTGTCAGCGTGACATAATTTTGTGGAACATTTGAACTTCAATTTTCAACTACTTGTTGTAAGGGAAATGAACTGAAGGACTCTTATACTAATTCAATTGATGTACCATTTACGTACGATTTCATAATGTTACCTGTCTTTTTGGAAAATTTTACATCATGTGGTTGGAAAGTCACGATTTATTTGGTTGTGGTCTTTTTTTTTTTTTTTTCAGATCTTACAAAATTTGAAATTTGTAAGATATTTTTATAATTTTTTTTATAGGTGTTAAACTCTATTATGAAAATAGATTATACTATGAAAAAAAGTAATATTAGTGATAAAATATAAAAGTAATAATATAAAAATTATCATCAATAATTATGTTAATTGTGGCATTACATTCTATATTGTTACTAATTAGGTTCTGTTGGTTACTACAACTTTAATATTATCACAATACCATTCAATGATGACAAAATTTAATATTTTAGTTGTCGTTGACAATTAGCAACACACCTATAAAGATGATTTGATGACAAAAAAAAAAATTATCATTAGAATTTTGTGACAAGATTCTATTGTAACTAAATTGCTACACTAATTATCAGTTTTACACTATATTGTCATAATTGATATTGTGCAAACTATATTTTGCGACAATATAATTTTGTTGTCAATAAATACACATAATTAATGACAACTTTGTCATTGTCACTTATTATACTGTCACAAATTTACTCATTTTCTTATAGTGTTATCAAAATATTAGAGTAAAATGAAATTCAATTATTTAAAGTGTAGTTATAATTGATAAGAATGAGATGTTATAAGTTCCTTTTAATGTGATAATGACAAAGAAAAAAATGACTTAGTGTCGTAAATGTCAAAAAGTTAAGGGATAATTGCACTCACCTCCCTTGATTTTAAGCGAAATTACAAATAATTTTCTTTTGTTTCGAAAATCACCAATACCTCCTAAGTTTTGTCCCCTTATTGCTATATCAGACAAAAAGACTATAACACCCTTTTTGCCCATAGATACTTGAAAGAAAGAATTACTATTACTTCTCACTAAGTTTAGACAAAAATTACAAACAACTCCCTCTTATTTTGAGCATGAACAAATGCCACACCACCATCGTATTGCCACCACCTAGATGGTGAAGCTACACACCGACTTTTTTCGTCTCCCTAAGCCCATCAAAACCCCTCAATAAGTTTTGTTAGCGCTCCATTCATTTGGATTTAATTGAACAAAACTACTTCAAACCCTAACACGCTAGCTATTACATCTCCTCTGCCCAATTCCTCAACTACTATCGATCTTATCCCAAAATGGACACGACCAATGCATTATTCATTGTGGTTAGCTTAAGACCCTTCCAAATTCCATTGGAAAAATCCGTCAGAGAGCGCGGTCCATCGTTGTGTGTCTTTTTTTTTTCAAAAGTATTACACATATACTCTTATATAATTCGAAAACTTATTATAATAAATACCTTTTAGGTTTCAAAACCTTACAAATAAACAAGGTTAATTTGGTTCTCAAAAAATAATGGAGAAATTGACCAATGACATTGTTGGTAATTCACTAATGACAGGTTATTTTTTGTAAATGTTAATATATGTCAAGAGGATATTGGAAAATTTTAATGTAAGAGCGGATTTTAGGTAATTTCACCTGAACTCAAGAGAAGTGAGGATAATTATTCCAAAAGTTAAAGATAGAATATGGAAAAATAGTAAAGATATTTCTATCATTATACTGTTTACAATTAGGAAATTGAATTATAAATTGTTTAAAAATTGGGAAGAAGCTACTCTTTTACAAGCTTATAAGCTTGAAACTTAATTTAATTTCAAACTCTAGTTTACAAGAGAAGAATTATGCAAGCAAATACAAATTAGACCGTATCCCTACATTTAATTGATATGAGTTATTTAACTACTCCCTCCGTCCCATATTACTTGTCGTTTTAGGAATTTTTTTTGTCCCATATTATTTGTCGTTCTCACATATCAAGAAGAAATTTATTATTTTTTTCCTAATATACCCTTAGACTTTAATTAATATCTTATGCAAATTTTTTAAAAAAAATTCAGCAATTTCCCAACAACACTAATTGTCTCTTAATCTTCCATAATAATGGTTATTTTCATGTCAAACAAAAACCGATTTTCATTATTGGCCCCAGGAATATCTTCTTCCATTCTTGGCATCTGGTTCAAATCCAACAATTGAGGCACCTTTCTTGAAGCCATATCTTTGACAACAATTAGGAAAATCCATCATTTTATTAGACAAGTTTAGGAAGGAATGTAAAAATTTGAGACTTTTATCAAATTTTAAGTTTCACTATTTTTTGTAGTGAAAATTTTTCGGAATTCTTAGAGGGAGTGTTTTTAGCTTTGTTTAAAATTTTCAACAAAATTTGAAATTATTCCATCTGTAAAATGTGCATTTTTTTTTGTTTGTGTGTGGTAGGCAAAAATATGCAAACTTGAAATTGAACAATAACAGCGAAAATTGAAAGGGCATTGCATGTAAAAGAGAAGATATCTTGGAAAAAGATAAATGGTTGATGAAAGAGAGATTAGTGGTGTAATTTACTAGAAGGGTATTTCGGTCAAGATAATTTATAATTAATGTTCTTAATCCATTTCCTTAATTCGTGTGCATAACTCCAAAACGACAAATAATATGGGACGGAGGGAGTATATAATTAAAGTACATGTTGTAATTAAGATTGATGGAAATCATGTGGGAATATTGTCATTTTCGGTTGAAACACAAGAAAGAGACGGTTCATTGTTATCTTGTAAAATAAAAAAATTGACCATACCATACCAAAGCCCGCGCACACACACATACGTTGCTGTCAAGGACCATTTTGTGTATGAAAATTTGTTACATTGTTTGAATTTATTTAGGTCCTATTTCAACTTAAAATCAACTCAAATTTTTATCATATTTTATTTAATTTACCAACGAATAGTCTCACTACAAGAAAAAAAATATATTATTGATAATATTTAAAAGTTGCAATGTAATTAAACCTTGTTACTAATGATTGTATTAAATGATAATTCCTTCTATTTTATCATTAATTAAGTTTTTTTGGCAATAAAATTTTTTATGTTGACATAATATCACTTACTGGTGACAATAATTAATATTTCCGCTGTCACCAATGACAACTAGTGACACACCTATAGTGACAATAAACATTGTCATTAGGATTTTGTGACAAAATTTCATCGTCGCTAAGTTGTCACAATATGTGTGTTATTAATTATCAATTTTTTACTATGTTGTCACTAATGATATAGTGCAAATTATATTTTTGTGACAACATAAATTTATTGTTACTAAATGTATATAATTAATACCAATTTTTTCATTATTATTTAATATATTATCACAAATTTACTCATTTTTTTGAAGTCACTCGTTGTTATATGAATTTTTCATGTTGTCAATGATGTGTGCATAGGGGGAAATTTTTGCATGGACAAGGCGCTGCTCCCATCAATGCACCCAAAGGTCAAGATTGAATCATATATGCATGTAAATGTGTTTTTCACAAAATACATGTATTTTATGTAGTTTTTTTATTGTCACTTAATATGTTGCTTTCGTTATTTTTCACCTTATGGTGGTTAGGGGTGATCATAGTTTGGCTTTGCTTTTTTTTTTTTTTACATTTTTAATATCGAATTGTCATATGCAATTTTTTTCTAAAATATATTTTAAATTATGGATTTTTAAATTAAAAATGAAAATGCAGTTTAAAGCAGTTCGGTTCGGTACAATGTGGTTTGATGGTCTTAAACAAGAAAAAGAAATAATTAGACAAAAATAAGAAAAATATCAACTTCTAATATCAATAAAATATTTAAATTAATATTAAAAATGCAACAAATAAAAATAAAATTTTTATAAATAAAAAATATAAAGACTAAACGTATAGAGTCCATAAAACTAATAGATATAATGCAACTTTGCATATTTACATCAAGCCCAAGCAATAACCACTACAAGAAAAAATGGGATTTTCGGCGAATTTTTTGGCGGAACGAATCCACTGGATAAACCTTCGTCGCTTTTCAATTTTCGGCGAATTTTTGGTCGATTTTTTTTTTGATTAAATAAATTTTTTGCGGAATAATCTGCCGATTTTTTTTTTATATTTTTTAAAATGAAGTTCCAATTGCCCAACCTAGGGAGTCGAACCAGGACCTCGCCCCAGCTCACGTGCGCATGCACTTACGTGCTCAAAATTGAGCCCAAATTTTGGAGCCTTTGGGAGTTGAAGCTTTGCCTTCTTGGTGGCAAACAACTCTCTTACCGTTGAGCTATCTTCACTTTGTTGTCATAATTCATTACATTATATATTTATAGCATACAACAATTCAAATAAAAATAAATAATAATAATAATTTTATTATTTATTGAAAATTTTAATATTTTTTAATTTTAAAAAAAATTATATCTATAATACATAATATTATATATATATAGCATACAAAAATTCAATTAATTCTAATTAAAAATAATAATAATAATAATAATTCAAATAAAAATCCAAAATTTTAAATTTTAATATATTTTTAAATTTTATCAAATTATTATTATTTATTTAAAAATTATTATTTATTTTTTAAATTTTCGGCAAAAAATTTCAAAAATTATTATTTTTTAATTTTTTTAATTTTTGGGGGAATTTTCCATTGAAAATCCTCCGAAACATTTAAAAATTATTATTTTTTAATTTTTTAAATCCTCCAAAAAATTTTAAATTATTATTTTTTATTTTTTTTATTTTCCGCTGAAATTCTGTAGAAAAATTTCGGCAGAATATTCCGCCGAAAATAGTATGTTTTCTTGTAGTGAACCTGAATTTAACTATGCAACTTCTTAAGATTTTGGCTAATATAACATACTAAAGTTTTAGTCCATGCATAATTTAATAATGAATGGTTAGATGTATTTGAAATGTTGAATGATTAAAGCAATAACTAATGAAATTTGAAATAATTTAAAATATGATTAGTGAATTTATCTTATACATTGAAGAGTTTAAGTTAAAAATTGGATAAATTTAGATATATATATATAAATATATATAATATGTGAGCGGTTCGGTTCGGCGTGGTTTGAAGAGAAAATTAAAACTGAACCAATTTTTACGGTGTCGTTTTGAGAAAAAAAATTTATTTTACCCTTTTTGGGAATGATGATTGTCAAAATACCCTCTGGTTTTTTAAAACTTTTAAATTCTACCCTAAACCGAGCTTTGAAAGCTTGGTTTTACTGTGTTGTCACAGTAAGACCGAGCTTTCAAAAGCTCGGTCTAAATTTGTCTAAATTTTTTATAATATTTTATTCAAAAAAAATAAGACCGAGGTTTAAGACCTCGGCCTAACTATTTATATATATTATAATATATATATATATAATATATTAATATTATATAATATATATAATATATTAATAAAAAAATAAGACCGAGGTTTAAGACCTCGGCCTAACTATTTATATATATTATAATATATATATATATAATATATTAATTTTATATAATATATATAATATATTAATTTGGATATAATATATGTAGAGATAGATTATAAAGCCGAGCTCTAAGAGCTCGGCCAATTTGAATTTAATTTTTTTTTTATTTAAGGCCGAGCTCTTAGAGCTCGGCCAAGTTTTGATTTATTATTATTTTTTTATTATTTTATTGTCTTATTAGTTTTAAATTTTAAGATCGAGCGCTAAGCATAAATATATAACAAATTACTATTGGCACGTATCAATTATTAGCGTTGTTGGGCACGTTGCCTTGATCTTTCCTTGATTTGTGATTGGTCCATCTCATTATGAATGCGAGTGGTAATATCACGGCCACGTCGTTGCTCATTTAACCTAGCGGGATTGTGAACTAATTTGAAATCAGCTTCTGGCCAATATGCCTCATCCCAAATAGGCTCAAATATACCCGTATATGTTTGCTGGTAGGAGTCTATATTATAGTACCACGCAATCATTTGTTTGGCGTCCATCGAAAATTGGATTGCCGCGGCTAAAGCATGCGAGCATGGTATACCAAACTGTTGACAAATTCCACAAGAGCATGTACCTTTTGTTAGCCAAATTCCACAAGAGCATGGTATATTAAAAAAAAATATAAATTTTCTTTGGCCGAGATAAATAATAAAAAATTATTAAATCAAACTTGGCCGAGCTCTTAGAGCTCGGCTTTATTAAATAAAAAAAAATTTTAATTAAGCTTGGCCGAGCTCTTAGAGCTCGGCTTTATCAAATTAAAAAAAAAAATTTAATTAAAGCTTGGCCGAGCTCTTAGAGCTCGGCTTTATAATATATCTATGTAGAATATTATATACAAATTAATATATTATATATATTATATAATATTAATATTATATATATATTATAATATATATAAATAGTTAGGCCGAGGTCTTAAACCTCGGTCTTATTTTTTTCAATAAAATATTATAAAAAATTTAGACAAATTTAGACCGAGCTTTGAAAGCTCGGTCTTACTGTGACAACACAGTAAAACCGAGCTTTCAAAGCTCGATTTAGGGTAGAATTTAAAAGTTTTAAAAAATCAGGGTATTTTGACAATCATCGTTCCCAAAAAGGGTAAAATAAAATTTTTTTCGTCGTTTTGAATCTAATTGTTGAATGGCAATTTTTTCAAAATATTGACAAAAACAATGCGGTTTGGTACGTTGCAGGTGGTTCGGCCACTTTTTAAAAATTTATGCTCGCCCTAATAGTGGTTCAAACATAATAAAGGCTGATATTGTCGATACAAGTGAATTTGGACCTAATTAATCTATGAAACCCCAACAATTTGCAAGAAAATTAATGAAATTTTAGCTTAAGTATCAATATGTATGCCCTAATTGCAATATTAAATCCCATCACTTTTCTATCATCACAATTTACAATAATATATTTTATTATATATTACTAGCTAGTTTTATATTTCTTTAATTTTGGGGTAGTCATTATTCTTTCTGAAAGTTCAAATACAATGAACTTGGCACCCAACTAGCCATGATGGCATCAATATCTATACTCAGAATATTATGGTTATAGGGACAATATATGCTTCCTGTCATAAAGTTTCGTCAAAGTTCACAGATTATCTCATCCACTAGCAATTTGATTTTTAGTTGTATTAATAATCTTATATAATGTCCAACTTGCACAAGTACAACTTTATGAACTAGTTACGTATTTAATAAAAAATTTTCAATCTGACTAATGTATTGTGAGAACTTTTTTTAGCTAGTGACTTTAACTTAATTTGAATATTTGCATAAATGGAGGACTTCTGTGGCCTCGTACATCGTGGCACTTGCTTCAATAGTTATTGGGTTGATTTCACTAATGATCTCTAATGTTTGAAGCTAGCATCGCTTTAATTTTTAAAATTTAAATTGTAATATTTTCATCACTTATGATATAAATTAATAAAATTTAGTTTCTCCTATGAATTATCTGGATATATTTCCGCACAAAAACCATTTGTTTCAAGGGTACGTATTTCTAGCAAATTTAAAAGAAAATTATAAGTAACGGATACTTTGATGACAATATAAAAATTATCACTAATAGCATAAATTAAGTGATGATATGTTTTATATTGCCACTAATAATATCTATGACAGTAATAATAATTTTTTTTCCCTCATAAATGGTTACATAGTGGCAATTGGCAAGTAGGAGTTTATTTATGTTGCCACCAATTATTATATATAGCAATTTAAAAATAATTTTCGTTACTAGTAATTTAGTGGAAGACAATACTAAATATTTTATCATTAATATATATATATATATATATATATAATTAGTGATGATTATTATATTATTGCTTATTATTATTATTATTTTTTTCTTGTTGTAATGTGTATGTATATATATCACGACTATAGTCAGTGGCCCCTCATAAAGATGCGATAAAGTTGATTCAGATGGTTGTAAAATCAGCGCCGTTGCGTATGGTCATAAACAAGGGGTGCCATGGTGTTAAAATATTAATTTATAATTTATGTGACCTAGCTAATCTAAATTCATTTGTTAGGTTTCATTTAGTGTACCATGCCCAACATGTCATACACTATGATTTTTAGTACAAAATATGGCTAGTTGGCTACCACCATTCATACAAAATTACAAATCAATTATGACTAGATCTATCACTTCTTCTTCAAGATTCAATGTGTGTGTGTGTGTGTGTGTGTGTGTTTTTTTTAAATTTTTAAATTTGTTTTTGCTTCTCAAAGCAAAAGAGATTTTTAAGAGAATGATTCTGGCCTAATCCAGTCATTTTCACCCCAATTTGGCTATTGAAAAACACACCTTCAACCACTTTTTCTTATTAAAGTGAGTGTTTATTCCAATTTGGCAATTGAAATCACGTAAATTAATATTATGTAATCTTTCTTATCTTTGGTACTTAAAGTTGTTGAAAAGTACTTGGGGTTTTCAAGTACGTAGATACACAAACATAAATATACTGTCTTTGTACGATGAATGAGTTTTAAATACATCAAAATCATTATCTTGATTCAGTATCAGCACAAAAACATACGTACACACCATGCGTTAATTCGCCCACAATCACACATGTTGTCTCTATATATTCGATGCATACACGAAATTAAAATAAATTAAATTTATTATATTTAATTAGTTAGTGTTGATGCAGATCAAAATAAAAGCACACACACACGCACACACACGCACACACACACACACACATATATATATATATATATATATATGTAGATTGTGTGCGTATTTAATTAATGCATGAGCTTTAAAATTGTGAAAAATTAATTAAGTTTAGCTAGGGTTTCCAAATTCGCACATACACGCATACATATATTGTCTTTGTTCGAAGCGTGAGTGTTCTTAAATACATCAAATTTATTATCTTGATTTAGTGTTAATGGACAATTAAAACACGTACACACACCACGCATTAATTCACCCACACACAAATATGCTATATGACTATATCTGTTCGATGCACAAGACTTAAATACATTAATTAAATTTGTTACGTTTAACTGGTCATTAGTGTCGACACAGATCAACATAAAAACACAGACACACATGTATGTGTGTGTGTGTGTGTGTGTGTGTATTGTGTAAATGTTTATGCATGAATTTACATATATCGAGTTTATTCTTGGATTCACCTGCACACTTCTAATTTGGAAATAATTATGCCAACAACCAATTCTGCTGAGGAATAAAATCTTGATTTTGCAAGAAAGTTTGTACAAAAGAGACAAATGAAAAGGGGTAGAAATGAATGGCTAGAAATGGTGAGACATTATAAGCTTGGGACAACTTTAGCTATACGTATGCTCTACGGAATGAAGGTACTTCCATTATATTCATAAAGATATTTCATGGTATCCTTTGTGTGTTTTGGGTTCTTAAGAATAAATGTCTCAACTTTTAAACTTGAACATATTGTTCTTTCTACCTACAATATACCTCCAGAAAAAAATTCAAAAAAATTATAAAAATTAAATTAAATTGGCACACACAAGTCTCAAACTTGAGACGTTGGCATTATTAGCACAATACTCTAACCAACTGAGCTAATAGGCCACGGTAGGGATGGCAATGGGTCCGGGTTGGACCCGAACCCGGACCCGAACCCGCCACTAATGGGGCGGGTCCCGGGTCTTCATTTTTTGGACCCGGACCCGCCCCGGTTCGTTATTTTAGATATTTTTATATATTTTTATTTATTATTTTATGTAAATTTATATAATATACATCTATATTTCATATATAAAAGTATATATTATATAAATAGTTATTTTAAAAAATAAATATGATACTCTTGTATATAAAAATAATTATATAACATTAATAATTAAGTTATGATTTCAAATTATGTACAAATAAATATGTGATAATGATGTTTTAATAGTGCCATTATTTTTTTCATACCTATAAAGTTGTAATAATATCAATTTTCTTGAAAAAAAAATATTTTTTTTATTATTTTTAAAATTTAAACCGGGTCTACCGGGTCCAACCCGGACACGGCGGGTCCACCCGGGTCCGGGGCGGGTCCGGGCCCGGGTCCAAAATTTCCCCGACGGGGCGGGTCCCGGGTTTGGCCAAACCCGCCCCATACCCGCCCCGGTGCCATCCCTAGGCCACGGTTCCCTAGCAAAATAACATATATCTATTGTTCTTTTACCCTGAAAAATATACCCTAAAAGACAAACAATGACAAAATAATTAAAAAATAATAAAAACTGAGATTAACTGATTGGCCTATGCAAGTCTCGAGCATGCGATCTTCGCATTATTAGCATAACGCTCTAACCAACTAAGCTAATAGGTCATGATGGCCAAACAAAATAATATAAATTTATTGTTCTTTCATCTTGAAAAATATACCCCAAAAGACAAACAATGAAAAAATAAATTAGAAAATTATGAGGAAGTGAAAAAATAATTGGCCCATGCAAGTGCCGTACCTGCAATCTTTGCGTTATTAGCGCAGTGCTCTAACCAGTTGAGCTAATAGGCCATGGTAGCCCATTAAAATAATATACATTTATTGTTCTTTACCTTCAAATGTATACTCCAAAAAGACAAACAATAACAAAATAATAAATTAAAAAAAGTATAAAAAATTGAAATGAACTAATTGCTCCGTGCAAAAACTTGCGAACTTCGCGTTATTGGCACGACGCTCTAACCAACCGAGCTAATAGGCCCCGGTGGCCCAACAAAATAATATACATTTATTGGTCTTTTATCCTGGAAAATATACTCCAAGAGACAAATAATGACAAAATAATAAATTAAAAAATTATAAGAAAGTGAAATGAACTAATTGAGCTAATACGCCACCGGTGGCCGTATTAAGTATTTCGTTTGTTTTTAAGTGAGAGGTCATCATACGCAGTTGTCAAGTCTAATTTTTATTTCAAGATAATTTGTCCTCCTTTTCACAAGTACTTTTAAACCTTGATGCTGTCAACTTTCAATTGGTTTTAGAGTTTTTAGAGGGTGAAATATCAAATTAACAAAATCTCAAGGGAGAGAGAGAGAGAGAGAGAGGTGTGGAATTGGGGAAGCACGTGGTGTGGGCCCAAAAATGATTCCTAGGATGGGCCGAGCCATATAAGGGAATAATGGATCATGCACTGCTCTTTATTTGTTGGGTTTGTGGGTGGTTGTTTTGATTTGATGTGGAGGCCTTTGTCTCTTGCTTTCTTTCACATCCTCTGTTTTTTTTTTTTGGGCATGGTGCATGCAGGCAATTATGCTAACTCATATTCATTCATTTCTCCATTTTCTTTTAAAAAAAACAAATTGATCTGTGTAAACTTGACTTCACCAATAACTTTGAACGATAGTTACCCACATAACTTCCCACCATGAAAAAAGTGCACAACAAAGGGTGAGTGGGTTGTTGTTACGTGCAGAGAAAAAAAAAAGAGATACACTTGAGATTTTGCACTCGATTTCTGAGCATTCTCAAACGATTAGGGGTTTGAAAGGTGGTAGAAAAGATTAGTGAATTATCCTGCAAAAGATTTTACTTTTGTTATGCGTTTTCTTTATTCACATAAATATGTTTGTTTCAATATAAAAGCTAATTTTATCATTTTCAAAGCAGCAAAAGCTTTAATTAACAAAAATAAATATTCACATAATTTAAAATAATTGCCCCTATCATTCCCTCGCCACCCATCCATGTTTGGTTTCTGGTTTCTATTTGGGCCCATCTCCTGTTCCCCAACTTCTTCTTCTTGATTTTTGATTTGTGTTTTTTTTTTTAATTTATATATTTACTTGGCCTTGATTATACACTATTAACAGGGAAATTTATCTATTGGGCCTACCGCAAAAGCCCATATTGCTGGACCAACTAAGTGACTGACCCACGAACTTCCATGGGCATTTTCATGAAATGCCTTAAGATTCCTATTTGTCTTTCGCATATCTAATTAATTAAAACAAATAATTAATAGGGATAATCTTGAGGCATTAGATTAAATTAATAGGACTAGCCACGTCAGCATCACAAGATAAACTTATACATATTAGTTTGATACAACAAGTTGATTAATTTTTTTAAGGTTTTTTGTTTTCTTTTTGGGTTCCAATTTATATATATGTATTTGTTGAACTTGTGCATATGGAGAGATTAGAGAATAATCTCCTTTTACACAACCTACGTCAGTGTAGTTTCTTGTCCTTTCTCAGAATAACAGGACCACACCTTCTCCTTCAACGTTTGCGCATCCGTCACTTGGCTTCCTTGCGCCTGCGAGAGAGAGAGAGAGAGAATAAAACCATATAAAATTAATCCATAATATTTACATAGCAAGATAAAATAGCCTCTTTATCATAACATTATAAATCTTTTTAGACAATATTACGCTTAAATTGTCAAAACCAATAAATAAAGGACTAAAAATACAAAGCAATCCGACAGACAGCGTACCAAAAATATAATTTTCCCAAACAAACAAATGACAAATTAACTTTTCGATGGTTCATAACATACGGAAAATATAAAATTGCAAATTGGTACCTGAAGATGCAAATTATAGAAAACCCTCCCTCCGAACGACTCAAAGCAAGAGGCACTTGTCACAAGAAATCCCTCCTCCTCCAAATTTTGCATAGCCTCACAAAAAGAACCCTTTTCGGATTTTTTTATCGAATTTTGGATAACGATTTCTCCATTTCCTATTGCATTTGCTGAGATTAATGAATTTGGATTTGATTTTTTCGTCTGCATGTTATTGAAATTGCCATTTGTTGAGTCTTGTGCCCTAGAAATTTTTGATATTAGGGTTTCCTTTTTTTGAGCTAGCCTTTGCACTTCTTTTTGTAGCTCAGGAATGTGTTTCAGCACTCTTGAAACTGTGGCTGGAATGCTGAGTTTTCTCTGTGAAAAACATAATATAATTATCATTAGGTATTCAAGTAAATAAATAAATGAACAGTACTAGTAAAAAAGTTAGGGCCTAGAAAATATATTTCTTCCGACATTCCTATTTGAAGTTTGGTCTATTTGCCCAATCCAACACGAGAAAACACAATTTTCACTGACGAAAAATCCTTAAAAAGAAATTGATAAAATTATCACAAAACATAATTTTATGATCAATTTTGTTCATCACAGAATCATCGGCAATAATCATGTTATTGATTGTTGCTTAAATTATGTTTTACAGAATCTTGTCACAAATTAATTACAAATATTTTTATATTTGTAAAGAGATCTATCAGTCGCAATTAATTGGTTATTAAATGGAGTGCTTTATCGTAATAAGATTATATATACATATGATAGGCCCAAAAGGGGATGTCATTTTACAGATGTAATACGGACGGATATCTCATTATTAAGGTCATATAGCTAGCTCAATTTTACAATTTTTTCTAAGTAGAAAAAATGATTTAGGAATATTTGAAAATTCTCTCGCATTACTGATCGAGAGTTAAATTTTTTCAGAACAACATACTTCGAATCTTCTCTTATATTTATACATATACACACGCATGCACACACACTGACTTGAAAGATCAGTACAAGAAAATGTAATATTATTGACAAGATTTATAAGTGACAATATAAAAATTATCAACAATAATTGTATTAAGTGATCACAATGACTTTTATTTTATCACTGATTAATTAAGTTTTTTTAGTGACAACAATTTTTATGTTGTCACAATATCACTTGATGATCATGACAATAATTAATGTTTTAGTTGTCACTATTGACAATTAATAACACGTCTATAGTGATAACTTAGAGACAAAAAAAAATTCAGTAAGATTTTATGAAAAGATTATATTGTTACTAAATTGTCACCATAGATGTGTCACTAATTGTTAATTTTGCACTATATTGTCACTTTTTTGAGCTATGTTGTCACTTTTGACATTGTGCAAACTATATTTTGAGACCACATAAATTTGTTGTCACTAAATATATATAATTAATTATAATTTTTTTATTATCACTTGTTATATTATGATAAATTTACTCATTTTCTTGTAGTGGATTTAAATTCCTAATTAGCATGCACGGATGCACCTCATCTGCAATAACTCATCGTACTTCACCGTGCCAAGACAGATATGGAGTAAAAAATATTTATTTAGGGGGATAGAGACTAAATTTTACAAAATATAAAGCATACTTCAATTATTTTGGGGGCGAATTACATCGATCACCCCTGAGATTAGACTAATTTATGAAAAATTCTCTATTGTTTCAAAAATTACCAAAACCCCTGAGGTTATACCTATTTTACAACTAACACCTAATATTAGGTTGACTTATTTTCCTTTTCGAAAATATTACACTGACCACCCTAAGGTTAGGCTAATTTATGAAAAAAAACCCCTGTAGTTTTAAAAATTACCAAAACCTCCCTGATATTATACTTAGATTACAACTAGTATATAGATATCCTTAGGTTGAAATTTGTTATATATTGTCAAAATGAGAATTAATTCATTATAATTAATAAATCAACAGGGGGTTATTGTAAGAGTTCAAATTATATTTTCATACTTAACCCTTCAAAGCCACTCCTGACGCTTGTCGAATATTATTTTTCCATCGTCTTTCATCAGGCATATTGAATGACCACTTCATCATATTTATTTTAGGCGGTGAAATCAGCATGTGATCCCGGGCGTGTGGAGCCGATTTCACCTCCCAAAATAATTATGATAAAGTGGTCATTCAACATGCTTGATGGAAGACGATGCAAGAACGGTGTTCAACAAGCGCCAGAAGTGGCTTTGAAGGGTTAAGTATGAAAATATAATTTGAACTCTTACAATAAACCACATGTTGATTTATTAAATTACAACGAACTAGTTCTTATTTTGAGAATATATAACAAAATCCACCTCAGGGGCATACCTATCAACTTTATATTCCCGCCTTGAAATAATTCAACCAAAGGATAGGTACTAGACTACTAGTTGTAACATGAGTATCACTTTAGGGGGGTTTTTGGTAATTTTTGAAATATAGGGGGTTTCTTGTAAATTAGCCTAACCTCAAGGGTGGTCGGTGTAATATTTTCAAAAAGGAAAATAAGTCAACCTAAGACTAAGTGCTAGTTGTAATATGTGTATAACCTTATGGGGTTTTTGATAATTTTTGAAACAATAGTGATTTTTTTTTGTAAATTAGCCTAACCTCAAGGGTGGTCAGTGTAATTCACCCTGATTTTCGAGATTCAAAATCTTAGATATATATAACAAAATTACATATATATATATATATATATATCAATACAAGTAAATGAATATCTTCAAAAAAAAGTAAAAACTTACAGATTGATCCTCTGCCGGAAGCAACGAGCGGAGAGTGGAATACAAGGTGTTCATCTTTTTACGACGATCGCGTTCGCTAGCATTGTGATTCAGCTTCTTCACTATCTTATAATTACCCCCTTCATCTAATCCATCATTAAAACTTGCAGACTCCGTGTGTTTAACGTGTATCATAGAAGAATAATTAGGAGAATAATTATGGAGATTATCATTAATGGAGTCTGAAGTTTCTGTTAATTGATCTCTACAAAAGTAATTAACATTTTCTTGTTCAATAATATGGTTTATGGGATCCTCTAAGTGATCCCATACCCAACCTGAAGAACAAAATTGAGGAGATATTCCAAGCATTTTTTTTAGTGATTTTTTTTAGTGATTTTTTTGGGATTGATTATATGGGATTTATTTGATGAGTTGAAGTTATGGTAATTAATTGTTGTTCACAATAAGGTCTGTTTATATATAGTTAGCTAGCTGTTATTGTCATATGATGTATCAACATGTCAATACTATATTAGTTTATCTTTTATATTGGGATTACATTTGAGTAAGCAATAAAAACAATAGTTAGTAGTAGTAATCATAATGACCTTACTGTTGCATGAAATATGCAACATCAATTAATAATATACAATTTTACGAGTTTATTTCAAGTTGATATTGTTAATAAATAAGATAAAAATAGGTTTAATAATAATGGCGATGGTGATATTATTATTATTATTATTATTATTATTATTATTATTATTATTATTATTAAAGAAGTGAAATTTAATACAGGTACAACAAAGAAACAAAATAGACCAGAATATTGTCAAAATTATTATTAAGACACTGCAAGAGGAAAATATGTTAATGTTAGGATGTCCAATATATCCATAAAAAAAAAAGAAAAAGAAAAAAGAAGAAGAGAGATGTTCAAGATATATATATATATATATGGCGACAAAAACTTTCAATTAATTACAATTGCGAGTTTTTAACAAGTTGTTCAGCAAAATAAAACAAGATTAAAATATCATTAGAACTGCTTTCAAGAGACTACAAAGAGAATATTATATATCGATGATTTCTCTTAATCCCTTATACATCAAAGGGCACACGAAAGTTTATGGCTAATGATCGTTTATTTTAGTAATCTCACGATTAACGCATGGCACACACGAGCCCTAATAAAGCCTAATACGGTGTGTGGCTTATGAGCTTGTGCCATGCACGTGAAAACACACTCTCTTCCTCAAGAATACTTTGTAGCGAAATATTAAAACGGGCTTCATTTTTTATTTACTTTTTTAAGCTTCATTTTAGGGGTGGTAATTTCTGACCCAACACGATAACCCAACACGAAAATAACATGTCAGGATTGAAAGTTTATGGATTGGGTTGAAAATGGATCGAACCCGAAAGCGACTCAAAAAGGATGGGTTAGGTTGGGTTGGGTTGACTCATGGGTTATCCAGATAACCCGATTCCTTTTATGGATTAACCGACAACCCAATCCAACCCAAATTATTTTTTATTTATTTTTTAATCTTTTTTTCTCCTTTCCCTCTTGTTTATAAAAAAAATATTAAGTATAAATTATAAATCATAACATTTTCAAGGGTTATAATTAATCATTAATAATACAATATAAGAAAAATTTATGAAAAAGAGAATAGGGAATTTTTAAAATTTTTAAATATACAAAATATTTAGATACTTAAAGATTAAAGATAAGAAATTGTTAAATCTTTTAAATAAGTTAAAAGTCAATTTAAATGAAAAAACTATATTTATATTAATTATCATCTTCTTCGTCTCTCCAACAAAGTATATTTTGATTATCTTGTTTCTTTAGTTGTTTGTTTGAATTTATTGAAGTTTTATTTTAATATTGAATGAAATTTTTTTATCAAATATTTTTATAATATATTCTTATAAATAAAATTTAAATAAACTAGAGTAAGAAATGAACTCAATAATTTCTAATGTAAATTCCAAACGTGTATCTTGTATGCAACCGACCATCACTGTAAGAATTAAGAACACATACCTTTCAGTGATGAATCAATTACAAATTTAGTTTTCTATTTTGGATTTCATCTATAACAAATTTGAAATTTATTAGTAAAATGCCTTGTTACTAATTATTTATTTAATTCTATTTACATTGAATTTTGTTATTAATCATCACATAATATGATCATACACTAAAATTGTGACAAAATATCAAAATCTTTCTGTCACAAATTTAGCGATGCAATTTTATTTTCTATGTTCTATGATTACTATTACTATTAAGAATTCGTTCTTCAAATTTGGAGATTAGATTTTTGTTGTTTTCTTTTAAATACTCTAAATTTCTTATATAAATTTTGGAGATTGGATTTTGATATGAATATTAGAGATTTTTTTTTCTTCTGAGCCATATCAAATCATTTTATTGAATTATTTTTTATGCAACATCTTGCTACTTTCTCCTCCTTATTTACCAAGTGGAGATTGCAGTATTTCAATGCTAAATCAGAACTTCATCTGGGTTCGAATCCTACTGAGATGTCCACTAGAGATCAGAAATTATTGAAGAAACAACAAGATCTTTCTTTTGTCCCCTCCAGGCGATCGAAAAATAAAGAACTGGTTAATATATTCAAGATAATTACGTATTTACAAAACACTATCTCAATTCATCCTATTTCATTAGATCCGGAGTGTGATAGGGTTCTGAAGGATGAACCGGATATGGACAGTTCCAATAAGATTTCATTCTTGAACAAAAATCCATTTTTTGATTTATTTCATCTATTCCATGACCGGAACAGGGGAGGATACACGTTACACCACTGATTTTGAATCAAAAGAGAGATTTCAAGAAATGACAGATCTATTCACTCTACCAATAACCGAGCCAGATCTGGTGTATCATAAGAGATTTGCCTTTTCTATTGATTCCTGCGGATTAGATCAAAAACAATTCTTGAATGAGGCCAGGGATGAATCGAAAACGAAATCTTTATTGGTTCTACCTCCTATTTTTTATGAAGATAATGAATCTTTTTCTCAAAGGATCAGAAAAAAAATGGGTCCGGATCTCCTGCGAGAATGATTTGGAAGATCCAAAACCAAAAATATTGGTATTTGCTAGCAACAACATAATGGAGACAGTTAATCAATATAGATTGATCCCCATGTTAATGGGTTGACCTAATTTAAAACAGGTCAATCCGGATTGATACGAACCCTGTCAAATTGGGTTAGAGTTGAAGTCTCATAGGTTTGACAGATAATGGGTTGGGTTAGGGTTACAAGATTTTAGTGTTATATTCCTACCTCAATCCAATACGAACCCACCCGACTCATTCGAATTGCCACCCCTACTTCATTTCACTTTCAATCCAAATGTCAGACGATGAGTCATACATGCATTTGTTTATTTTCATGTAGGAATAATAGAGATCAACAAATTAGGCATTTGGCCCGCAAAATTTTGCGAACTAAAGGAAGATGATCTATTTTAGCCAGACATGAACAATGGGGAAAAAAAATTGCTTAGACTTGGTTCGATTGAACCTACGAAATCTTGTAACAAATATATTATGCTTGCAATTTGATTGATCACGGTGCCTAAAACTTGCATCAATCACACAATATGTGCGACTTTAATACACAATATCTATACCATTTTTATTATTTATATTATCTTTTTAATCTTCATAATATGTATATTAAATTTATGATAAAAAATAAATTTAAAATAAAATTATTGTTTTGATTAAAAATAAATACAAATAAAAATTTAAAAAAGGAAATTGAAAGAGGAAAGTGAGAGAAAAGAGATGAGAATAGAAAAGAAAAAAAAAACTAACAAACAGAGAAAATGTTGGAAAAAGGATAGAAAAGAGAATGGAATAGGTAAATATTAATACAGATATTTTAAGAAGTTCATAATTAAATGGACTAAATATAACTAATACGAGAAATTGGTAATTTATATATGATTCATAGAGAACACACTTAGTCTTCAAAATATACACAAATCACATGGCAAATATTATACACCCGTCAATGCTCACTAGTATAATATCATTGTCCCAACCAAACAGAGCTATTTTTTTTTAACCCTTCAACTGTTTAAAGAAATTGAGGCTCAAATATTCAATATCATAAAATTTCCATTACATGCCACTATAACTTTCAAGTTCACAATAATACATAAGGCCAAAAATTGATTTTCCTGATTTTACAACCTCTTCATAAATAATGTTGTACAACCGCCATACAAATCGAATAAAATCACACTAGGTATCAGATCACCAGCACCTTATATTAGTATTCAAGAGGGATAAAATCAAAACATTTTCTTGATTTTTAACTTCGTTAACGCCCTCTTCCTCTGCTCCTCCCACGAAAGCCGCCTCTCCGGTGGCCCCCACGAAAGCCGCTGCCTCTCCCACGACCTTGCATGCCAGGGAGCTTCAATGATTGTACACCCCTCCTCTTCCCGGGACGTGCTTCTTCATCTTCATCGTCATATTCCTTGTGTTTGGCCGAGCTTCTTGGTTTAAAAGAGATCTCTCGTGAGCCTCCTTGCCCGTGTTTGACCACATCCCTTGAACCTTCGTGTTGTTTAGCCCTAGCCAATCTTTCTCCCAAAGGAAGAGATTCTTCCTCTGCTAGAGATTTACGGTTCCAGAATGCGTCTGCATGCCTGTTGTCCTTCACTTCATATAATCTGTAGACGTGATACGTTTTGAAGGATTAAGTTGATTAATATCACAAAATGTTTGTTTCTATTTTGGATCAACTACATTGACCTCCCCTGTGATTATGTGTACTTACATAAACTTCGCCCCTGAGTTTCAAAAAATACAAATGCCATCGTGAAAAGTTAACTAAATTTGAATTACAACATGTTTTAACTGTGTGTTAAGTGATAGTCAATAGAAGGGGTTATCTGCAAGGGGGAATTAACCTACAAGGGAGGTATGTGTATGTTTGAAACCAAGAGGGTAATTCGAGTAATTATATTTAGTTAATAGGATAAAGAAAAAACAAATAATCAAGAGGCGAAACTGAGAGAAGATGTGTCTCACCTTGGAACTTGTGATTTCTTCTTAGAATCACGATTGGTATTGTCATGCTCATCTTCCGATGATGCATCAGAACCACTAATACTCTGCTCATCCTCATCTGAAACATTCTCAAAATGCTCCTTGAGCAAAGATGGCTTCTTCGTGGTTGATGGCATAGGGTGCAGGGCCAGGTACTCTTGTGAGAATTCATCAACCTCAAAGTCCTGCAACAGATATCATAACAAAATCCATAATTTAGGCACCATTGCAAATTCAATAATTTTAATTTTTATCCTGTATTAGAACATTTTACCTGATTTTATTTGTTAAGGCAATGAACCTAAAGCCAATGCACGAACTGCCGAAATTTTTAAACATCTTACCATTCGTTATTTCCTAATTTCTTAAATTTTGTACTCTAACGGGGACTCTAAAATGTGTTAATTAATGAAAAGAAACAGCCCCTAAATTAAGTCGATTGTTTGATCGCAACACAATTTTTTTTTTCTTTTCATAAATAGACAAAAAAAAAAAGGAGTACCTTATCTTTGAACATAGCAGTAAACCTGTCATCTTTGAGAACTTCACTGGTGAGACCTTTCTTTTTCTTCGAGCTTTTCTTAGCATCTGATGTTTTCTGAGCCTCAGCACCATCAGCAACCTTCTTCTCATTCTCTTCTTCCTCCTCTTCAAGAAGTCGGGCAGCCAGAGTTCGATTAACTTTGGGCAGCTTCCTCTTGATCTGCAACAAAGCAAAATAGATAAAGTTAAATTTATATATCGAAAAGCGTGCCTATTAAAAGCAGCATGGAGATAATTAAAACCCATAATTCAAATGAAATAAAACTAACCGTAATTCTAGAAGCACGCTCTGCCTCCAGTTTTTCCTGCTTTCGCCTCTCTATATAAGAATCGTAAGCAAAAGGATCCGCCAAACTTTGTGCCTATTTACCATAACATTTCAAAGTAAAAGGTCAAAAATTGTAGAATATTTTTTGTCAATAATAACGAAATGTGCCAGATGTCGCTAATCTATTCTCAAGTTACAGACAATTACCCTTTTATATAGCCGGTAATCAATAAAGAAACCATGCATATAGGCCCTCAAAAGATTTGTTCCCATCAAGTTAGTCAAATTGAGTCTCTCAAGGTCCTCCTTTGTCAAAAATTTGTAATCATCATAAATAGTTGTTTGTCCACCCTCCTCAAGCTCCTCCTGCACAGCCATAAAAGTGCAACGATTAAAATCAAATGATGCTTATTTGTTCATCATGATGCCCAAGCACATAAAAAATCATACCGTTAAGTTCTCTAGATAAGAGCACCACTTGGGAGCAGGTCCAAGGGCTGGTATGAAGTAAGATGGTATTTGGCTGCTGTCTAGAGCCAACAAGATCAATCCACTATCTTTGAACACACACAAATCATTAATTTTGCCAGCTGTGGGTTCAATGCTAGTCATGCCTTCTCCCTGAAAGTAACAGAACCCAATTGAGATCCCATGTAAAAATATACATAAAAAGAAAGAAAGAAAAAAGGGGGGTAAAGAGAGAGAGAGAGAGAGAGAGAGAAAGAGCACTAACCACGACATGCTCTAATTTTTAACAGTTTAAATATGCTAGCCACATCTTAATTTTGATAAGTTGATATGACAAGCAGAAAAATCAGCTGAACAATCCAATACTATGAAAAAATGCCTCACCGTGTCGGGGTCCCAGATCCTGACTATGTGTTGATCTGTGGTGATTAATTTTGATTGCTGAGAATTTAGTGTTTTATGCCACTTAATGTTCAGTATTGGGCTACCATACCTGCAAAAGAGTAATAAATTGCCACAATGAAGATCATGAGCTAAAAAAGAAAAAAGAAAAAAAACAGGAAAAACTTCATCAGTAAAGGCAACTCACATGTGATCCTTCACTCTGATAGGATTAGATGAGCGCAAATCATAAATTAGGACCTGCACCATAAGAGAACATCACGAAAATATTCATAGATCAGGTTGGCAATTTTCCTTGACATGTAACGTACCGAATAACTACTACGTTATATTGTTCTAAATGGAAATAAAAATAATTTTTTTCTGATGATACTTAACAGCCTGCAGAAAACATGCAATAAGTGCAAGCTGTCATTTTAACATCTGGATATTACCAAATGAGCTGCCGCCCAAGGTTATAAGACATACTGTTGAAAACACATGTTCTGATCCCAATTAACTTATTTCAAAGCACGGATTGCAAAGAAAATGAATAGTTCTTTTCATTGGTCAATGGCAGTAGTTGTTTAATTTTGAATTCATAGTTTGAAAAAGCCACTAGGGGCTGCCATTTTTCTCATTGATGCCTATCAATATGTCATAAAGCAGAAGAAAGAAGTGATAAAGCACAACAAAACGAAAAGACAATCACAATATGATGACCATCAAAGGTATCACACTCTACCTTTCCACCACTGCTTCCAACAGCCATGAGATAACCTCCATCTCCATCAAACTCAACTGCAGTAACTTCCTACAATTGTCGCACAAGAATTTAGATTTCCATCAATAAAATAAGCTTTGAAATTAATTAATAACTGGAACTGGAACACAGTATCTGGTTATAAGCTTGTTACCCCATCAATGTCACCAGCAGATGCAACAGCGTCTATTCTACCAACTGACGACCTTGTCCTCATGTCAAAGCATTCGACAGCTCCATCATCTCCACCACTAGCAACTAATCTGTGGACTTTACTGAATTGCAAAAGAAAAAGAATTGACAGTGTTACACATAATAGACCAGCTTGCGAATACCACCAAGAAAAAGGAAAAAAAATAATGGTAATAAGTAATGATTACGAAACTGGGTTCAAAAGAAAACCAAGCATCACCAACCTTCGAGAAACTACATTCAAAGCTGGTGATTGAGTGCTCAGAGAGGATAAGAAACGACCCTGTCAAAGACACTATCAGCTTTAGAAAGGAGAAAGTGGGAGTTTTAAACATTATATCTCTCATCATAAAAATAATGAAACAAACTCAAGTAAGGAGATTAAAATATAGGCCAATATGTTCACGATATGCACAGAAAACCCATGCATGCATGAGTGAGTGAGCAGGGGCGTGGGGATGGACATAATAGTCCTGTTCAGCATTTCCAAGCAAGAATGGGAAAAGTTATCGGCAAAACAAACCTGCTCTAAATTTATCCTGTACAGATCTGGAGAAGAAGCAGCACAGATTATATCACAAGACGAGGGGTCATATGCAATATCTCTTCCCATCCTGTTTAAAAAATAATACTTAAGATCACAGGGAAACCGAAACCACGATATTACCAACCAAAATCTTCGGGAAATAGCTAATTAAGTTTTCCAGGCTTTCTTAGTAGCAGCCCTCAAGTTTGAACAGTTGATGACTAGGGAAAAGGCTGTAACGGTAAATTCTAATATGATGGACACAGTCGCACCACCCACCAATTTAGTGTTAGTGATTCTTTTTTTCCCTTTTTTTGTGAGAGAAGGAAAAAAAATAAAAGAAGGAAACAAAAGAAACTCAAAGCTTTTATTTGATGTCAAAGCAAATCACAAAGCTTTATGGAAACCTATTAATGCAGAAATAGTTCAGTGACCACAATGTAAACACAAAATGTCCATTGCATATAAAGATTCTCACTGTTGTAAGCTTCCCAAATCTAAATGGTACGTTTTCTTAACATAGATATCAATATAACAATGACAGAGGAAAATGGATCACGAAAGATCTATTACTTTCCCAGAAGCAACCTTATTGAATCATTGAGATTCCTCTCAGAGAGAGTATTAGAAAATGGTGTAAAAATTCTGATGACCAACTAATGGGGTATTTTCCAAAAACATATAAAAGAAGTGCTCGATACCAAGAGTCACAAATATAACATATATGTACATGAATGAATGTATGTATGCACATGTGTGTGTGTGTGTGTGTGTGAGAGAGAGAGAGAGAGAGACCTTGGGATCCTCAAACTATAGTGGCTCCCATACTTTGCATGAAGAACCACAGAACGATCAGCGCAAAGAAATGCGATCTTTGCATAGTCATCATCTAACACCTATTGATCAGAAACATTACAAAGTTTTTAATGCATAAAGTAAAACAATGCAATACAGCAAAGCAAACAAGAGCTAAATTTTATCTTGGTCAAGTGCAAATAGAAACCGCACAACAATAAAGCATCATCGAAGAGAGCAAGACGACTATAAGAAACAAACCACTCTGATTTGTTGGAAGTATAACAAAGTATTACCTGAAAATTAATAATTTCTGAGATCAAATGTCTTTCAAACTTCTGTGACAGTTCCCTCAGCTCGAAGACTTTCATTTGAGGAGGGTAAATGCCTGAAAATACAGAAAAATCTCAACATAACACATCATCTCACAAAAATATAATTTCTTGTACACTATTGGTGTACATCAAATTTAGTATTCACCTGAGGCTATAAGATACTCCCCATCAGGTGTCACCTTAATTCTAGAAGTTGCTGTTTCAAACCTCAAATCCTGTATCAACTCCACTCTTTGCAAATAATCTGGAAATTGACAGACAAACTCATTATTCATAAAATCACTATAAGCCACTATATACATTAACGACAGACATTGTTCGAAAGATTTCAACAGTATCTTTTCGTAAGACAAATCAAAAACTCAGATATAAATTATGATAAAACTACTTAAACAAATGCCAATATGTTAGCACTTCTGCATGGTAGCTACAAAAACTTTGACTATTTAATAATAAGAAACTAAGCTCTCAGCCAAATAACGAACATGTATTGCAAGAAAATGTAAGTCTTAGTATCATAGAAATATCCCAAATTTTGTTCAAAAATCACTTTACATTGCTTTCTTTGGATTCAAAATCCACCTTTACAGATTAGATTTTCAAACTAACAAGCCTAAGAATTGGGGGTCAGAAAATGAAAAATCATGCCTTCTAGCAACAAAAAACGACCCTATAAATAAAACGCCCACTTCTAATTTATTCCATTACCTGGATTTTTTCTCAGTGCTCTGAGCTTTTTGGGAGGAAGCCATGTAGCCAGTGAGCGGTTTTGCCCGGTGACACTGTACAATTTAACTCCATTTATGGAGGTCGACTTTAAGTTGCCTCCTTGATAAGCCATGGTCTCCGAGCTCTTTCAAGCTTCTGCAAGTCTTTGTGTGAATATGAAAACTTGGATTAAGGAAATTTCACGGTGAGTGCAATTTATCACTAGGCGGCGTGGCTAAAGGAGGCGGTGAAGGATTTCAATGGCGGTTGGTGTTTCAGAAACACTGTATAATGTACATCTATCAGCAGGGTGCAATAAAAATCAAAATATACATAAGAACTACAAATTTCCGAGAAAACCCAGCTCAGAACTATATCAAATTCTTGCAAGAATCACAGATTTCAGCTTTCTTACTATGATTCGTCAACATATATATATATATATATATATATATATATATATATATATATCACTGATACAGTAGGACGAAAACACCACCAGAAAGTTGTTAGTTTGCTGTTTATTGAGTGTTAAAGATTATGTACCGTAGATTGGGATATCGACCAGAAGCTATAACGAGAGATGCCGACGTTTGTGCTTAGCGCCGCCGCGGCCGGTGGCTGTGAAAACGGAGGCGTTTTCGTCGAAGGTTTTGTCTAGATGGCGGAAATATGAAAAATAATAAATGAATTCAATGGGCTTTTAGTTTGGCAGAGGACCAACATCGTTGCAGATATTGGGCTTAGGGTTAGCATTGGGCTAATAATATGATTGGGATTCCAAGTAAAAGTGGGCTCATTGGGGGAGAATTATGGGCTATGTTTGGTATTCTTTTCCGGAGTTTTGGGAGAAATATTTTGGTGAATATATTTGATGTTAGATTAGGAGAATATGTAGAGAATAAAAGTATGTTTGGTGTTATTTTGGGAGAGACAAATTTTAATAAAGATATCTTTCCATTTAAGTTTTTGTCTGATTTGTGATGTTACATCAAATTTTTATATGATTATATGTTATAATTATAGTGGTGTAATAATTAAAAAATATATGTTTATATTAAAATAATGATTGATAGATATAAATCTATCTTCTTAATTGATACAATGATTTGAAATTATTATAATTTTTCAATAATATTTTGGATATAATTTTTAGATGAGTGTTTGGTATTTGTTTTGAGAGTTGAAAATCAGTTTCCGTACTTCAGGTTTTCTAGGAAAACATGTAGAACTTCAAAGATTTATTATTATTATTATTATTATTATTATTATTATTATTATTATTAACTCTAGATATTTTACTGAGCACTTGTTCTTCGCAATTCTAAATATGAAAAGGGAAAGGAAAAAAAAAAAAGAAGTAAGAAGAAGAAGAAGAAGAAGAAGAAACATTTATAAACAAAAAGAAGAAAAGGCCAGACAAATTTCTTGAATTGCCTGTCAAAATACCATGATAAAAATCTACTAAATTACAAAGATCTTTTGGTGTTACAATGGTGTAATAATATCCATATTCTCTGTCTGTACAACTACAAAGCTTCGTCTGTTATGATCCAATCTTAATCATAGTTACGTTTAACAATTATAGAAGAGGAATTAGAAAGAAATGAGAGAGACTGAAGAGATTAAGGGAAGAACGAAATCTAGAGAGAGAAAGTTGGGAGAGGAAACAGATATAGCAGAGAGGAGAGAGATTAAGAGAGAATAAGAAGAACCGTAATTTCATTACTATGCTCAAAACTGAAGTTTGAGGTCATTTCTGCCTCATATACACAACAAAATCAAAGAAACTAAAAAATAGAAAATATAATTGAAAGCGTGTTTCCTTCTACTCGGCTATTATCATTAACATGTTTTTCGATCCTAATAACAATTCTACTTGCCATCCATATCATGGCATTTTTGTGCTGTTTATGCATGCAGACATCTATATACATGTGTAATACACAGATAGAAACAACTCAAAAATGGCAATCTATTTAAGACGTTGGGAGTTGCAGTAAGATCCCTCAGATTGTGCATAGACAAATAAGTACCTCGAATTGCTGATCAAAATAATCAATATCATGTCATCCAAACGTTATAAATCCAATGTATGATGGTTTTTGTAACTACGCAAACCTGAGAGGATCCAAGTGTATTTATACTGAACCTCAGAGGGCAAAGGTATAATCATCCTGATAATTTACTTAACAGTAGTCAGAGGAAACTTATGCATTAATTTAAGAAGAGCAGGATTATGTTCTCTCTTCTCAAGTAAATCAAGCAACAAAGCAGATGTCGATGCATCAAGGGAAAATCCTCTACCATCCATTTCTTCAAGAACAACAATTGCCTCATCAAATTTCTTTGCCAAAAGAATCCCTCGGAGAAAAATATTATATGTAATCGAGTTAGGCAAATACCTATTCTCCTCCATCTTCAGAAGAAAATTTTTAGCTTCCTCTAGTAGCCCTAGGTGACAACATCCCTTTATCATTATGTTATATGTCACAACATTAGGTTGCAATCCTTTTGAAGCAAGGTCTCTAAAAATAGCACGCACAGTATCTAGTTTTCCTGTTTTGCACAATCCACCCATCACAATGTTATAGTGAGTTATGTGAAGAGCTACTCTCTTGCCCTCCAATGCTTCCAAAAACAACAATGCTTGATCAACGTGTCCGTTCCCACATAGACCATCCAACATGTTACAGTAAATATAAAACATAGGCATTTTGTCATTAATTTGCATCTCACCGAAAAACTTCAATGCATCAGAATATCTGCCTGCATTAAACAACCCCTGCAACAGAGATGCATATGTAGCTTCATCAGGGTTTAACCCATTACACGCCATCTCATGAAATAGATGAAACGCTTTGTCGATCTTCTTTTTCTTGCAATAAGCATTGATTAGGATGTTATAGCAGAAACTATCAGGACAAATGCCCTTACGAGCCATAGAATTGAATACCTTCCTTGCTTTATTTATTCGACCTTGCATGGAATACCCGTCCATCAACATGCTGTATGTGACTGCATTAGGAACTAAATTTCTTTGAATCATTACATCTACCATCTCCTCTGCCATATCCACCAACCCTTCCTTACAAAGACCATTAATCAAAGTATTAAACGTGATCCTATCGGGATATATATCGCGACCCATCATCTTCTTGACTAACATTTGAACTTCATTCCACCGACCCGAATTACACAACCCACGAAGCAAAGCATTGTAAGTTGCAACATCGAACATCATTCCTTTATCAAGAACTTCATCAAAAAGCTTCATAGCCGAATCAACTACTCCATCCCTACACAGACTGTCTATGACCATGTTGTATATATATGCATTAGGTTTACAACTCCCTCTTTCCATCACTTTGACGAATTTAATAGCCATGGCAGTGTTGCCCGCCTTGCAAAGCCCGTCTATCACGGTCCCGTAAACAACTACATTCAGTTCACACAACTTTTCTTTCTGCATCTTCCTAAACAGTTCTTGAGCCTCAACAACCCGATTCTCTAAAAACAAACCCTTCAACAAGGGGCTTAAAGTGGTCTCATTGGGCTCCAAACCGAGCTTGAAGAACCAACCCAGAATGGAAAACCCACAGTCAACACGATTGGAGAGGCAATAACAGTTAACCAAAATACTCAAACTAAATTTATCAACTGGAATCCCGAGAGCCCACATATCCTTAAAAAGAGAAACCGCCACAGGATAATCTTTCATCTTAGCAACACGCGACAAGAGTTGATTAAATTCGATAACTCCAGCCAGAGGACTTAATTGAAGCATTTTTTCAAACAGTTTATGAGCATCATCCGGGCCATTAACATTGCCCAGCTCGAGCTTGAAATCCATGGGGGTGGTGCTATTTGAATACGGATAACCAAGAATAAATGCGTAACGAAGTGGGTTTACTGAGCGGATACCTGAAATATCCCAGAACTTGCAAGGAGAGACAAGCAAATGCCTCGTAACCTGTCTCTTCATCCTTCATTTACGTCAGAAGTTCGATGAATTTGTCGAAGATTTATTGAAGTTTCATGGTGTTTTACGAGTTTCGTTATTAAGGACAGTGACCAATCAAATATCATACGATTTTGTGGCCATTTTGTTTATTCTGATCGATTGTCATTTTGGTTATTCTATTTCTAACAAATTGTCAAAGTTACTGCGGAAAATTCTTGTCACTTGGCCGCACCCAATTAATCATATAATAAGTATTAATATACTTATCTTATGATTGATTATTCTATTTAAAATGTACATCAATCACACGACAAATATAAAACACTCATCACCTAATTAGTCAGGGTGTGACCGAATCCGATGCGAATAAGAATTTCCGAAGTTATTACTTTTATTGAATATTTAGGTCCTGTTTACCTTTTTATATTTGAAAATTTCAGATAAGAATGCTGCATTTTTAAAGAATTGTATAAAGTAAAATATGCGAACATGCAGACATATACATAAATTATATATGTGTGTTTCTCGAGCATCATATACATCAATTCAATGAAACATAACAAAACTTATTATTCATATTTACCTCCAAAACAAAGAAATAAATTACACTAAAATAAATAATAATAATAATAAGTTTTCCCCAGTTTTTTTGCACCAAAAGATTTTACTGAAATATTATGAAGTTACATACCAAAACTGACAAGAGACAAAAAGAATGCATTTTGAACTCAAATTCAGAACCTTGAAAAATGATAACATTAATGATTATCAGTATTCTAACTGTTCACACAAAATTTTGGGTTTACAAATATAAATTACATGACAGAAAATAATATATAACAAATATTTAAACTTAAAGAAATAGAATATAATTTAATAGAAAAATAATTTTTTAGAACACCAATCCCTTAATTCTTTTTTCCGAATTTGATTTAATCGTGATTTGTAGGCCTTAAAGTTTGATTACGAATCAAACGCCAAAATTATTGACGAATGCCGCAAAGAACGTCGTGAACACTATTGATTTGATTTGATTTAGGAAAGAACTCCGATTTGCTGGTTTGACATCTTAATTACAGATCAAAAACTTTATTTTAATGATTTTCGCAAAAAACACATTGAAGGTCGCCTTAATCACCATAAATTTAACTTGGGATAAATGCCATCTTGCGTGCCTTACAACTTGATCGTGGATTGAATGCCTTGATTTAATGGCACCTTTTGCGAAAAGCATTGAAAATTTCGCCTAGATTTTTGCAGAGGACTTCGGAACTTTGTTCGACTTCTCTGGCTCTAAAAAACTTTTTGATGTCTTTTGAGGATCGAATGACTCGTTTTACAAGCGTTTATGCAGGTTTTCAAATTGCTACCAATATCTTCAATATTTATTTCTTTAGTATAAATTATTTTTAAAGAGAAAATTACTATTTGTGTATCATGTTTTAATCGGTCCACATGCCCAAACTAGCCAATTATCATCATTCGATTTGATTTGGGACTTTCAAACTGCATAACTTGATTTGATTAGTTGAAGCACTCCATATTAACACTTGACGAATTCTCATTTGTCAGTAAAATAAATATCCAAATATCAATTAAAATTAATTATTAAATTTTAAAAATTGCAAAATATAAAATACAAAATTTAATTAATATTTAATATTTTACTTTACAATTGTCAATTTTTAATTTGCCGAATTAAATCGACTACACTTAACATTACACCCTTTGTTTCTCTGTGACAATTTTGCTCAAGTTGACTAAAGAATTAGAATTACAACAGTGACCAAGTCGGTCAAATTACTCTGCTGATACTCTCAAGTTCTCCATTGTTGCATAAATATACAGAAAGTACAATAAATCACAAGAAAAGAAAAAAAATCCATGGCCTTTCTAAAATTTACTGAACCGTAGACATGCATTGTTTTTGTCCTTTAAAAGCTGCAAGTTGTCTCTTGAGATCCAGGACTTGAACACCGTATTCAGCTAATTGTTTCTTCAGCTTTGTCGAAGCCTCCTCAAATTTCCGGTTCATGTAGTCTAATTCATCAACCGACTCCTTGTATCTAATGCGAAAGTTATCCAGTTTTGTTTGAGCTCCCTGGAGTCTCATTCTGAGTTTAGCCTTCTCCTTGCTGTTACTAACTTGATCCTGTAGAAATTCAGGAGGAAAAAAAATGTCATTTTTTGTGTGGAGAAAAGGCCTGCTAAAATTTAAGTTTCAAACTACTTGATAGCCATTGATGTTTTCGAAGTACAAATATTTCAGGTGTGATCCCCTTACATTGTGCATCTTGTTTTCCATGCTAGAAAGTCTATCACTCTGCTGCTGTAGTTCATGTTTTAGCTTCACTACCTATGTAAACCAAAACCATGTCATTATTGGTTATTAACATGTAGACAAAATAAATCAGTGGAACATATTATCATGCATTGTCGATATATGTTTTGTGCTTCTCAGGCAATAGGCACAAAAGAACTAATTGAGTGCCATGATCTCCAGGCAAGTGAATGCTTCTCTGGGATTTCTTTGTAATTAAGCTATAAACCTCAGAATCATCTGAAGGAACAAGCTGTCCTGCTTCCAATTGTTGAACTTGCGCCAACAAATATTGCCTTTCTTTTCTGAGGACGCTCAATTCCAACTGTAGAGTTTCGATTTCTTCACATGTATTTTGGCACTTGGAGTAGAGCTGTGGATCCAAAGTCTGAAAAAGAAGTTTCCAATATCAATGTATAGGCAATTAAAATTTAAAGCGCAGGGTCTGAAGAGTAAGAATCAAGGTGCATAAGATGACAAGTTCTTACGTCTGGAGACTTTTTGTCCTGGTCATCAGAAGCTATTTCTTCATTTGTGCTGAGGTCGACCTCTGGCAATTTATCGCTAAAGCATCTGAGTATTACCAGAAAAGCCACAGTAAACATGTCAAGAAGTATGCCCATGTAGAGATTTGAGAAAGTAAAAGTCAAATAAATATCGAACCATATATTCCATACAAGATGAAAAGTGATTCATGTACACCCTCGGAAACATTTCTTAAAACCCAAATGGGAGACAAACCTGCACTGCTTCTCCACAGCAACATTTTCCTCTGAACTTGTTAACCGTTCCTCAAGATCTCTGCAATTTCTTCTACAAATCTCCAGTTCACTTCTTACCTAATAGTGTCAAGTCATCAAAAAGGAAGATCAACCCTTAGTACACAATGAGAAAATAAACAAAGCAATTCAAAAGGACTTGCCAATTTGCCGATGATTTCTAATCTGAGGATAAGAGAAATTGAAAAACTAGGGGGATCTACAAATTTGGAAGCTGCCAAATGTCAGATGATTTAGTACTTGTTCAATTGAAATGTCTCCACATACACACACACACGGGCGTGTACATACATCTGACACACAAGCTTTTAGCAAGTACAATTCTAGCCGCGGTTGTGCATTCTATCCTTATTCTAGCAAGAGAAAATATGATGAAATAATCATGGTGTAGTTAATGCATAGCAGAAAAGCATTTATATAAAAGCAAGTCATGCATACATCAAAGGCATTTCTAGAATTAAAAGGACCCGTGGGCATTAACGCATTTACTGGGAAGAATTTTCGAGATATATACATTTTATGTGTCTAGTTTACAAGATTACCTCAGACAATTCTCTAGACAATGAGCCAATTTCAGCTGTGTATAATTTTTCCTTTTCACCAATGATTTCCACTGAAGCCTTCTCCTTGGATGACCATATTGCTTTCTCCTCCTCCATAGTCAAAAGGGCTTCAGTGAGTTGCTGCAAGAAAAAAATGACTGCGTCCAAGAATCAACGAAATCACTAATGGGATTTGTAAATTAATATTTTTCTACTTCAGTACCATTGACAAGTCCTCTTTTTCTTCTGACAAAATTTTAAGATAACTTTCCATTTCCTGTGCATGAGAGCTAGATTCTTCCAAACTTGTTCTCTGAAATATAGTCAAGATAAATTTGGATACATAAGCAACAAGCCCTTCTATTTTCCCGGAAACGATAAATGTGGATGATATATAACGGTTCTGGAAATGTGAGTATTAACAACAATGAAAAACTTACAAGAGCTGAAACTTCTTCCTTCAGTGTACTCAACTCTGAGTGGGCCAAGCGCAACTCATTGGAAAATACCTGCAAATCAGAGTCCAAACTCTCAGCTCTAGAAGTAGCTAAGTCCTTTTCCCCATTTGCTACTGCCAATTGATCTTCTAAAGATGCTATTGTGGCCTCCATCTCAAAAGCAAGCACTTCCAGCTTCTTGTACTCCTCCTGAATGAACGAATAGGTACGTGATAGATATCTTTAAAGAATAACAATATACTGTAAGATGAAATTAGGTGTCTGTCAAAGAAGACAACATGCATAAATCCTCTTCCGGTCCTTCAAAGGGGCAAAAAGTTAAGGGAAGAAAAAACAGAAACCAGAAAGGAAATGGCGTGAACTGAATAATGCCTTTATTGCAGAAGCAGTCTTGTGCATTATGTATTACTTAGTTCACAATTAATGATAACCACCTCCATTTCAGCCAGAGCAGCAGACCCTTTGGCTCGCCTCTGATCAAACACATTTGAGCTCCTATCAATAGTTGAATCGCGCCTTCTGCCAATAATAGATTCACGTTTGCTCATATCACGTTCGAGCATAGCCTTCTGGTTTTGTAGTCTTTTAATTTCTCTCTCTGCGCATGACTTCTCACCCTAGCACCAAGCAAAAGGCATTTCTGAGTGTAATGTTGGATGAAATATCTTACAAGAATCAGGAAGAAAGAAAAATGGTGTCAGACCTCAAGTTTTGTTTTCTCCTGCACAGCATTCTCGAGCTTGAACTCGGTATCTTTTAACTTTGATTTTGTTTTCTCCAAATCCTTTCTGATACTTTCCTTTTCTTTTGCCAAAGAACAGGACGATAAGGATGAAATTTCCCTTTGGAGCATTTCAAATTGACACAGAAATTCAGACTTTTCAACTTCATGTTTCTCATTAAGTTCCTAACAACAAAAGTGATTGAGTCAAAATTGTGGAATAAGCAAACAAGAAAAATGTGAAACAAAGTGAAACAAAATGAACTTACCATGATGGTATCTGCAGAATTTTGAACTTCTAAACTTAATTCTTCTATCCTGCTACAAAGCTCTGAAGCTTGGTTGGAAAGAACAATCTATAGCAACAAGAAATTCAAAAACAACTTCAATAAATCGGTTAAATTACCAAGTAATGTTACATGCAAAAGTGTCATACCTTCTCACACTCAAGCTCACGAACTTTGTTCCTCAAGCATGATTGTAGCTTCTCATGACTCCTAACTATCGATTCTACTTGAACCAAACTCTGTGAAGCTGAAAGCCTATGATCCTGGACTTGCAAACAGAAGAGAAAGAAATTGCGGATTAGTAACAGTCACAGTGATGATTTTTTAGAACATTAAAAGTATTACTGGGTGTACACTGCCAAATAACTGTTTACAACTTGAGACATTAAAGGCATTTCTAGCAAGCATAAATGTACTATAGCAAAGAAGAAATATGTTGCATTGCAATCCAACACTGAATTCTCTTTTTTTTTTGTAGGATGCGCTCATGTCAGATCAGTTTAGGTTGAGAATCCAAAAAAATGTTCTCCAAAGATGGTCTACTGACGAGAATCAAGTTTGGCATCATAGACGAGAAATGGCGAAGATCATCCACAATTGAAGAGAGAGACCCCGTAAGATGTCTTGAATTTTCTAATTCCAGCTTTATTTCTTTGGCTTCTGTTGATAGACTCATCAACCAATCAGATTCTTCCTGAAAGAAGTTAATGAACAATTAACTTTGCAGTTTATATCTAATCATACCAAAAGCCTTCAATCAAAATTTAAACATGAGAAATTGTTGGATAGATAAGCTGAAACACTGGCCAGTTACCATGCTAGAGTTTGCTGAAGCAAGTGTGTCACGAGCTAGAGTTGCTTCTTCTCGAGCAAGCCTAAGTTCTTCATAAAGCTGCAATAAACAATAATATAACAAGAAGTTCTGTATGTCAACTTCAATAGTTACAAATAACTACACAATCTCATCGTGAAGAAACTTTTGAGTTCTCAAGCTTCTATTCGTCTCCAAGTAGCTTAAAGTTTTATGTCCAATCAATCCATCATCATCAATCATAAAATGCTTTAGTTTAACCAGGCCAATTTCCCATGTCACAAGACAACGGCGCACACTTCTCTTGTCAATATACCAATTGCAGAACCCTAATACAAATCTTCCATGTTTTCTTTTTTCTTTTTTTTAAGCATTGCAATTCAACGTGATACTCTAGGCACAAATTGGTATCACATGAGAACTTTGAGGATCACAAGTCAGAGCATGAACCTTTTCACATCTCTCCTGTGCAGATACAGTCTGCTCAGTTGCCAGGTCAAATACACATTCTAAATTTTGCTCACTTGAAAACTTCTCCATCTCCAAAACTGCAATCTGCATATAAGTTTTAATAAAGGGCATAAGCAATCACTTGGAAACTATGCACAAATTCAGCTTAGATATGGAAATCCTATAATACAAAGATTCTAGAAAAAAACCCTGCGCTGTGTCAATCAGATTCAAATTTTAGCAAGAGGGCTCATACAAGAAACCTAGGAAATAAACCTGATTTTGACTACATCTAACAGCTCTGAAGCGAATGCTAGATCTGGCAGCGTAACAGAGCCCCAGGCAACTGGAGAAGCACATTTCGTTGCTTAGGTATCTAGAAAGGACAAACAAACACTTGATGTATCCATATTTTCAATATCTACTCCTAAGATTAATCAGATATCTCATTTTAGCAACATTAGTGCGCTACTTTTTCATTAAAAGGGGACCATGCACACTTTCACCCGAACTGCTATGAGATATTATCTACGAAACTGAAATTACTTTTTTCAGATGCTGGTACTCTAGCAAGTTGCGCAACGAAAACTGGTCATCTAAGTCATTTTAGTCTACAACAACTCTCTCTTTATCCTTTATGCCACCAGATCAGCTAAATGGAATGCACATAAGAAAACCACTTTTTATAGAAGATTGTGCACTCCATTTTATTAGCAATTTAAAGTGAAATCTCTTCTTCAAGTGAAAATTCCATTAGTAACATGGTCAAAACAAGAGACCTACTCCTTGCTTAATGCGACTTTCACTATTTAGAACACAACATTAGTGTAGTGATTGACGTACTACCTCATTTGTTTTAACCAAATAGGTTAATTACCTTTTCCACTCTAAATCTCAAATCTCATAGAAGAATCTCTCTAAGGTCCTATGTAGCTCCATTGACCACCATCAGATGCCAAATAACTCACCTTCGACTTCGAAGCAGTAAAACCTTAATTTACACGTAAATCAGAGATCTTCCAAACAAACAATAGGAGGTTTTTCCTTGTTTCACCTATTCGCAATATTCTACTTGGAGAAATGAAGTACCAAGTGACAGGAAGGCTAAGAGGAAATTGGTGAATGAAAAAGCTATAAATGAGATAGGAAAACCTTTTCTTGGAGCTGCTTGATCACAAGAATAGCGTCTGAGTCCCTCAAATTATATCCATCAGGCTGAGATATAGAACTGATATTCTGTTGAGTGCACTCTCTGCACTTCTCATCTTTAGCAAGATTAGCCTCGGCAAGCTTCCTCGTTAAGTAATCAATTTGGATGTCACTCATTGTCATCTGTAAAGATACAAAGTTAGTGATAACAGTACTAATACAACCATTGTGTTTGAAAAAAAAAGAAGAAGAAGAAGAAGAAGAAGTAGGAAAAACTAACGTGAGTTTCGAGTTTTAGGAGCAAACTTTCATATTCTGCTTGCATTTCAGCCAAGTCATTGTTCTCCTGCAACAAAAGCAATTAATCCACAAGCTATTCAAAATAGTAACAGAAATTGTATGACATAATGATATGAACCATCGTTAAACTTCTTTTTCTGGGAGGAACTTTTCTCCTACTGGTAACATGCAGTAAAGCATGTGGATCAGGAAGAGTACAGTCTTCCAAAGGACTCCTTTTACAAGCGTTATCTTGTTTGCCAAACTCAGCAGTAATTGCTTCCTTAACTAACTCCTCGAAAGGAAGAAGTGGCCCAATTGTGCAATCTGCTCTTGTTGATTTCACTTCAGAAGTGTTCTCTTTGACCACAGATGACATCTACAGCACCAAAGCAAAGAATATTCATGAATACTCGTGAACATTAAAATTTAGTGATATGAATGAAATTACTATGTGAAGGAATATATGGAAGCATTAAGACTCTAGATATCCAATAGCTAAAATGAAAGCGAACAATGTTGACACCTAAATCCTTGGCAAGTGCTAACAGTTTGTCTATGAGAGTGTTGTCTGTAGCATTTGCAATTATTTCAAAAGAAGAAAACAAAACGTTATATCAGTACTAGTACAATGCATAGAAGTGCCTGAATTAGTTCCGTCCTAATATCATTTTTAAGAACATTATTTGAAGAAGTTATGTATGCTCATATTGTTGCATTTACAACTGCAATAAATTACAGGATGAAGGATTTGGACGTACGAAGTGGTGTATTGGAGACCCACATTCTACCAAAATGAACTAAGAACAAGTTTTTCACAGTGCTTCCTCTATACAGATCAACAAAAATAAACATCCTTTCCAGTTAGGAAAAAGGATCCTTGTTTACATTTCCATGTGTAAAGAATATATGTGTTACAAGTAGGCTTCATTAGTGGAAGTTAGTGGCATAATTCAAGGCTTGTTTAGTGGCATAATTATAGGCTTTATTAGTGGGAGTTAGTGGCTTGTTTAGTGGAAGTCAAAAAGGTTTATTGTCCTTAGTTGACCTATTGTATTAGTATATATATGTGTAATGTTTGTGTGAATAATATGAAGGAACAATAGATGTATTTTCTGATTACATGGTATCAGAGCTACTGTTCCTGTTCCTGTTAGCTACTGTAGCAGTCCGGTTCCTGTTCTTGCTACTGTTAGTACTGTAGCTACTGTTATTGTAGCAGCTACTGTTCCTGTTCCTGTTAGCAGCTACTGTTTCTGTTCTTGTTTCTGTTCCTATTTAGTACTGTAGCTACTGTTCCTATTCCTGTAGCTACTGTTCCTATTCATGTAGCTACTGTTACTGTAGCTACTGTTGCTGCTGCTGCCCTGTTTACGGTGCTGTAGCACTGTTGCTACTGTTACTATTACTGTTACTATAGCTACTGTTGCTGCTGCTGCTGCTGCCCTGTTACGGTTACTGTAGCTATTGTTGCTGCTGCTGCCCTGTTACTGTAGCTACTGTTGCGTCTGCTGCCCTGTTCCTGTAACTGTAGCTACTGTTGCGTATTGTAGCTACTGTTGTTGTAGCAGTCCGCCTTGCTGCTGCTGCTGCCCTGTTTCCTGCTGTCCCTTTTAGCGCAATGGAAGAGAATAAAACTACGATTACAGACGTGGTCCCGGTGATGACTAAAATTACTGAACACAAACTTAGTGGGTCAAATTATTTGGACTGGAGTAAGACAGTCCGGATTTATTTACGAAGTATTGAGAAAGACGATCATCTCACAGAAAGTCCACCTACGGATGATACAAAGAAGGCGTGGCTTAGAGACGATGCCCGGTTATTCTTACAAATACGGAATTCTATCGACAATGAGGTAATTGGATTGATTAATCACTGCGAGTATGTTAAGGAATTGATGGATTATTTAGATTTTTTATATTCTGGGAAAGGGAATATTTCTCGAATGTATGCCGTTTGTAAATCATTTTATCGGACAGAGAAACATGACAAATCCCTAACGGCTTATTTCATGGAGTTTAAAAAAATTTATGAAGAATTGAATGTTTTGTTGCCGTTTAGTACTGACGTCAAGGTTCAACAAACTCAAAGGGAGCAAATGGCTATTATGAGTTTCCTGGCAGGACTTTCCTCAGAATTTGAAGCTGGTAAATCTCAAATTCTTTCAAGTCCAGAGATTTCCTCCTTACATGATGTTTTTACTAGACTGCTACGTATTGAAGATAACCCCTCTCCTCAACCTAGCAATGCCTTTGTGAGTCGAAATAACATTGGTCGACAATACAATAGAGATGGTAGTAGAGAACGAGGAGGAAACAATGGATCTAATAATCAAACATTAGGAGGTGTTATATGTTTTAATTGTGGTGAGCCAGGTCACACAAAGCGTTTTTGTAGACGGTAGGGTAAACAGTTTCAAAAGAATCGATCAGCGAATATTGCGACAAGCTCACCCTCTGAGAAGATCCCAGATATAGTGACATCATCTGAGAAATCCATGCTTGTCTCTGCTGATGAGTTTGCCAAGTTCTCTCATTACCAAGAGTCATTGAAGGCATCATCTACTCCTATCACTGCTATTGCCGAAACAGGTAAACTCAATACGTGTCTTCTTTCCTCCTCGTCAAAATGGGTCATTGACTCTGGTGCAACAGACCATATGACAGGTAATCCTAGTCTTTTTTCTACTTTTGAGTCACGTTCATCGTCTTCGAGCGTTACTTTAGCAGATGGGTCAAAATCTCATGTCCTAGGGTCAGGCACTATTCACCCCACCCCTTCAATTTCCCTATCATCTGTTTTGAGTTTACCAAACTTCTCTTTCAATCTAATCTCTGTCAGTAAATTGACTCGTGCCTTAAATTGTTGTGTCTCATTCTTTCCTGACTGTTGTGTATTTCAGGATTTTATGACGAAGCAGACTATTGGTAGAGGATTTGAATCTGGAGGTCTCTACATTCTGGAAACTCAAGTACCTAAAGCCATTGCTTGTTCCAGTGTTTTAACTCCATTTGAGGCACATTGTCGATTAGGTCATCCGTCTCTACCACTATTGAAGAAGTTGTGTCCTCAATTCCAAAGTATAGGCTCATTAGACTGTGAGTCGTGTCAGTTTGCGAAACATCATCGCACTTCATTAAGTCCTAGGGTCAATAAACGAGTTAGTTCTCCTTTTGAGTTGGTTCATTCTGATATTTGGGGTCCATGTCCTATCGTGTCAAAAACTGGATTTAGATACTTTGTTACTTTTGTGGATGACTTTTCTCGAGTTACTTGGTTATACTTTATGAAGAATCGTTCTGAATTGTTCTCTCACTTTTCTGCCTTTTGTGCTGAAATACGAACCCAATTTAATGTTTCTGTGCAAACTTTGAGAAGTGATAATGCTCAAGAGTACTTTTCAAAAACTTTTCAAACTTATATGATTCAGAATGGAATTCTTCATCAATCTTCATGTGTTGATACTCCATCTCAAAATGGAGTAGCTGAAAGAAAGAATAGACATCTTCTTGAGACAGCTCGAGCTCTCTTATTTCAAATGAAAGTTCCTAAACAATTTTGGGCGGATGCCGTTTCGACAGCTTGTTTTTTGATTAATCGCATGCCATCAACTGTTCTTAATGGCGAGATTCCATATACTGTCCTCTTTCCTACCAAGTCTTTGTTTCCCATAGAACCTAGAATATTCGGTAGCACATGTTTTGTTCGTGATGTTCGTCCCCATATCACAAAGTTGGATCCGAAGTCTTTAAAATGTGTGTTCTTGGGATACTCTCGTCTTCAAAAAGGATATAGGTGTTATTGTCCCAGTCTTAATCGATATATTGTGTCTAATGATGTCACTTTTTCAGAAAACACTCCGTTTTTTCCCGTATGTACTACTTATAGGAGTCAGGGGGCGGAAGATGATTTGTTAGTCTATACTATAACAACAGTCTCTGAGCATCCACTAGTAGCCCCAACACCTGTGGCTCCTGTTTCTAGTAAACCACCTATCGTTCATGTGTATTCGAGAAGACAAGAGCCTCCGGATACACGTCCTATACCAGGTCCTTCGACATCAGATCCTGATACAAATGATCTTGATCTGCCTATTGCTCTTCGAAAAGGTAAACGCCAGTGCACTTATCCTATTTCTTCCTTTGTCTCTTATAATCATTTGTCATCTTCTTCCTGTTCATTCATTGCTTCTCTAGATTCTGTATCTGTTCCTAAAACTGTTCGGGAAGCCTTATCTCATCCTGGTTGGCGCAATGCTATGATAGAAGAAATGAATGCCCTTGATGACAATGGTACTTGGGAGTTGGTTGATTTGCCTGATAGGAAGAAAGCTATTGGCTGCAAATGGGTATTTGCAGTGAAAATGAATCCGGATGGATCAGTGGCTCGTCTTAAAGCACGATTGGTGGCTAAGGGATATGCTCAAACTTATGGTGTGGATTATTCTGATACTTTCTCACCAGTTGCTAAATTGACTTCTGTTCGATTATTTATTTCTATGGCAGCTACTTATAATTGGCATCTTCACCAGTTGGATATCAAAAATGCTTTCTTACATGGTGATCTTCAGGAAGAAGTATATATGGAGCAACCGCCTGGGTTTGTTGCTCAGGGGGAGTATGGGAAAGTTTGTCGGCTTCGAAAGTCTTTGTATGGTTTAAAGCAAAGTCCTCGAGCTTGGTTTGGAAAATTTAGTGAAAGTGTTCAACGATTTGGGTTGAACAAGAGTAAGTGTGACCACTCTGTGTTCTATAAGCATTCTACAGCTGGCATCATTCTTCTTGTGGTGTATGTAGATGATATTGTCATTACTGGGAGTGATGATGAAGGAATTTCATCTCTAAAGTCCTTCTTACATACTCAGTTCCACACGAAGGATTTGGGAAAATTGACTTATTTCTTAGGAGTAGAAGTTACGAGGAGCAGGAAAGGTATTTATTTATCTCAAAGGAAATACGTATTAGATTTGTTGGCAGAGACGGGGAAGTTAGGTGCCAAGCCATGCAGTACGCCAATTACTCCTAATCTGCAGCTTGTAAAAGACGATGGCGAGTTGTTTGAAGATCCTGAGAAGTATAGGAGACTTGTTGGGAAGTTGAATTATCTTATCGTAACTCGTCCTGATATTGCTTATTCCGTTAGTATTGTTAGTCAGTTTATGACTGCACCTACAGTTAATCATTGGGCTGCCTTGGAACAGATTTTGTGCTATTTAAAAGGGGCTCCTGGACGCGGTATATTGTATGGAAATCATGGACACACTAGCATTGAGTGTTTCTCAGATGCAGACTGGGCAGGTTCTAAGAGTGATAGAAGATCTACAACTGGTTATTGTGTATTTGTTGGAGGGAATTTAGTTTCATGGAAAAGTAAGAAGCAGAATGTGGTATCCAGGTCAAGTGCAGAATCAGAGTATAGAGCTATGGCACAATCTGTGTGTGAAGTTATGTGGATATATCAACTCTTGAATGAAGTTGGTGTTAAGGTTTCGTTGCCAGCAAAGTTGTGGTGCGACAATCAAGCTGCTCTTTATATTGCCTCTAATCCAGTGTTTCACGAACGAACTAAACATATTGAAATAGATTGTCACTTCATTCGTGAGAAAATTCAAGAAAATTTGATCTCAACGGGATATATCAAGACTGGAGAGCAACTAGGAGATATATTCACAAAAGGTCTAATGGGGGTTCGAATTAATTATATATGTAACAAGTTGGGCATGATTAACATCTATGCTCCAACTTGAGGGGGAGTGTAAAGAATATATGTGTTACAAGTAGGCTTCATTAGTGGAAGTTAGTGGCATAATTCAAGGCTTGTTTAGTGGCATAATTATAGGCTTTATTAGTGGGAGTTAGTGGCTTGTTTAGTGGAAGTCAAAAAGGTTTATTGTCCTTAGTTGACCTATTGTATTAGTATATATATGTGTAATGTTTGTGTGAATAATATGAAGGAACAATAGATGTATTTTCTGATTACACCATGCATCAGCAGGTACTTCAAAAAATATGGAAATGCGACGGATCAGAAGAGAAATATTACCTCCTTCAGTTTCTTCGTTGTAAGTTTTCCAGGGCACCAGGTGTCACGCCTTTTTGCCTGACATAGAGAGCACTTATAAGGGGACCATACAAGGTTCACAATGTAGGACCTAACAAAGTTAAGGGTAAAATATATGAAGGAGCAAAAGCAGGACTGCCCATGAATAATGATGGCTGAAATTGGAAAATATTGATATTTGATTACTTATTACGTTTGTATTTTTCGTTTCTCCAATAAGTACTAAAAAAAAGCTGAAATCCCCTAGTAAAAATCCAAAACATGCCTATTGCATATCCATGGAGCATCAAAATCACTTCTCCAGGTTTCTACAGTTGTACGGCAACAGCAAAATGCTGAATCAGCTTTCAGCAACATAGGAAACAGGTTTTATAAAAAATATAATTACTTTTCTGAACTAGCATGTTTAACTGTAAGATCTTAAGTTAAAGAAATTAGATTAGCACGCATTACTGGTTAACTTCCTGGCAAGAGATAACTTTCAAGAATTTGTTGTGCACCCTGCCAGGAATTGGATCTGCGACTTCAGTGTAGGATAGCACAGTAGCAGAGATATTTAAGAAAACAATTCGTTATAGCTGCTCTTCATTATGAATAATTAGCATAAATATTGAAAAGAGATCACTGCACTTCGGCTGGATCCTGTCCATTTGGTTTCCAATTTGTATCCAACTTGTAAAGTGGAAAACAAAAATTACATTATTACTGGTTAAATATACATTTATAACATACAGGTTAGAAAGAAGACAGCAAAAGATAACGGACCTTCTTGTAGATATCACTAGTCTCCTCCCTATTTGCACAAAATACCATAGAACTCAAGTTTTCAATTTTCTTGGCTTGCTCTTGCAACCTCTTCTCCCGTTCAGCCTGAGCTCTCTTTTCTTCCTCCAGCTCTAAAGCCATTCTCTCTCTCTCCAATTCACTCTGAAGATAGACTACAAGCTTTTAGGACATATGTATCTACATTAATGTGTAAAATTAAGAAGTATTGGTGAACCTTTAGCAATGTATTCCGCAGATTCAAGATTTCCTCTTCAAGATGTTCCGAGTGTAAACCCTTTAAGAACAAACAAGAGTAAGCATGCCACTATGGTACATCAATGTAATAACTTCAATCATATACCATGAGCATGACTGCACAGAAACACCTGTACCTAGTACCAACCTGCAATTTGGCTCGAAGTTCCTCAATCTCCTTCTTCTGACGTTTCAGCAACGCAGCATCAGTCAATATCTGTCGTTACAATTAGAGTAGGTCAAATACAAATAAACAATCAACATCTAAGGAAGAAGGGCTTTCCAAACTACCTATTTCTTCAAAGCAAGCATGCAAGGTTTAATGCTTATAAAACAACTATAAATTACAACTAGGGGGTGAATAATGATCAGTAAACTGAAGACTTCTTTTAGTAAATTACGAATAACTCGGGGGGAGTTCCAGGGCGTACCTCATTTACATGAGCACAGTTGGTCACACGCAGTGCTCTGCTAGCAAACTGAAGACTACTTTTAGTCTCATCAGCATGGATCTGCAGTTAATAAGAGCCACACAATGCTCAAAAGAGGTTCAATTTGTATGCAAGTACGCTAAAGGACAAATCTTAATAAGTAAACACAGCAAACAGTAGCACCAACAGCCACATAAAGAAAAGGCAACAGCAAAAATGACAAGTTAGATGAGCATAATTGGAGAAAGGAGATAAGTTCCTGATTTTGACATTCTCATTTCCTACATCAAGGTGAAATAAGGATTGGGATGACAGCAAACAAATATGTACTAGAGTTGGAGAAGAGTATGGCTATCCCTGTAAGTAAGATTCTTGATAGAGATTATAGGAATGCGTTCTAGAGCCATCACATCTGAGATACCTGAGTTATGCCAGTTTGCAGTCTACAGCTAAAAGTTGGGAACACACACACAGGTCATTCCATGGTGAAAGGATGAAGAAGAATCAGGTCATGCAATAAAACATCATCCAATTAGTGTTGGATTGTAAATATTCATTGTTTTTCTGCAGAAAGCCGTGAACTGTCTAAAACTATTTATTTCTCCAGCATGGAGAGAGAAGAAGCAAAGGCAAATTTGACGAGTTTATCCAGAAGAAGCTCCCAAATTATGACTTAGCAGTGAATTCTGTATAAGATAGTCCCTTGTCTTCCCAAAATAAAACAATCAGAAAAGTTAGTATCGTCACATTCGATTCTTGCAGAACTCCACAAAAAGTTTCAAACTAGTTCAAGGAAGCTTCAAACATTCACCTGTGCAAGTGTAATATTGCATATGATAGCAGTATTCGCATTTCCACCCAACGCAGGTTGAAGAATACGTGTGAGTTTGCTGTCTCGATATGGGACATGCCCTCTGCAATATATGGGTAACATGTCATGGTTATGAAATCCCAATATCTTATTTCAATACAAGTCCATACCTACCCTTGGCTCTCTGCACCTTCACTCAGTTTCTTGATGACAGTTCCTAAGGTCATCAGGCTTTTGTTGATGTGCGAGCCCTCCTTTAAGCGAACACCTTCTGCTCCAGTCTTTGCAGCACGTTCTGACCCAGCAAGATCCACCAAATTCTACAAAGTTTTCACTCAAGCACCAAAAACAACAAATAAGGAAAACAAACAGGAGAACGGATAGAAAAGTTGGGAAGTACTTTCTAATACTTAAAAGAAGAAATGATGGTGAACAAAAAAGATGACAAGAATATTGAGCAAGAGCAACAGGACAAAAAGTTACCAAGAAAACCAAGGAAATAAATATCTCCAACCGCATAGCACATCTAGTTACCAAACAGCTAAAATATCCCTGCATTTTAACCCCATGATACTAAGTACAATACAGGCCCACAGGCCACAATGGAAGACATGTCACTATGCTGCTGCTGAAAGTTGGTGCTCTGTATCCACAAAGACCAAATGACCAATTATGGCAATCATTGCACAGACATTGTCAGCATTTCTATTACAATTAATTAAACCCAAATTCCATATAGCATGAACCAAGACTGGTACCTGGTTAAGCTAGTTGAAAACTAGGGCAAGCTGGCTGAGGAATAGGGCAATGGGAAAATAATATTGGAACGTTAAATTAATTCAGTAAAGCGTACGAGGGATGGAGGGAGACATCAAAAGAGTAAGCTTTATGGGGCCAAAGGTCTGCTAGCATATCACTCACAGCTTGAGCAAGGAAATTCACTTTCCAACTTTATGTTTGATCGGCAGTCTAAGAAGGAAAAAGGTATTGAATGTACCCACTAAATTATTGCTACCACACTTCAATCAGAACAAAGAATCACTTCTGCCAGAGCTCATACAAGGTAGTATCTAATCCCTGGACTTGTCTTTCCCTATACTAGACAAAACCCAAGCTCTTAGGGACAACATCCACAGCAATGCCTTTAAGTTAGAATGGCCTCGCTTTTCCAAATGAAAGATTCCAAAGAGGGAAAATTTGAAGAAAATTTTGGTATTTCCGACTGAACATTAGTTTTAATGCAGGAAGATGCGTCTATTATTATGGATGAAGAAACAGAAAGAGGATTAATACCAAGACAGAAACACGAACTGCATCACATGAAAATGCTGCCTCTGCATCATCCGTTTTCTCCCTGCTCTCAATAATCTATTTTAAACAACTCTTGATTAGCTGAATCGAAATGCCACGAATACGACATGAATAGACAGATAGCATACATACCATGCGGAATATTGTGTGTGATCTACTACTGTACACATTCATATTCGTCTCTCCAATATGACGATGAGCTGTAAATTTGATGTTAGAAAGGAATGAGGTTAAAATGTAGCCCACATACACAACAAAATGAATAACAAAACTAGGATGAGTGGCATTCCTTCATTTTTCTTCTCTTCTCTTATCTTAAGTTGAGAATAAGTGGACAGAGACTTGATCCACTACAAAAACTATATGTAAGATTAAATATTAAGGAAACGGTAAACCTATATCACAAGCATTGGAAAATAAAAGACAAGCATGAATAAATTTAGGTCAAGGTCGGATTTCTTTCACTTCTCTCTTTTTTTTCTCACATTTAGGATGGGCACAGTTCACAGAGACTTGGCCCATTACGGAAACTACATTAAGTTCAATTTTAAGCAAAATATTTATCATAAAACAAACTCTAAAAAGTACAAAGTTAAAAACTTACATTCTCCAAACTCCATAAGTTCAAGGACTTGTTCGGGAGATGCCACAATTTCTTCTCTTAACCCAGCAACAAAGATTCCCCGCTTCATTTTTCAAAAAATGAATCATTAAATATACTACATGCTTGTCTTCTTAGTAACAACAATTGGATAAGAAAAATAAGAAGTAAATCATTACCTCGATACTTTCATGAATCTGCAGTTTTCTATGCTCAGGAGCTAACAAGTCATTTATCTCCTCGTTGTAAATCTCCATATATGACATGCGTAAAAGAAACTCTCTATCCATTTCCTTAAATAAAGAAAACAGAATTAAACTGAATCATCCATAAGTCTCAAAATGCGAACCATATTTGTGGATACTAAATCAAAGGTAAGGTTACAGTTTGCCAATTCTAAGGCCAGGAAAAGAATGAGCACCGAGAGACAGTGAAATTGCTAATTAGACCAGCCTGACTATATTTTTACTCATATTATTAATGTGTTCAAATATCTAATTAGTGCCTCGGTGGCAATGCTACCAACAGGCCTAGTAATATGATGGTCTCTAATCCAAGTCCTACAAGCTAAGTAAGCAATCCAGTAATTTATTAATGTTACTGAATAACCGCATACAATGGCCTTTGCCATCTACTTCTCTTTGGCTATCCAGCTAGGACAAAGCATAAGCAATAAAGAAATCAAAAAGAGGGAGCAATCTTAGCACCTGTTGTATAATGTCAAAAAGATCGTGGACAGCAAGGGGAATAACTCCAGGCTCAGAACTTGATCCTCGCATTGTATGCGTCTTTCCACTACTTGTTTGTCCATATGCAAAAACAGTTCCTAGCAGAACCAACCAGTAAGATGGACAAGGACAGAAGATTTCGTAATTTTGGGGAACAAATGCCTTAAAGCAAGATCAAAAACAGAAAGCATGCCCTAGATATCAGTATTCAAATGAATATTAATTGTGAAATCAACTTACCCTAAATGGGTTGATTTTACAGCTAACAAGCTTCAACTTTGTGGACTATTTAAGCATCAATGTTCTATGGGTTTAAGTGAAAACATAACAAGTGTTATACCACTTGAACTTCACTATTTCTATTTCCAATGTGATCTGATTTAGTGTTTTTAGTTCCTCAATTAGTACCACAATATCTAGGCGAAAATGGAGACAATTACGGGATTACGAAATAAGTCTGCTTAACTAATTCATAGGTTAATTAGACGGAAAATTATATCAAGAACTGAATAAGAAGATTTGACATAAATGTTTACTTGGATAGCGCCCAGCTTTCTACTGCACCACAAATGGATATCATCATGCTTTTGGCTTTTTATCTAAAGAACTTAACTTTTACTACCATTCAAACAAGAAAAATACCATTGAACCCACGAACTGCAGCAGCCACAATATCTCTAGTTCGAGCCCTGTATACATCTTGAGTTTTACAATCCTCCCCAAAAATCTGATCTGGAAAAAAAAAAACCCATAAAGAAACATATGGACAAAAGAAAATTTGAAGAAAAGATAAACCAAATTACTTAAATGAAACGTGAGAATATACCGAATTCAAACTTGGAGGGTTGGTTGGGTATGAAGATGGAATTTCCCGAAATGCGCCAGGGGCTGGACTTGGCGTCCTCGGCGGAGAGGGGCCTCGCTCTCACGGAGACTTGTATTCTCTCCATTCGCTTTCTCTCCCCTCTGCTAGTGTGTGAAGAGTGTGTGAGAGAGAGAGAAGAAGAAGGCGAAGAATGAACAAGGGTTTTGGTGATTTGATTTCCCGCCCTGTCCGGTTCTTCGTTTTTTTAAAATATAGTTGTTGTAATAATTTTGAGTTTCTTTATATTTATTTATTTGTGTTTTACAATCATTTTAAATTTCTTTATCTGTATTTATGTTTATCAAGTTAAATGACTTATGTTAAAATATATTTTTAAAAAATCACCCATATTTTCCGTTTGGCTAATCTAAAATGCCCATTTATAATGCAATGTCATTGTTTTGGGCAAAATGCAATTAACCCTCGTGTGATATATGAAATGACCAACATACCCCCCTAAGCCAAAAAAATTATCAAAGAGCCTCCTCGTGTTTTCCAAAAAGCACCACAGTATACAGATTTATGATAGAATGACTAAAATACCCTTAACAATTTTATGTATTACAAATCAGTTATATTTGTCTTTTATATTCACCCACAAAATTAACGTTTTTGTTTTTCTTCCCCCTTCATCTTCCACACCATCTATCCCCTCAATCACTAGCATGACCAACTGCCACCAAACTCTCATCCAAGACCACCATTGCCGCCAAATCCTTTAAAATAGAGGTTCCACCCAATCTTGCCCGACACCACTCCACCATCGGAGCACCCGCCCAAACCACCATCCCTCTCCGCCGTTCTTCTCTGTTTCTTTTGCCTTTTTATCCTCTTTCGCCCCATTAGCGAATCTGCTGCCAATTCCCTTTTCCTGTTCATTTATTTTTTTCTTCATCCTTTTCCTGTTCATTTATTTTTTTCTTCATTTTCACTACTATCTCAAATCTCCTCATAGCCCTGAATACACCACACCACCTCCAGATTCTTCAATCTCCACCAAACCCTTCATGCGCACCACCTGTGTTTTATCAGCCGTTTTTATTGGATATAAGACGTCTACATATATGTCTTTATTATGCACATAATATAACCATATATATGCACATGAATATGCACGTGTATAGTTGTATATGAGTACATATATATATATTTTTTTTTTTTTGGTTAGGATGTGAGTACATATATGCATATGTATGTATGTGTATACATACATATATAAATTTTTGAATAAAAGATTTATACTATTGTATATTAAACATAGACCATTAATTTCAATCTAAAATATCCAACGGTTGATAAATATAACGGTAATACTGAGATTACAAGAGCCAAAACATGACAACCACTCACAATATGAGCAACATACGCAATAGTAGAATGCTTCTTTTTTGAAAAACACAAGGAGGCACTTTGATATTTTTTTTGGTTCAGGGGGTATTTTGCCCATTTCATATATCACAAGGGGGTTAATTGCATTTTGCCTTCATTGTTATATATATATTTTTCAACAAACATAAAATATTAACACTATTTATTGATTAATTTCTAGCACACCATAAGCAAATATAGAGAGCTTTTTTTAATAATTAATCAGGATGATATAAAAATAAATAAAAACTGAGAACGTTTTGGCACTTATTTGATAAGATCCGCTCTGAGTGAGAGAGGGAATTTTTTTTTTAATATTTATGATATATTTTAAAAGTAATTAAGCCCGTTAGCATAACAAATCATTGACCCCATAAAAATCCCCTTAAATATGCAATCTGAGATATAATTACTGTTCAAAAGATGAGTCGATCACCACAACCTCAAAGTCTTGTACTATAAAAACATATAAAAGGTGACTAATTGACGAGCTACCATTTCATATTGAGATTCAAACATTTGATTACTTTAGCCTTCTTTAGTGGTACCAGATGCACCATTTTATGTGACTGCATTTGTAATATAAAACTAAAATATTAAGAGGAGTGAAATATCTCCCAACATACAGAAGAAGGAAACTCTGCAGACATTAGATAACTGGCGAATTGGCAACAAAGAAACCAGAAATGTGTACAAAGTGATTAGTTTTTGCTGTTTATTATACCTAACAGGCACACAGGTGACAAGCCTCTCTTATCTCCCTCACACAGGTTAAAAACAAGAAGAAGAAAGAAAGCTGAAATATATACAATGTGATAATGAGGATGAAGACTCGGCATCTCTACAAGTCGTGGCAAATGCGACAAACCACTTTCAGACCTGAACTCCTATTATTTGAGCAACCTGAAAACAAACACGAAAAATGAAGTCATTGGCATACGCTGGCAATGGGAGTGCTTTTAAATAACAGAGCAGTTATTATTGGAATGACACCCTCATCTAAAGTTGAACTTGGACAATATTGGTAAATAACAGTTTCATCTAAAAGTTAAAGCATCAAAGATTAAATATTTAATACAGCGGCCACACCCATCATGTGTAGTCAGTACTCTTTTTATCAAACCTTACACGTAAACTCTTTTTTATAAATGGTTGGCACTAAGATACAAACCCAAGCCATGACATCTTGTTTGGCATGGCCCTAATACCGTACTGATAAACCACCTCATTTAAAAGCTTTAGATATGAGAGACATTAAATATTTATATACCGCTAACAATTATAAAGATTTGAGGGCATGTGAAAAAAATGAATTCTAGAAAACACCTCTTTGAAGGATTGAACATCACTTCCCCAAAGCCATGCATCACAACCGGCATCTCTGGCACCCCATATGTCATTCCTACGATCATCACCAACATGTACAGCATCCTCAGGTTGTACTCCCAAGAACTCGCATGCTTTCAAGAAAATCATGGGATTTGGCTTCTCAGCTTCAACCTGCATAGAAATATAGATCACATCATATTTATACAGCAAAAGAAATAAAGTTCGATTTCACCTATATATACATTCAGAGCAAAAATGTTACATAAATCATGAAGAAACTCGTTCACTTACTTCAGCAGACACTGCTACAGCATCAAACCAATGGTCACACTTGAGTGCTCTCAACAATGGCCTTAACCTGGTGTCAAAGTTAGAAACAACAGCCACTTTAACTCCAGCTTTTCTAAGGGCCTGGAACACTTTCTCAGCATTGGGATCACATAGGTGCCATGCCTGTTGAAATAAGTAGAGGAAATGTGTGAAATGATATTAGCCATGTAAATCATAGACGAGCAAGATATATTAAACTTTTAGAGAAGATAAATACTAAATATTTAATAAATCTAACAATAACAAGCAGTATTTGCATGGAATCTATTTTGTTTTCGAGAAAAGAATGCGACAATTAGAACACATATTAACTATCAAAAGTCTGCTTCCTTTCAGACATTTGGAAAACATAACTTATAAAAGAACTAAATGAATGGTGTAGCCAGCCAACCTTTTCAGTGGTATAATAGTTATAGAGCTCCTCAAAATACTGAGAATCTGAACAGCCAGTTGAAGAGCTGACTATATACTGCCAAAATGGTCTCCCATCATTCACATATCTGCACAGTAGCAAACAATAAAAACAGTTGTTATGTTGCTATTAAAGCAAGATCTGTTAAAAGTACCGATTTGGACTCAGACAGAGTGTACAGGGTAACTAACAAAATGAAGAAATATTGTAACCATCTTTGCGACAATCTAACACTAGCTTCATCTTTTAAATTACGGCAAGCTTAATGTTCATAAAATTGCTTAACAAAGCACAATTGCACAAAAATCCTCTCTTGGTGTTAAGGTTACACATAGCCCACTTGAAATTCAACAAAGTTTTCGAATTGACTTGTATGTATGGATGATAGTATCCAAGTTCCCAAACAAATTATTCCAAATTCGATTAAATTTTGATAATCAAAAGGGGGTATTTATAATTCTGAAAATTAGAGGAAAAAGATTGTGTAATTAGGGAGAGATCGGTGAAATTGACCCTTCATACAGAGACAAAAATGATCACCTGAGGCGAGATCGACCCCAAGGCTGCCCATAAGCCCATCTGTATCTATTCAATATCTCCTTTTCAGAGTACTCGACTCCATACTTCTCGCCAATCTGTCGATAAATCTATACCAACAAAACAATTCGAGTAAAATGGGTCACCTTCAACTTCATATAAACAAATATAAAAACCATTTTAATAACAAAAGAAATTTAAATCTGTAGACACTACACGTCTAAACTTTACCTGCACAAATGGAAATGAATCAGGAGTGGTGTGTGAAATTGAAAGAGATGCTTAACAACGACTAAAAACGGCAATCATAAACTACTCTCCAGAAATTATTCATAAGATGGTCATTCAAATTTGGCAATGCCCAAAATATAAAGATTCATAAAGGCAGCACTAATTTTAACCAAAAGAGAAACACAAGAATAACATGTGCAGAACCCTGTTGTTTCATTGTACGAGAAACAGTAATTGAACTGTGACATACAACAGGAAACGAAAAAAGTGATTTGCCTTTTCAAACATGGAATTGGGTAATGAATGCTAAATTTTTTCACAAACCCTATTATGCAGTGTAGTTGAAAGAAGGAAATATATAAAAGTCACCAAATATAAAATTCGTGATTACATACACAAAAAGAAAAGGAAAGTGCAGTAAATGCAGTGGACTGATCTATAAGAGCCAAAAGCTATATCAAAATTGGACTTAAAATCCATAATTCAACACCCAAAAAGCTATACTTCTTCAATTATCAAACACATGCATACCGGCTATCCACCAAAAAAATAAAAAAAATACAGGCTAGCTCAAATTAGCCAAAAATTACATAAAAAAATTCAAGGGGTTCAATAATGGTTCCAATATATTTCACTTTAGAAAAATGTAATGGAAAACTAAAATCAAATAAAATAGAAATGGATGAAACAATAAACAATTCCAGCTCGGAAACATAAACTCTGTCAATAATTTGATCGACGAAGTACAACACAAACATCCCAGAAAAATTTCATTACTAACAAACACCATTTCACAATAAACAGAAAATTAAATTAAGGGGGAAAAAAGAAAAAGTAGAAGAAGAAAAAACCTGGGCCATGGGCTGGGAGGGAACAACGAGAGTGCCGACGGCATCAACAAGTAGAGCTTTATGCGTAAGGCCCACCATACAAATTCCTCCGATAATCCTCGTACTCTTCAACCAAACCCAATAATCTCGACCCACTCAACACCTCCGCCGAATGCGACGGCTGCGGCTCCGCTGCAACAGCCGCGGAGCTCGAGAAAGAGGGAGATCCGGGGCCGCGAGGCGCGGCGAAACACCGCTGTTTGGAGAGTGTGAGGAGCTTGCTGATCTTGGTTCTTACTGAGGAAGCCATCTTTTGATTCTTCTCAGAAATGCTCCTGCATTTCACGCTGCCTTCATGAGCTCTGGTAAAATAGTAGAACAGCTCTCTCTCTCTCTCTCTCTCTCTCTCTCTCTCTGTATAATAAGCGTATGCGTATGCGTATGGGCTTCTTCTGTATGAGAGGAGGCAAGTGGCAAGGGATGGAGCAAGAATATAGAGGATCGTCAGACTGATATTACTAATTTGCCCATGGATGGATTTTTGCCCGACGGAATATTGTGGTCTACTTTTTTTTTTAATTACATTATGTCTATATTTCTATTATCTTAATGATAAGGCATGATAATAACTAAAAATTATTATACATAATAATTTATAATTATGCAGTACTAATTTTTAACAGATATAAAATGTTCATGCTTGACCTACATTCGACCTCAAAATGGCATATTATTTAGGCCTAAATTATATATTTTTAGTTTGCATTGCATGCTACTCTCCGAAACAATTTTCTATTTTTTCAATTACGTGTTATGCAAATTTGCATTCGAGTTCTAAAACATATCTCCATTTCTTTTGTGTTTATCGAAAAAACCGATTAAATCATGAATTAGGTTTCTTTTAACTATGTATCTCAATCATGGAATCAAATCTTCTATCTTGGTTTTTATGTTTCACTATCTAAATGTATAATATATGGTAGGTATGTATTATGCATTCTATTTAATTATCGGAGTGCTGGAGGAAAATCAAAAAGTAAACCAAGAAATTTGGCATGGTTATACAAACAATTTGATAAAAGGTTGGGGCAATGGCAGAGGTAGACTCCAAATTTGGAGGAATATATATATACAACCGTTTGATATATTCAATGCCTCTTGACGTCTTTGGAGTCTTTTCCTCCCGCTCATCTCTCTAATTCTTAACGTGTTTTAACTCTCTCTTCTCTCTCATTTGATTGTTGTCTTTTTTATTTGTTTTTCAACGATATAGCTTAATCTTATTTTATTTGGTTTATTCACTTATCATAATTTTATTAAATACATTAGAATTTAAAATGTAAGTTTCATATATAAAATTTTATAAATATTTAACTCATACAATTAAAATTAAAATACATAATTAAATTATATTTTATTTTTATTTTACACACAATGAATCCAAATTCAAAGTCTATATGCATTTTTTTTCACTCAATCGTATAGCTTCACAACGAACTATCAAATTAGTAAAATGTAAAATATAGAAAAAAAAAACCAATTTGCACTAGTCTTGAGTACATGGACTATTTATAAGTGTAACCTAAAAAAGTATTTTGTTTAATTTTTTGACATAAAAAATAAAAGAAGTGTAAAAATAACCTAACTCACCAACGGGAATGGCGACATTAGCCAAAGTCGTCGTCCTCGATGGCCACTTTGATAAAATATAATAAAGGTTATAGATTTATAATCTTTTTTCAAAAATAAAAAAAATATAATAAGGAAAGTGTTGGTGACTTTCAATAAAAAAAATATCTCTCTTGTTCGCAAAAAAGAAAAAGAAAAATACCCGTTGGCGAGTTCCTCCAAAAAAAAATTTTTGGAGACAACATAGTGTAATGATGGTTTTTGTTGGTTAATTGTTACTAATTTTGACTTATTAATATAATTTTAAATTTTGACTTAACCTTTTTTCTTTTTTTCTCTCCAAATTAAATGTTAATTTTATTTTAATGCAGGTTTAGTTAAGAGCTTTGAGAAAAATTATAACTTTCACTTTAACAATAAAAAAACAGACTAATTAGTGAAAATTATAATTTTCACATGAATGCAGCATGCAACCTTTGTCAGAATAAAAAATTATAAGTTTAATTATCACTTTACATAAAACCAAGGTCTCGAAGCTCTTAACAGGCTAAACCTACATTAAAAAAAATAGCATTTAATTTCAAAAAAGGAGAAGTTAAAATTTAAAACTATATTAATAAGTTAAAATTAGTACAATTAGCCAACAAAAACCATCATTACACTATGTTGTCATCAAAAAAAATTTGGAGGAACTCCCCAACGGTGTTTGCAAGTTTTGGTTTTTTTTTTCGTGAACAAGAGAAATATTTTTTATTGAAATTATATATATATATATATATATATATTTTTTTTTTTTTTTTGCTTTCTAAAAAAATTTATAAATTGATATCATTTATTATATTTTGTAAAAATCATCATTTTCGTTGGCGAATTAAGTTATTTTTATATTTTTTTATTTTTTATGTCAAAAAATTAAATAAAATACTCTTTTTTAGGTTAAGATTATAAAAAGTCCTAAGTACATTAGTATTTATTATTAAATAGATGGGACAAACAAATATCTACTTGTCTCTCCCCTTTTCTCACTCATAGTTCCAACAGGGTGGCTCTAGTTTATAATTTTCCAAAATTAAAAAATAAAGAACAAAAGGCACGTCAGCATCATTTTATTGGCGTTCAATAAATGCTTTTATATTTTTATTAAAAAAATAAAATAAAATGCTGGAAATAACAAATGATATTAAAGATTTTTGTATTAGAAAATAATAGAAAATCATAAACAAACAAGAAAAAGCTGCGTGGCGACTGGCGAGTGAATCAAGGTCATTTGAGGCCTTGTCAGCAAATTCTTGTGCATGCGGCTCCACATTACAAGGCAAACCTTTCGACGTGTGACACGTACGCCATTTTCTATTTTAGTTCCACTACTCTGACTCTCTAACTGGCAGTCATTGTCAGACATTTGGCTACTAGCGAGTAGCGACTGTTCGGGTACGCCAGGGGGTGATCTTTGTTTCATCGGCATGGCCCATAATAAATAATTTCGAATAAATTAGTCCACAAATTTTATGGATTCATTCATAAGGAAACTAGATATTTTGTTTTTGAATGATTGTGGGAATTTTTCAAATATATATATTTTTCTCAAATTTTGTATGTTTATATAAATGAATTATCTAGAAACCTCCTGTTTCTAAATGAATTACGTTTATAGAAATAATTAGATCTGTTAATATATAGGATTTTATCTTACTTTAATTCTAATTTTAACAATACTTCATTAATATATCTTATACTCTATCCTATTTAAATATTTACTTATTGAGTATGTGTATTAGGTCTATCTTATTTTTAGAGTAAGGTATGGACCATACCCAATCATATATTTTTTTTTATTTACCTCTTTTTGATATTATATTTTTTTTAATTCACACACACACACACACTTAACACATACACATGCATTTACATACACAATTTTCACTCACACACACACTGCACATTGTGTGTGTGTGTGTGGTGTGTGAATGTGTGCGTGTGCAGTGTGTGAAATTGTATGTTTTCATACACTGTGTGTGTGTGCAGTGTGTGTTTTCACATGCATACACATAGTATGTGTGTGTGCGCATGCAGTTTGTGTATGAAAATTATGTGCAGCTGTGTGTGTGTGAAAATTATATGCAGTGTGTGTGTGAAAATTGAGTGCAGTGTGTGTGTGTGTGCAGTGTCAGTATGTGCATGTGAAAAATGTGTGTGCAGTATGTGCGTGTGTGTGTATGTGAAAAATTCATATGGTGTGTAAATACTCATTGGGTAATGATGCGTGTAGTGTAGTGAATATTCATTGGTTATCATTATCCAATAGGTAGGAAATGGTAATGCCCTACCCTAACCAATTCATTTGTAGTAGTACGGGGTAATGTATGGATAAATTTTAAAATTTTAGGGTATGAATAGAATATGAGTAGATAATAAATAAATCTAAGTGAGTAAAATCCTATCCATTAACAGGCCTAGAAGAAATTTTCTCATATTTTTTTTAAAAGGACAGATAAATAATATTGACTATAATCATTGTATTTTCATATCACGTAGAATGACGATATAACACCACTAACTTACAACAAACTACTCTACAAATATAATATAAAAAACAAATAGAAACTCATATTTCTCAATTTTCATAAACAACTAACCAAATTAGGTTTACTACACCAATTTGTAGCGACTCCGTAAATATTAATCTTTATGATTGAGAACTCTGATTATCTGAAATACTCCTATCTTACCTTAAGATTGTCCTATGATGCTCTCACTGTTGATGCTACTAGGTTGTGTGTTTTTCTAGTGCATCCATTATTTTGGATTTTAAAATAGACAATCGATAATTTACAATTATCTTGAAATTCTAATACTGAGTCATTTAAGTCATAATTTTATACTAGTATTAACTATTGAAAAGAATTGAATGGATCAAGTGACCTCACAATCGACCAGTGAAATATTCAATCATATTACTTCATATGATCATGCTTTCAAACTTCCATGTACACCAATTACCAGTTGGTTTAGCGGGATGAAGCGCTAGATATTTAAGCAAAGTACAGAGTTCGAATTCTGGTGTTGTGAATTGAGCAACTGGGTTAGGAGGGTCACCCCCATAATGGACCTCTGCAATAATCAATCCGGATTAGTCGACCTATAAATTGGAATCGAATGGTTAAAACCGAAAAAAAAAACTTCTATGTACTTTTAAGTGGAATGTAAATTATTGGATAGGAAGATAATAATATCATAAAGTAAAATTCTAATCACTTTAATTGTTTTGAGAAACATAAAATATTATATATATATATATATATATATATATATATATATTAAACTTAAGTCTTTTTGTGCTGAGACTCCAGCCTCGTAGGACTAGCAACATTTGAATCACTTAAAAATAGAATAATTGTGTTTGTTTTTGGCCCATGATTACCGTTGTACTATAATTTGGAGCAAGTAATTTTCATCAAACCACTCTCGTAATATTAAAATCTGGAGTCAATTGAAAGCAACTCAGTTTGATGTTGTCAAAGAATACTTTAATTATGTTGTAATTAGTGGCATACCAAACGAAAGAAGACAAAAATATTCGGAGCAAATCGCAATGGAATTTTATAGTTATATTCGAGTAATCATCATTAACATGTCCAAAAATGTTTTTTTTTTTAATAATAAAAATAATAATAAGTCCAAGACAATGTCCAGAAAGTTGAATTAATTTAAGTTTTAACGTCTAATTCTTCAATTGAAATCTATTCTCGTTTAATTATTTTAATGAATTTTTTGACTCAATCATTCAACATGTACGCAAAATGTAGCTTTCATGAATATAATGTTTCACCAGCGGGAAGAAAATAATTGTGATACTTTTGGTTTTTGCATCGGTTCCTTGATTGTTACCATGCCTGCACATTGAACAATCTAGAACTTAGATGAAAGTTTGAAAGATTCTAATTTTATGTGTTTTCATATTTTTACTTTCCCGAATAGGGATTGAAATCAATGACACATTTGTTTACGAATAATAACAATAATAACAACAACAACAATGATCAGTGATGCACAATTATTTTAATAATATCAGATATATAAATAAAAACTAATATGTATTTAACTGCTCTCAAGCATATATATAGAGACCATTTAAAATCTTGAATAATTAACGAGCTAGCTAGATCGTACTGATTTTCAATTTAATTTACCTAACAAAACACATGGATTCTCTCTCTCTCTCTCTCTCTCTCTCTCTCTCTCTCTCTCTCTCTCTCTCTCTCTCTCCCGGGGGCTTAAATTCTCGAAGGTTCCAAACTCTCACGACTGCAGTGTCCTAACTTTTCATAATTTCACCAAATTATAGCTAGAATCTACGCCCTCAATCGGAAAATTTAAATGAGCTCAAATAAATCTGTTTTCCTTCATGTGGCCACCGGTTTGATAATTAAATTGCCACACGAAATTGTGAATTATTTTAGGTAGGGCCACAAAATTCAATGCCTTAAAAATAAAGTCGTACGTGTCATTTTACGTGTTTAGTTTCAATTTCACTATCGAAAAATGCAAAAAGATTAAATTATGGCCTAGACCCGGGGCTAATTGAATTTTACCCCCTTACAAAATATATAATTTGCAACAAAATCTCCTAAATTAAATAAAAAAAAGGTAATTTACCTTCGGAAGGTATGGTCTAATTACAAAAAAAATTCCAATGTATGATTATCATTATTTTCCTGAAGTTATGTTCGATCCAACATTTTATGCCTACCGTTAATTGACTAATGGTCTCTGTTAGTCAATTATTATGAATTTTCGAAAATATCCCCTACAGGCGGGAAATGTGTTTTTTTGCTCGAGATGGAATGATTCTTATGGCCCTCAAGGGTGTTCTTGTAATCATGTTCATAATTGAGGCTGTACACGGTAATTTAGCAAAACTACAAGGGGGTATTTGTATAACTATCATTTTGTTAAAATGGCCGTTTATAGCCGTTGTGGAAGGTATATATATTTTACATGCATGACAGGACTTGTTATGATAACTCCAGATGGAAGGTTCAAGTAATTCTTTTTTGAGTCGATCGGGAGTGCCAAGGTACAAGAAAGAGAAAGGTATCCATCGACGATGTGGCTTGAAGACCACAATAATGGTTGTTGATTGGATTCTCTCAATGTTGTGAGCCCCTAAAAAATGTCGATTTTGGGAGGGCAAGTAATGGAGGGGGAAAAAAAGGGTCGGTTGTAAAAAAAAATATAAGAATAAAGGCAAAATTGACTTTTGATTTTTTTTTCTGTTGGACTTTGCATCATTCCCTGAAATTAGGGGTAATAGTAACTTCCCAAACGGGAGGGTATTTTTTGTAATTATGTCATACATGAGTGGTAGTTTCTATTATTCACCTTAGTTTGATTAGATAGGGGTATTTCGATCTTTTTAAAAGAATAGAATATTTTTCATTAAAAAAAATTATAAAAGTAAAGATAAAATTAACTTTTCATTCTTTTCGTCAAACTTTACATGCTCTTGAAATCAAGGGGATAATGGTAATTTCTCAAATGTCGGGTGTGTTTTTTATAATTAGGTCATCCTCAGGGACAGTTTGTGTAATCCGTGCTTTTTTAGAATAAAATATTTTACCCCTTTACTTGAAGTCGTACTGTTTCCTGGCACAATTTAAGATCTTCTTCATAATTTTGGAGCATGTATTGTCATTTTTGTCTTTAGTTAGCAAGAATGTAAGTTAAATATTAAGTATTTTCTTTTTCCCAGATGTCTTGACTCATCTTAAAATTTAGAATGACACTGGTTACTTGCAGGAAAATCTACAATAACTATTAATATTTTATTTATATTTTTACTAAGAGAGGAAATTATATTGTATTTTTTAAATCAGAGAGTCAACTACAAATCGTGCGAATTGCACAACATAACTTTATGGTAAAATACTTTATTTAGAAAAAGAAAAAAGAAAAAGAAAATCTGAGAAGAAAATTGTTGTGTTGTGGTCCTCAGTTGAAATAAATTTGATCCACAAAGATGACGAGGAGCGCTATCAAATAATTCATGCGTGAAAAGTATCCCTAATCTGTTTTGTGGATCAAGTGTTTTCGGGACCCACTCATTTGTAAAATAGAAGGTTGAAACACATTCAAATCACATATAAACATGGACCATGAGGCAATTTTTTCTTCAAACTGATGGTGTCCATATATCATATAATCATAAGATGACCCCCAACACCACAATTTGGATGACGTGTTTGCAACCCTCATTTTCAAGCCATGGTCTAAGACCTTTCGTCAATTATTGGAAAGCTAAGTACAACTTTTTTGTTTTCTTCAAAAATTTAATTTAAGTATATAGCCATATAGGAGATAATTACAAAAGATAAATAGAAAAATAATATATTAAGTTCGCACCTAAAATTTAAATATTGATATCATGTTGTGATAAATTGAAATTAATTAAGCTTATACGAGCCGAGTTCCAACTGATATCGTCGCGAATAGCTTGAAAACCTGTATTACAGTAATTTAAGAGGTATTTTGATATTCTAAACAATATTTTTTTTAAATTAATTATAAAATATTTTCTACTGATCTAAAGATGTAGAGATTTTTTCTGTAATAACAAAAGACCTCGTCACCGATCCTATCCACAAATTCCCATTCTCTTCCTCAACTTCGCTAACAAATTTCCATCTCTTTCCCTTGTCAGAATCCAACACCTCCACCACATTCCCATTCCGATCTAACTTGATTCCCATCCCGGTACTTCCAATTAAACGAGCCAAATACGAATTTATTTTCGTAACATCCACCGGCGATACTCTAATCAAAGCATTCCCGATCCAGGGATTTGATATCATCCATTCCAAGAGTTTCCCTCTCTTGGAATTGACTCCCACCCAAAACTCGCCATTCTTATTCCTTTTAATGTTGTCTGGGAATCCTGGGAATTGGGCTATGACCTCAACATTTCCAGCATTTGGTGTTGTGAGCCATAATTTGAATAATCTACAACTTGTAGTCTCCACAAAGAGTAGAAAATTCCCACATTCGCTCAACGCGACCCCGTTTGGGAACTTGAGATTGTTCAAAATAAGGGTCGTTTTGTTGTCCTTGACGTCGAATTTCATCAGTCTTCCAGTATTGTCGCCACTAATAATTACTGAAACATAATTCCTGCAAATATAGGCAAGTTGAAATTTATCAGGATCCAGCAATGGGAGTAAAAAGAAAAAAAAATCGAATTCTACTAATATTAATGTATTAATATATAGTATGATTTCATATGATTATACCATAATATTAATAATTATTAGACAAAATTAAATAAATTATCACACTCATATTAACCAATTACTTAGAAATACTATTTTCTTTCCCAATCATCATACTAGTGTATCTTTTTAGAACATTCTATAATAAGATTGTGTTTCTATTCTTCTTTACTTTGTTAGGTTTTTTTTTTTTTTGTAAATATATTATCTCAATTAAAATAATAACAACCTGCTCAGTTATAAACTCTCGCGAACGCTATTATTACGTGCAATAATATATAATTGTACCAAATTATAATAAACTATATATGAGTTTGCAATAATCACTCAAAAATTTGAAATGGAGCAATATGAAAACTTTAATGTTTTAAAATTATATTTCTATTAAAAGATTACAAATAAATTTTCTAAAAACAAGAAGAGTTAAAAAGGACATTTCCATAAATATCTCATTATGTAAACATAGTGATCATATTATATGGGAATTGGAATGTTCGACTGAATTTTTCTTCCCAATACATTGGACTTGGATCAATAAATTAAACAAAGGTAAATAATATTATATCATCATATGATAAATGATGATGGTGTGTCTAATTATTACATGGCAAGAAGGATAAACATCGTGACGCAGACTTTTGTTTCTGATAAATATGGCTATTTTTGGGACCATCTCATCCTCCTACGGTTATACATACATATTATATATCTACACACACACACACACACAAATTTCTACATTATTAGATTCGGGTGTGCTTGCTTCTTTTCTTTATCTTATCTCATCTTTTTTCCCTCTGCTTTCGCTTTCCGTGACATGGGTTCAAATTAAATATTATGCTTATGGATCAAGATATTATTATTGAATATACTGAATTGTGATTGGAAAATGTTGTCATATTATTATATACTATTTGAGTTTTTAAAAAATATTAGTATTCGAATAGGCATGGTACCAGAAATATCTTGTGAATTTAATATGATAATTGATGTGGACAAATTAATATTTTATTTGTGGCTGCTGCGAGCTCGTTGAGTTCATATTCTCTATAGTCATACCGTCAATAAATCATGAATCATCAGTTCCTTAAAAAGTCATATTTTTATTATGCTTAGTACGCATATTGCCAAAATCAACTTAGTAAAATCATTAAACTAAAAGTAACTTTCCCCCCACCTTCTCTCTCTCTCTCTCTCTCTCTCTAGCTAAATTAGCTCCCCTTTCGCCCCTATTCAACTTTACTCTTGGAGTTTTCTTTGAACACATTACTTCATTTCACAAATTCAAATAAGTTTATATATTTGAAAAATGATAAAAAATACTATTATAAAAAACTAAAAAAATACGTACACATCGAGTATGTGTTGCTGCTAACTTAGAGAAAACCTGAATTTGATAAGTCATAACACTCGTTCTCTTAACAAATTCAGGCAACACGGTTTTGTTATATTTCTTGTTTAAGCGAGTAATTTAAATAGTTAAAGAAAAATCAAAATTTACTTCGCCATTCCTAAACTTAATTCCAAAGTCGACGGAACGCGGATAAATTATTTTGCCTTTTAAAAATTTAAAATTTTCCTAACTAAATTTACTCGAATAATCTATCTAACTAAAGATAAAATAAAATAAATACCTTCGTGGGAACCTTGTACTGCTGTCTGTAAAATACACAACTCCAGCGTCCTTGTCAATGTCCAAAGAATTGGCGAACCCAAATTCTTTTCCTATTGGGCTAGCCAGCCCACCATTTGGGCCCACAACAAGTAGGCCCATATATGCATCTGCAATGTAGAGATCCCCTGTCTTTTTGTTAAACCGAAGGCCCAATGGCCTTCCACAAACGTGCTCCTTTATAGAGTGATCATGAGGCCCTTCACAACCATTTCTGTAGGAAAAATAATTAAAATTAAGTGAAAATACAATTTAAATAATTATAATTAATATGTATTAATTTATGGTTCTTCTATTTTTTCGTGAATAATATACCGATAGTGATACAAAGCTGGTGTCTTAAGTTGTCTTTCATTGTTAGTACTTAGTACGCAGCAGCAGCTTAAGTGCAGATTTTTAAAGAATTGTTATTTTATGAAATAAATTTTTTTCTCACATGTTATGTATGATTACTGGTAATAATTTTTAATTGATTGCTTATAGATGATAACTATATTTGTGCCCTGTATTAGAATGAGTTTAAGAACTTGGTAAGCTTATAAGCTACATTCTCTTTTCTACATTGTAAGATGCACTTTTAGACTATAGAGGAACTCCAACGTTCTCAAGTGCGGGACAATGCCTCATAGGATAGGGTCTCAGGTCTCTATGTCTAGTGACGGATTTGGGCAGTATCGAAAATGACGTTGTTTATAGGAACGGCGACTATATACCCCTTCCCAAGTCCATAAACTAGGGACTTATATATAATGATACTATATTTATGTTGCTACATTAAAAGGAGTGTATGGATTTTACAACTTATAAGAAGCTATTTTTTAATTTTCTATGTTGTGAGATGCCTTTTTATACAAAAAAATAAAATCCAACCACTTTTGGGAGCAAGATAACGAATTACAATATCAAGTCTCTATATCTGATGACGAATTTGGGGGATTCTCACTTGTACATAATATCATTATTGATTTTTAACTTTTTTAGTGAGTTCAAACTTTGGTTGGCCTACTCCCTTTGTCCCTTTTTTCCTCCCTTTGAATTTGCCATATTTTGTGGGCACAACAGCCTCATATTTTTATTTTCTATTCAGTGGATTATATTATGTACTAGCCCACCAGCTGTATGAGGTTGATTAACCATGGCAACAAACCAAAAAAATGAACCTAGTGGCCACTTTTATTTTTCCTTTCTCCACCACATAACATTTTCTTTCTTAGACTTTGTCGTGTGGTGTAATGTATATATTTTGGTTTTGAGAGTAAACTCTTATTCCTATAATTCTGTTTGTGGTCAGTTGCGAAGTCAAGATCATAGGTTGTTAACTATTCCACATTAAATAAATATTGAGATGTGGTATTATAAAGGCTTGGACAATTCTCACTTCACAAGTTCACTTTTGGGGTTGAGTTAGGCTCAAACCTCTAATATTTCTACATAAGTCCTTGGGTGAGGGGTGTTTCTACCTACTAGGAGTTATCAATAAATTCAAAATTGGGAGATTTACTTGCACCTCCTAAATATATATATATATATATATATAGTGTGTGTGTGTGTGTGTGTGTGTGGCTACAATAATGTGTATACCTACGATTCACCACACACGCACATTGAAGAACTATCCTACAAGTGTACTAACATCTAAGGGTAATTACCAAAAATTTCTTAATATTTGATCCATTTTCGTAAAATCCCATGTTATGGCCGAAATCACAAAAATCCCTACTTTACACATTTTACTTGTCGTTAAGGGAGTATATGTAAGGTGGAACTAAATATTAAATGATGTTTGTAAATAACCCTAATATTTATATTATATATATAAAGAAATTAAAATGAATATAGTGTCGAACATAATGTTTGAGGTGCGTTATACATTTTAACTATATAATTAACATAAAAAAATTGTTTATTGCCTGAGGGGCAAGAAAAATATTTATATGATTAGTTTTGCAAATATTTTCAATTATAAGAGGCTATACACACACACACATACAAACAATTAAATGGTGAAACCCTAGGTTTATTTTTTCGGGAAAAAAAATCATTATTTAATATTCCATGCATTATCACTTATAAAAAAATAATGTAAGTAACGTGCTCAAGAGAAAAAAAATAGGGGGCACAAGTCCTAACAAACATTAAAGAAGGAGCGCAAAATATAGACCATGCAAGGCATATGAGTATTACTCGCATATTGCATGTTACCCTTAATCCAATACATAAAATATTTGTGGGACCACAAAATGTTCTTAAAAATTGCTTATATAGGAACTTTCTTGATAAATGTTTACTATCAAGCCCTTTAATTTTCTCATTATTGTGGTGAAGTCCAAATTATTCACCCTTAGGTACTATACAAGCACACCCTTTATCAAGGTTAAAAAAAATGCAAATTTCAGTCCAGCAAATTAACTTTTTTCGGATTTTTCTACTTCATTGTTTTGTCAAGTTGTATCCTAGTATGATATAATTAAAACTTTACTCCCTATTGATTAAAATCTAACCAATTGTACTGATGTGGTGCCAGGAATCTGACAGTTATGTGTTGATATGTCAAGTTTATAGGTTGTCACTTCAGTTTAATTGGCTACATTTTTACGAATTGGGATTACAATTATAAAAAATTTAAATTAAATATATCGAACGAACATTATAATTTCACAAAAAAATTCCAAATAAAGTAAACTTAATGGATAAACTTTGTTTTTTTCCCAACACATATACAATGTCATTTATAAGCCATCAATGTTCATAAAGACTAGACACATTGTACCTAATGTTACTTTCTATTGCATATTTAGCTGATTCAAGATCTTACAATATTATATCGGTTGGTAAAACTTGTGGAAAACTCTAAAAGTAACAGTCTTAAATGTCATTTTTATAGTAAGAAATTATATAAAATAGTTGACTTCCTTTACCCATGGAAAATTAATGAAGATCCATACATTCAACAGGCCCCGGATATAGCCATATAGGGTACTTTCCATAGGATGCCATAAGACTTTTAACCACGGATTTCGTATCTTGTTACTGTTTCTTTTTTTTTTTTAACATTAAATTATATTATTAATCATTTATCACAAATATCTCAAATTTGTGATAAAATCTCGCCATGGCGCATTTTTTATTGGTAAAGACGGCACTTTCTTGTAGTGCGATAAACAACAATATGGCCTCCAACCCCCCGCCCCCGATGCATGCGTGCACACACACGCGCACACACATATGTGTATGTATATATATATTAGTAATTAAAAGAAAGGTTGCAATTATTTAATAAAATTTTCAACTTAATTATTGTACCCTGTTTATAATCAAATCCATACGACTTGCAAAATTGCATGCACAAAAAGTCAACAGTTGAAGGGGGTGGGTTGGTGGTGAGGGTTTAAGGGGTTATGATCATGAATCACCACACCTGTCAATGTTTTTAGCTGTTAAATTAAACCATGAAAACCATATATTGATAAGCACACCGCACGCAAACTCTAATCACTCATCCGATATGCAAATTAGTAATACAGCACAACAGCAACGGGGTGTGGGTGTGGGTGTGGGTACAGTACACACACACACACATATATATATATATGTATACATGTATATAGATAAGCGTCACATGCTCATCGTGTTATAAACAAAATTAAATAAATCAATAAGAATTGCTAACCTCTCCGGCGATGTCACGGCGAAATCAACCCACCGGCTTTCATTCGCGTGCCACCGGATGATCCGGCCGTCGGACACTCCCGTGTATGGTCCGCCACCGCTACTGTCGAAAGCAAAGCTTTCCGGCCCGACGGCGCCGCCTGGTAGTGGTATAACCTTATAATCTTGAAATTCATTCTTGAATTCTTGAATATTTGAGACCTTAGCATTATCAAAAGAGGCTAATATGATAGATAAAAAAACAACTCCAAATGCTATAATTGAAAAGAGCCTTATGCTCATTGCTTTGGCCTGAAATATAAGTGGGATAGTCATAATATGGGATAGATTAATTTTGTGGAAAAAAAAGCCCATAAAGGATAATATATATAACTTAGAAAGGGGGAATAGAAATTTGGGATAATATTATACGGCATATATACATTAATTTAATTTCTTTTAAAGTTGGCTAGGCTATGTGTTGCGTTTGGGGCTCTTTTTGTGCCCTCTTTTTGTAACAAATCGTAATGCCTAGCCTTGCCTAATATTAATGGCAATTTGCAAGTGTGGAAATGCAATAAAATCAAGTCATTTTCATTTGCTTACATTGTTTCTAAGCTCTAGTTAATGATGCGTATATATAACCCTTACACAGTGGTGGAGCTCGAGGGTTGGAAGGGTGGTCACACATCTAAAGTTCATATTGAGCTAAATTTTATATGTTTTTTTTTTAAAAAAAATTGACTCCTAAATAATAATGACAACTTTTATATTCTATAAAAAATTGATTTCGCCCCCAAATAAAAATTTATTGCTCCGCCCCTCCCTCTACTCAAGAATGTATGAATTAACTTAAAGTCTTTTAATTTGTTGTGTTTAATTCGAATTTGACCAGCAAAACTTTGATAAAAAGGGTAGGTAGAGTTAATTTCCCTAGCCAGGAAATGAATATGTACAAAGAGAATGAAGTTTTTCGAATTTCTTTCCAAATAGGTCTAATTATACTGACTTTTCTTGTAATTATATTAAATTACACAAACGTTTATTTTTATTCTTAAAATGGCAAGCGCCCTCTTTCAGTTTTCGAAATTAGTCAAAATTCATAAAAGTTTATTTATAATTTATAAATTTAGACAACGACATTCAAACATACAAGAACAATTGAGAGATTCACTAAAAAATTATAATATCACTTAATTACGTGTAATAATCAACAGAATTAGATAATACTAACGCAGAAATAAACTATTTGAAATGTACATGTGATTTTGAAACTAATTGTGAGGAAAATTTGTTAGAAAAATAGCAAAGAGTGAAAGTATTGATGATAAAATTAATAGTTGAAACAAGATAATGGTGTGTCACATCTCATGCCCTAACAAAATAGAGACTCAATAATTAATTGTAATTGTTATTTTGTGTCCTAGAATAACTACATCCACCCACATACATGTGGTGCGTTTCAAGAAAAAAACAGAAACACACAGTGTATCAGTGGAATCTGACAAAAGTTATGAAGGTCTTGTCTTTTTTTATGTTTGAATATTTCTTATGATAAACCAAACAAAATGAAATAAAAAAAGATGCTATTTCGATGAACAATTAATCGTGCAAAATTTAGTGGCAGAGGACAAAGTCTCTGCCATGAGGATAAAAGCTCGTTGGTTTTCCCGGCGGTGGGTCTAATTATAAAGTCTTTGAATGTTATATAAGATTGTGTGCACATGGTTTGAATTTTAGTGGATCTGAATTATGATCCGATCTGAAGAGTTTCGTGATATGACTCAAAGTGAATTTTTAATGGAGGTTTGTGTTCGTAGTAGGGACCTGGGCCGACATTTTGGTCCATATTTTCAGCTTACTTATAGAGTTATATATAGGGGAGGTTTAGGGTTATAAAAGTAGATTGAAAATTAGGTTGTACACATACGTTTTATTATAGTGGAATTTTTTCTTTATCTTGTTGGTGGATGTAGGCTACCCTGGTCGAATTACGCTAAATTCTTGTGTCGATTTTTCTTTTCTTTCTCGTTCATGTGAGATTGTATGTATGATTATTGCGCTTAATCCTCAACATATTGAGATGAGAACAAATTGCTGATTAATTTTTTTTTTGTAACTAATTAAATTATTTTCATACTTTTATATTATATCGATCATAGAGAATTTGTAATTTGCTCTCCTCTACCCCTATCCTTTTTCGATAAAAAAATTTGCCAACAAGTATTGGCAATGATGGAGCGCTGAACGAAAAATTGACCAACAATAGGCTGATAAATTTTAAAATTGTTTTGGAATTTTTGTTCGAATTGGCGAGGTGAATTTAATGGTTCAGAGAAAAAGTCCCTTCATCTTTGCCCATAAATGTAGACATCTCATACAGCATCCCGGCAAATATTTTGTGTCTTATTCTCTCTCTCCCTCTCCCTCCCCCTCTCTCTCTCTCTCTCTCTCTCTCTCCCCCGAAAAGGAAGTTTTTGTTCATGAAAATAGAGAATATTTAAAGTGAACAGTTGCATAACTTTTTCCCCTTTTGCACTTTAAGTTTGCTTCTTTACCAAATACCAGCAGACAGACTTACCAAAAAGAAAAAAAGAATCAATATCCAAACACCAGAATATGATAAGCTTTCTCAATATTCAAATTGATAAAAAAAATATTCGAAATCTGATCCAATTAATAATTAAAAAAACTAAAACTTGAAAATCAAGTAATAAATAAACAATTTCATTTCTTACGTTAAATAAATTTTTAATTAAGTAGAAGATTATTTTAGAATATGTATAAAAACTATGCATTATTTTGTTTAAAAAAACTACTTTGGAAAATAAAACTAGTGTATTATTAATTATTATTGTTTATATATTACATTATATTTAAATTTTTTTATTAACATTATGTATATAAAGTTATTAATCTAATAAAAAGTATCATTAAAGTACAAATTTGAATCCTTAACAAATCGGATTGCTCGATTTCATATTCTATCAGGTTATTTCAGATTACGGTTATCTGTAGTTGACTTTGATTTATTTTAATCGATTAAATGTGCTAAAACTCGAATCAACTCTGATTGGATGGGCTTGTCCTATCACTCCTACTATGAGGCTAACCAAGAAACAACGGGCCCAGTTACCAAGGTTTTCGGAAGCCCATTATAGTATTCCATAAATAATTATTCTTTACCAAAACCCTATTTAAATCTCAATTACTCCTCAACCAAGATCACTCCCAAGTCAAGAACAAGACAAGAAAACATCAATTTCTTGCACTCCAGGACCCTTAACACCACCATCACCACCAATCCAAGAAAACTTTAAAAACCTAGTACAAACAAATCCCATGTTGTCCTAGTAACCATGCGACCCTCCAGAACCAAACTGTTCAACTCTCTCCTAAGCCACCAAAGGAAGAAGACGGAGTTCAAGAAAACAAAACGAACCCACGTAAAACCAAGAATCCATGACGATCATGATCAAACCACCATTGCAAAACCACGACCACCTTCATACTCTGCAGAACTTGTGGGCGCCAATGGAGACCTCATGGGCATCATCCTGTCCAAGCTCCGAAAGAAATGCCGTGCCAGGTGCAAGATCATATGCAAGAGTTGGTACCAGATTATTACTGGTCACCTGGTTCGCGTACAAACTCCCACCTCCCACAGACATCCTTGTACGCCGCTACACCCGCCGCTCCGGCCCAGCTCGTTTCCCCAAGATCAACTATCTGACCGTCCCACTCGGAAACATAGCCAGACACGTGCCTCAGATATCACAGCCCTTCTTGCACTTTCTCGAGTCCAACCACGTCCATGTGAACGGCATCAGAGTCAGCCAATCCTGCAATGGCTTGTTCCTCTGTCCTGCTGACATATCAATCAAGAAAACCAACGATAGTCACAATGTGGATCATTATGTTTATAATCCAACCACCAACAAGACGAGGTGCATCCCTCTGCCTAGCAAGTGTCGCACGAGAGAGGTCACAGCCATGAATTTAGCCTTTGATCCTTCACACTCACCAAATTACAAAGTTGTTAGCCTCTCCAGAGTGCATAAAACCTATATCTCCCATAATCAAGTGGATATATATTCATCAGAAACATGGTCTTTGAGGGCTTCAAAGGCAGATTTCCCCAAGAACTGTGAGCATGTGGATTTCAGCAATGGTGTTTTCTTGATTGGTGCAATCCACTGGCCCTCTAAAACAGAGGACACTTCAGTTTACTTTGATGTTGAGAATGAGTGTTTTAAGGTTATGTGTGTTTTAAGGTTATGCCCATGCCACCAGTTCAAGATGGGCAATCGACAAGGACCATACCATTTTTTGGGGAAGCCGGTGGAGGGCTTCTTCTTATAGACTTCCATCAACCTTGTACTAAGGAGTTTGCTGTGGATGGGATGGAGAGTGACTACTCTAACTGGTCTGTTAAGCACCATGTCGATTTTTCGCACCATTACTTTCTCCAAAATTTCCATATTCTGTCTGTTATTTGTGTGGGTAATGAAGAAAACTTGTCACTGGTGATTTACAGTCCTGGTAGAGACAAGGCTGGTAAAGGGCTCATGACTTATAATTTGAGGAACCAGAGACCCAAGAAGGTACACTCTCCAGTTCCTGGCTGGGATTTGAAGCTGTTGGAGGAAAAAGGATATTCTGTTGTTCATCCTCTTATTAGGACTAGATTTGCAGTTTAACGGGTGTAAATCTTTTTTCCTTAGATATCTTTCTTGTTTTGTTCTTTTATTTAGTAGGGGAAATTAATCTCCATACCATTGCTAAACTTCTAATTAATTGACAAATCCCATTCAGTCCCCTATATCAGAAACAGTATCCACTGAAAATCCAAAAGAAGTTAGATGACATTAGATTTTTGTTTTATTTTATGAATCCTAACCGAGAGGGGTGCGGTTGTAACAATGAGATATGGGAGGAGATTGGCGGTCATATCAAAGGAACACAGAGTAATAAACTGTAACATACTATATCCAGAGAGGTGTGTAAATGTAATTAACCATAATACATTGCCAAAAATTGAATTGTATTACTACAACCAAGAAAGTCACTAGATATATAACAAACACAGCTAATCCTAATTGTTCAGTTTGATACAAAATATCAACCGATTCATGCAAATATGCAATATAAACAATCTGAGTGGAACAGTAGTCTCATTATTGCAAAGTATGGATACCTATGTAGGGCATCAGTACAGAAGCAATCCACAGCTTCCCGTTCCTCTCCTCCACTTCACTGATAAACCTCAACGTCTTCCCTTCAACATCCTCCAAAACCTGTAAAATCTTGCCTTCATTGCTCAGCTTCAATGCAGTTGCATGAGGCTTGCCTCCCATCAACACATAATGCCGTTGCTTGAACGTGAGAGGTAGCTTTAGCAACACCCTTCCAAACCATGAATAAGAAGTGGCCCATTTGGCAAGAAGTCCCGTCTTCGAGTGTAGTGTGACCCAAAATTCACCATCTGAGTTTCTTCTAATGTTGTCTGGAAAACCCAGTACCTCGGTTAAGGTATCATGTTGTCCGGCATTAGGGCCTTCAAGCCAAAACCTTAGTATTCTATATGCGGTGGTCTCAGCTACCAAGACAAAAGAACGATCTTTGCTTAGAGCAACGCCATTGGCAAAAGCAAGGCCTCTCAGCGAGACTGTCGTCTCTTTGCTTGATATGTTGTACTTCATCAGTTTGCCCGTCTTATCTAGGGCTAGACATGATGATATGAATTCCCTTAGATTGAACATACAAGTCAAGAGTCAATAAATTTTGGCCAAGTAATTTTGGTAATCATTTGAGTGTGAAAGTGGTTCTTTACATGAGATAGTAATTTGGGTCTATAAAACTTTTGTTTGGGGCTGAGTGGTGAGATTTAATTTTTCCAAAACATTAAGGACATTTTATTATTCAGAGTGGGGTGTGGTTGTGATATTAAAAAGATACATATAAAATATAGCTCTATGTAGACTTGAGGGGAAGGGGGGTGACTGCCCTCAGTAGCCACTCCCGACGCACCATTCCCACCCGGCTCTGTTACTGCTTCTAATGTTCAGTTTTAAATAACTCGAAAAAGCCAATGGGGAGGGATTTCAGAGGGGGTGTAAGCGTAAGCAACCTTAAATGCTAATATGAAGCTTGGGGATGATGAGCAATAGAGACTTCAAAGTATTGAATCCAAATACCTTCTGTGGAATTCTGTGCTAGAATCTGTGAAGTAAATAACATCTTTTTCCTCATCAATATCCAAGTCATTCGTGAAGCGTAAATGCTGTCCATCTACTTCGGTTACTAGTGGCGAGGCCAGTCCTCCCATTGGCCCAACTACTTGAAGGCCTAAATAAGCATCAGCAATGTAAAGATCTCCCGTTTTTGAATGAAACCGTAGTCCTAGCGGCCTTCCACATATATGCTCCATTGCTGGATTGAATGGATGTGAGCATGCCTCCCTTCAGCACAACAATCAAAAACTATTCAATGAAATAAAAATTTAGCTTATAGAATTGCTATTAGCATAATGTAATCAACAGCTCAAAATGCTATGCCCACAATGGTACTGGATATGATCCCCTACACAAAAGAAACAATCTTGTCCTAAAATCAATCTTTCCAGAGATTATTAACAGAGGCAATTCAAAGTCTAATTTCCTATGCCATGAATTCACTTGTACATTAACTTTTCACCAATTTTTTTAATATTATCTCATTTGACATCATTTCTTGAAATATTTCGCTAGGATGACAAATTGACAGTTAAAGTTAGGCCTTTTACCTCTATTTATCACTATCAGCCATTATCCCAAAATTGCTCTCAACAAACTCAGCATTTGCACTACAAATAGGGGTTTAGTACCTTTTGGACGAGGTGACGGCGAATTCAACCCAATCTCCGCCGTCCCACTTGAGAACACGGCCATCGGCGACGCCGGTGTATGGCCCTCCGCCGCTGGGATCAAAGACCAGGCTCTCCGGCCCAACGGCGCTAGCAAGGTGTATTCTTTCGGCGCCGGAGAGGACGTCGTGCGAGCCCGACAACGGAGGCGGAGTGAAGACACCGGTGGTGGCGAAGGCTATCGCCACCGCGAGCAGTGGCAGTGCGATTGCAGTGAAGATAAGTTTCGAGTTCATGGGGCTTTGGCTTGGAAATGATAATTACAATGTTTTAAGAATGTTCAGGTCAAGCTTCAAGATTAGACTTAGACATATATGCGCAATTTAGCGTTAATTACGGATTGAAATGTCCAATAATTTTAAGGCCGTGTGTTCTTTTTTCTTCTTCTTCTTCTTGCGTGTGCGCGTGGCGTGTTTTCATTAATATATGCATTGTATATTGTTCTTGTTCTCATAAAATTTCAAGACCGTAAATATAAATTATAAGATAAAAAATATCTATAATAAATACTTGAATTTAAGGAAAAAATATAATTTAATAGAAAAATAATTCCCTAAAAAATTAATTTTTTTTTCCGAATGAATTTTGACATTAAATAATGCGATTGGTAAGCTTCATAAATTGATTGTGAATAAATCATTGAGAATTTCGATAAACGCCATAAATAACATTGTGAATACATTGGACTCGATTTGAATAAAAAATGTTGATTTATCGGTTTAGAATCTTAATTGCAGATCAAATATCATCGTCTCTTTATAGTGGATTTGATTTCGGAAAAATGCCAATACAAAGGCCTAAAATATTGATTGTGGATTGAATTCCTTGATTTGATGATTTTCACGAATAACACCGAGAATTTTGTGTAGATCTTCGCAAATCTTTTTGATTGTGGATTTGACTTCGGATAAATGCTAATATACAAGCCTAACATCTTGATTGTGGGTTGAACACCTTAATTTAATGATTTTCGTGAAAAAATATTGAGAACTATGCCTAAATTTTTGCAAATCTTACTGAGTTTCACTTGTAAGAATTTCAGGACTTTTTTTGACTTCTCTAATTTTTGAAGACTTTTTATTTTTTTTTTTTGAGCTACAAATGATGCATTTGTGTACGGTATTTATACGGGTACCATCTTTTTTATTATTTATCTTTTTAATATAAATTATTTTTAAAGAGAAAAATGTTATTTGCATATCATTATTTGATTGATCCACGTACCCAAGTTAGCTACTCGTCGTCATTTGATTTGATTTGAACTTTTGGGTAGCATACTTTATTTGATTGGCTGAAACACTTCTCATTTGATACTTGGCGGTGCCTCATTCAACATGAAATAAATATTATCATCAATTAAAATTAACTATTTAATATTGAAATTAAATTTAGAAAAATTCAAAATATAGATAGAAATTTTAATTAATATTTAATATTTTAATTTACGCACTTGTAAATTTTTAATTCGGCGAAAATTTAATCACCAATATATATAAAGGTTATATTTTGATTATATTGAATTTGAAAAAGTTGAGGATGTTCATTTTTGTAATGTTGAAAACAAAACTAAGGATATTTTGAGTGAATACAAATTTTATTGTCGAAAAGTGGAATCAGATTAGTGGTTTATGGATGAAAATGAAGAAAATTGATAACAAACGAGAGTATGTAAAATAACAAGAGTATTTAAAATAACAAAACTTATATTTTAATTACTTCTGTTGTGTTTCAGTAAAACGAGAGTATTTAAAATTTCAGTAATTTATATTTTAATTAATTCCTTAAACTATAGTAGAAAAAGTATAGAATTTAAAAACAGCTAGTCCAAGTTCAATGTTTTATTAACACTTCCATAGACCTTCTAGTTGAAGCACTGCATTTTAGGGTTCGTTTACTTTTATGGTGAAAATTTAAGTAATTTGATTATCGATGGTTTGAGTATAAATTTTAATATATTTGATTTTATTTATTGTGTCTTATTTGAATCCAATTTTGTCTACTATTTAAAAATATATAAGTTTTCATGAACACCATCTAATTAAATTTTAATGGTAGAATGGCCCAATGGTCACCCTAATTATAGATTATTAGCTGGACTGGGCTGTTAAAGATCAATTTTTATAGTTTAGCCCAATTCAGCTGTGGATAATAAGATGACGCACAAATCCTGGTACGGATCGGAGCCTAATTAGAATTGGGCCTTTTTTAGAAACAAGCTTCAGTTAAACTTAGCTTTAATTGATGGGTAATTTTTCTGTTCTTTTTTAACAAAATAAATTTTGGTTAAATTTCAAATAAAAAAAAATACAGATAATTCCACTTAATTATCACCAGAACATAAAGTTTTCTTTTAGGATCAGTGTATTTGAATTTGAAACTCTTTTTAATTGAATATTTACTTAATTTTTTGTTTTTTTATTTCTCATGCAAATTTCACTTGAAAATATATTAAAGAATTTCTCATTCGAACTCAAGCTTCCAAGCAGGCCATCAGTCCGGTTCTCATATACGTGGGTTTCTTCTATTATATAGTAGTTTATTTGTTTACTGCATACTAGTTTTATATCTTTGTATTATTTGACAGTCGTTTGAAATCAACGATTAATTATGAAATACAATAGTTGAATTTGACTTTAATTATTAATGTAATTGTTTGAAATATTTTATATCTTTTTTTAAATCAACTCGTTTATGCGCTCCAACCAAAAAAGGGAAAAAAAAAGCGTCCTAGTAGGTTGTTAAGTTTTTGTAACCCTTCATTAAAAAAAAAAGGTTTTTGTAACCTATATTTATACTATTAATAAAGCACCTGTGGATTTAATAACTATATTAGTGCCTTTTGATCTTTCAAATCTCTAATTTATTTTCTCTCTCCTCGCTCCTACCCTACTATTAACATGTTTTTAGAATATTTCTTTTTTCTTTATATCTCATCTATCAAGATATATACTTTTCAGGTCTCTTTTATCATTTTTTAAATTTTTTTTTCTTATTTATTTGTTAATCATATAAGTATATTTTCATTTCAAACTATTTTTTATAATAAATTCAATAAAAATACATTATAATTAATATATATATATATATATATATATACACACATATATATTGATGTATAAAATTTAATAAATATTTTAATTTTATATTCAGAATTTAATTATGTAATTGAATTATATTTATTTTTATTTTACACACACATTGAATGCGGATATGATCCTCTATTCCAAAATAATGATTTATTTCTTATTCAATAATTCACATTCATGCCATACAAATATGATCCTCAATTGTAAAATAGTGTTTCATCTTCTATTCTATAAAATTACTTCCTTAATTGTACACTTAGCAAGTGATGGCAAAATGGGTTAGGAACCGTGGGTCCAACCCAACCTATATGATTTTGGGTTGGATTGGGTCCAATATATTTTAAAGTGAGTTGGATTGTATTAGGTCTCATTTGATTGATGTTGATAATGAGTAGTAGATGGGTTGATATTGGGTTCTAATGGGTTATCCCATAAATAATATATATATATATATATATTATTTAATTTCAATTCATTTAGTATTTTAAAACTATTTAAAGAGTATATGAACTAGTGATTTTGATTTTTCTTCTTTTTTCTTTGATTAAACACACAATAAACATGCACTGAACCTATCTAAGAACATATCAAACTCATTTATAATTCACCTCCAACCTATCTTCAACCCAACCCACTATGATCCAATCCAAATCCAACCCAACCCACCCAATTGCCACCACCAACTTAGCATAAAATCTTTATACTTATCGTATATCAATGAATTAAAATAGAAGATAAAATATAATTTAAAATAAAAGATCTCATATGCATCGAATGCGCTCGATCGACGAGTATCCATATATGTGAAAAGATGCGAAAGACAAGGATATGGTGGGTACATAAACTGCACTAATGAGGCTTGTTAGGGACAACCCCATCTGGCCTATCATCTCTTCAAAAGGGCACCAGATCCTTCTTATAAAATAAAAGGGGCACTATGCCCTAATATATATTTCATTGTAATGGAGTAGGATATTATAACTAACACCCAAAAAGTAGTTCTTCTCCAACAACTAATAACTTTCTCGTTCTCTAATAAAACATGATAACAAACAGTTATTGTGATACACTAAAAAAAAAAACAAAGAATCAACAAGTTACAAGAATATTCTTTTAATAATTCAATATTATAATAAATATTTATATTTTTTAAAATATACAATTACAATAATACTTTAATAATATATTATTAAAAATATATTAAGCACACATAATTCTTCTATCAGATTATTTTTCATTTTTAAATTATTCTCTTACTTTTTCCATCGTGAATTAGAAAAAAAAAGTAATGAAATATTCATATAAATAATAATAATTAAGTTCATTCTCCCATCCACAAATTGAAAAGTCTAGATGACATTATGAATTTCTAATAAATATCTATTTTAAAAAAAGTAAATATAATTAACTACACCATATTAAGAACATCAATGTATTAAACAAAAAATAGATAAAAGGATACAATCATAATTGACCATTAAATGGAAGAACCAAAAGACCAACATCTGTTACGCACATGAACTGAGATTTCCAGAGATTTTGTAGGTGTCCCCTTAAATGATGCAATTAAACAAGCTATTAATATAGACAAAAACAAGAAAACATTAGGTACAAGGCTGGCAAAAAGATTTTTTGGGTGGCCCGAAGATTGGCCTGTTTTGTGTATATATGTTTCATAAAGAAATAAAGAATCATTAATTTTCTGGTTGATCAGGGGACCATTATCAATCATTTTCTTCAGTTTGTAACATAATTCAGCTAGTGTTAAATAATATACCAGCAGTTGGGCATTCTTGATTCGTGCATAAATTAATATATATATATATATATATATATATATATACGTAATTAACTACATAGGTAAATTTTAACATTTTAAAATTATAAGCATATATTAATTTTTCTGAATAAACATGTATCTTTTTTAGCCATATATAAAGTATTCGTTAAAAATATAATTAAAGAAAGAAATAAAGCATTGAAAGAGGGATCGAGAAGGAAGAGATGATAATAGATAAATGTTAAATTTCTAACTATCAGGGTATAAAAACCACACTGCCCCTAAAATTATGATTGATTTTACATTTTTTTTATAAGTATTTCTTTTATTACACTTTATCGTAAGGTAATCGGCAATTGCAATTTGGATTTTTAAAAGTAAAACTGACCGACGAAGACATGAGAAATTTTAAGATTGTTTTATAATATTTGCTTAGAAAATTGAGGCGGGACTAGCGGTGGAGTAGAGGGATTTTTTTGTTAGCAGTGATGCGGTAATCAATAATCTTTTTGATCGGAAAGTGACTTTACGAAGAAAGTACAAATTCATTGTGTTGATATTGCAAAATATAAGAAATACAATTTAGTAAACAAAGTATAAATAGATCATAGTTCAAAAGGGTAAGTGTTTTTCTCCTCAGCTATCAATATAACTATTATGGTGATCTATTCAAATACATCTACTGTTTACAGATACAATTTTGGAATAATTTATGAAAATAACCTTAAATAAATCTCAATCACTGCCCCTGTTAAATACATTTTCAGTAAAATGTAAATAATGATATATAAATATTTAGTTAAATTTTGACTATTAATTGATAATAAATGCTTAGTAAGTAGGGGAATTAATTTTTATTTTTATTTTTATTTTTATTTTTATGTTTTTTGTGTTGGGTACAATTATTCCTCAAACCCCACAAAGGGGCCTTGAAGCCATGTTCATTGCGTAAAGTGGACCTGACCCACAAAACCCGGCAAGAATCATGATTTCAAAACATAGAATCCCTTTGTTTTTAAGACCAAATCCTTCTTCGGAATGTGAGTTTTGGGACCATCCCATTTAAATCTTCTCTATCCTCCAAATTCGGGTGCCATTAATATATATATATACATACACATGCATACACACACATATATATATATAATTGATGGGTGTCGAATTTATCAAAAATAATTTTTACTCTTTTAAGACGAATAAAATTTATAAATAGAATGAGTAGGGTCGATCCCACAGAAAATAACTTATTGGTTAATTTCTAAAATAACTAAGCTTTAAAAAGAAATTAAAAAGTGGGATTTGATAAAAAGTTGAAATAAAATAAAAGTAAGGAATAAATTGAAAACAAATCTATATGAATGAAAATTCAATCAAGGGCAATTTTTCGCACGATGTTCTAATGGATTGATTATCGATTCAAAGATAGTCTTTAAATTCATGCAATGGATTGGTTGTAGTTTTTAGAAAACTCGTCCAACCTAATATTTTCTTAATAATATATTAAACATGCAAATGCAGTGATTAATTCCTAATTAATGAGTAGCTCTCGTCAAACAATAGGATTTAGCTCGTTAATAGCATTAAAAAATAGAAAGACCCAATCATACCCGACAAATCTACAAACACTCAATCCTAGCCAACAAACCTACAAATGCGATTTTTCAAAACTAGATTGTGTATTTTTCGTAGTATACTTCAAAAGTTTCAACACAATTAAATTATACCACTTTTCACTTGTGTTGATTCAATTAAACAATTACGGATTTAATCTTACCAATTGGATATATGTTATCCTATCAATTGAACAATATGCCTAAATTGAGCGATCAATAGAATAGCATTAAGGGATATGATTTTTTTGAAAAAGTACAAAAAAATACACAAATATTGCATAAAAGTAAAAAACAAACAAACCAATTAGATCTAAAAATCTTTAATAGACGTTGGCTTGAATTACTCATTGTCTGAATAAAGTAGTCTAGTCATGTATGGCCATGAATACAACTTCAAATAAAAATGTAAAAGCTAAACATCTCAAACTAAAAATAATAACTAAAACTAGAATCACCAATGTCTAGACCAGGTTTTAGAATAAATACATATATACATATATATATATATATATCATTCTAAATATCGATCCAAATCCTAACAGGATTAGGAGAATTCTTTGGAAGACCCAAAAGATTATAGGTGATAAATGAGTTTGTTTCCAAGTAGTACTCTTGCCATAAGTAGCCTTTTGCCTTCAATTATTGCGTACGATGCACTGGGCGTAAGGCGTGATCGGGCCTTGTGCAACGAGCATGATTGTTTATATGTTTAGCCTCTTAGGCTTTCTTGTATGACAGTCTTTTTGCACTTGTTACTAACTTTAGGCCTTTTTTGAACTATTTATCATCAATTTTCACCTATGTAAATAAATCATTAATTTTTGACAAGTGAATAAATTAATTTAGCTGAAATTATAACCAATTTAGAACCAAATATTAATCAAAATAAGTGTAAATATGGCATAAAAATTGATAGAAATTGCATGTTATCAATAATAATGGTAATAATGGATTAATGCACTGCAAAAATTTGATTACCTCATGTAGTGTTCGATAATAGTACTTTCAATTTTGTCGCTAATGATAATTATTAGGTTGCGATACTATATATATATATATATTTGCTAAAGTATATATGGTTAAACAAGTGACAAGCACGGAACGTTTTAGTCATTATCACCATTGATAATTACTGAATCATCTTTAAAGACAATTAGTGATACAAGAGTGATCCATTGTAATTTATGATAATATTTTTTTTCTATTAAATTGTTATCGTAGAGATATCACCGGTCAATTTGATACCTTAAATGCAAATTATGTCACAATTGACCTTGTTAAAGTCATTTCGGTGACAAAATCAGACTTAGTAACTTAGTATGTTGTAACAATTTTTTTATTGTCTTGGAGTGGTAACAATACTAATTAAATAATACATAGTCATTAAAATAGTAAATTTGATAGGGAAAAAAATTAATTATTAGTGGTGTTTACTATTTTCTTCTTGAATATTTATTGTTCGCAAGGGAAATCTTTGACTTTTAGCCTAGTGCATTGGTAAGATGGTATAATGTGCAAGCATTAAGTCTTATATTAATTTGGTTTCTTTTTAGTATTCTTTGTGTCTGCAAAACAAAAAAATAAAAATAAAAATCGTTTTGCTTGCACTATTCAACGACTTTCTTTCTTACTTTATTTATTTATATATGTGAAAGTGGCGGATACAAAAGATATCGAAACTTACATTATTTGCCTAGTGGAGAAAAAGGCGCAATAGTGACAAATTTTCTTTGTAAAAAACATTAGTTTCAAAATACATTTTATTTATGTAATAGTTTATTATGTTAGTAATTAATTTTCGGATGCCATGGATGATGTCATTATTTTTAGGGAAAAACACTTAGCCCTGAATTATGGTGTTTTTTTATATTTTAATGACTAAATTTTATTTTATTATATTTTGTTATGCAAAGTATATGACATTTACACTTTGTTCTATGAATTCATTTTCAAGCAAAAAAAGTCACCGAACCACCACTCTGCTACCATCAGAGAAACTTCCCGCCTACACCAATAGACTCATTTCACCACATTAATGTTGTAGTCACTTGTCGACTAATTTAGTTAGAAAGTGGACTTGAGAGGGCAAAGTGTACAATTTCTTACATATACTTTATATGACGAAGTATAGCGAGAAGAGCCTAATAATCAAAGTGCAATATGGGTCATATTTCAGGGATTGAGTATTTTTTTTTCCCTTTTATTATGTAATAAGTTTGGAGGTTTTTGAATTAATAAATCTATTGTGTTCAATTGTTTAACCCCCTCATGATCCCTTCCAATTTTATTACTTACTATGATAAATCAAAATACCTTAAAAATAATATACATATATATATATATATAGTATTAGTGAAACTTTTTGGGAACTAAGAACGAATTCAGTAAGATATTTTATTGACATTGAGGTTCGAGTATTCTTAATATATCATCATAGAACATATAAAAGAAGATAGTTGTGAGTGAAAAAAAAGGTACTAGGTACATTGTATCATGACATGTATGACTAATTAAAATAGAATTCCAAATGTGTGTGTATGTTTAAGGGGGAAAACAAAACAAAACAAACAAACAAATGCACGTTATAATTAGTTGCTTGGAGGGTTAAGTTCCCACAATATGTATTTAGGTTTGGAGCAAAGTCCAACTAAGATTCCTTTGTCGCCATATAGAATAGTTAATTCATTCTCAATTTTATTGTAACGAAGTGATTGATTTTTTATTGTTTATAAGTTGTTCTCAAAAAGTTTAACTCTTTTAAATCGATATAAATTTGAGGGAACGGACGATAGAAATTTTAGGAAGGCAACCACCCCCTCTAACCGTTCCTCTGGCTGCATCCGGGGTTGAGATGGGGGATGGGTATGAAATTTTTTGAGTATATTTAAATTATTATATCAATAATTTTAAGTACATTAAGTTAAAAAGGCACTCATATAATTCATAATTAAAATATTGAAATGTATTTTGTAACGTTGCGAAATTTTGAAATAGATTATGAGGGTGTTTAATTGTATGACATTCTTGATTAGTATTTCAAAATTAAAATTAAGTATCATAATATTCATTTGTAGTAATAGTTTTTATTTTAGTTTTCTTTTTCCTAAAAGTGTATATTTAAATTATCATATCAATATCTTAAACACATAAAATACAAATAAATGCTTATAGTATTCACAATTAATATATTATAAATAAAATAAAAAGAAAAATATATATCTTGATTCAAATACCCTTAATCTTAGGATTTTTAACTTACAATTGGGAGAAGAGTCCTTGGGGGAGGTGACTTAGTGTAGAGTAATGACATACAAAATGTGCTTAAATTAATTGAAAATATTCAAAGTAGATCTCACGTAAAAAAGCGTATCTTCTAAAATAAAATTGACGTGGTTGAAGGTTCAATGCATCTGATTTTTATAATTTAATTTTTTATTATGTACAAACTAGTTCAACAGCTCATTAATTAATTTGGACTTCTAAAATAAAATTGACGTGGCTGAAGGTTCAAAGCGTATCATTCTTTTTTTTTTTTTTCTTTTCTTTCTAGTTTAGCGTGTATATTTAGCTCTGGGGCAGATTAATTGGGAGCAAAAATAGCTTGATCTTCAAAAATAAATTGAAAATGCTCTTTATTTTTATAGGACTCATACATATATGTATGGGCAAATTTAATTAAACATCAAATCTTATAATTTAGGTCTAAAAGTTGTATATAAGGACAATTTGAACATAAAATTTATATTTTATTTTGACGATTGCTGCTATGGAGACTTTCTGTTTTTTTTTTATTTAAATCCTCTTCATATATTAATAGAAGTATTTTTATAATTTTAAAAGCAAATAAAATAGCAGCCTAATGTCACATTATCCAATACTAATATCTAATTGGTTATTGACAAATATTCAATTCAACACACACACACACACAGTATTATTAGAATGCACACCCTTACTAATGGAATAGTCAATCAAAGATATAATGAAGTCCTTCGCAAAACATAAATCTTGATGAATTTTGATAGTTTCAAATCCGTTAGTAAATCTATTGTCACTAGTTGTTTTAGTTATATTATAATAAAATTTAGTTGCAAATCTATTATAAACAATTTCAGTTTGTGAAGGATTCTACTCGTCACAAATTTTTGTTAGTGAATGGGGGTTGTTTTCTTGTAAAGCAATGTGTCACAAATGCAAAATATATGCATGAGTCTTAGAAAATCACGAAAATATTATTCATCAAGGATCAATGTTTAAGATGCTCATTAGCGTATTTGTCCAAACATTATGCATCTTTCCCTTCTAGCGTACTTTTTCCCTTCCAAAACCTAAAGCAGCAGTTAGAACAGCACAAAAGAAATTTATTTTTATTTATTTTCCAAAAAAAAAGAAAGGAGAAAAACCTTCAAAAGATAAGGAATAAACAATAGCTGACTTTCCTCCAAATTGAAGCCCAAAAAGTCAAAATCACAATCCTTTTTCTTGACTTTTATTCTTCTTTTTATTTTTCTGAAGTATCAAATTGTACGATGACTTTGCTACTTTTTATTCTGCCGATCGAATTTGCCCTTTCATTTTCGAGTGACACTTATTATAATAATAATAATAATAATAATAATAATAATAAACACCATTTTATATTAAATAATGAAAGAGAATACTTACATAAGCGAAAGTATTGTTGTACAAAAATATACCTCTTAGACGTGACATTTGTGCGTAAATAAATATCCATGAAGAACATTGATATCATGATTCCGAGTTATGACTTGGAGCTCAACATTCGTGGATTCTTTTTATTTTTGAAAAAATCAAATTGTTGACACGACAACCATATCTAGTTACTATTTATATAATATATATATATATATATATGTATATATTTAATCTTATTTATACTTTATTTTGTTTTCTTAGAAATTGTTTAGACGCACTGATAAAATTGGATTATATATACACCTCAAAATATTACTGGCATCCTAGCAAAACAACTTTTAACTTATAATCTTTATATACATCCCCCTGAATTATACTGAATTATACATATGTGTGTGTGTTGGAAATGACTTTAATTGTGATAACATTTATAGGATCTAGGATGAAGCCATTTATGATGCAAATCTATAGATAAAATCTTTTTAAATATTGTATGCATGTTAAAGGATAAGTGCAAATATTCCATATGGGATATTTAAATTTGACAATTCATGTATATATGTAGTTACGTACTGATTAAGTGTAAATTAATTAATTAAGTACCAGACGCGATGTTGGCGTTGGGACGAATTGTCATGGTCATGATCTTGTATTTTACTAACTAGCTGTTACAAATTATAACGTTTAAATTTTAAATTCAAACTTAATTTCAACGATTAATGAACATTAGCGCGCACCATTAATTGTCTGAATTGGTTAACGGTAACAAAGTATTAATACGCGATATTGATTGCTAAGTAACTGGCGACTGTTACTTGTTGTTACAAATTTAGATTTGGTATCAGATTTAATTCCCGATATTAATATCATGTATTTTATTTTCTCTATAAATAACACGGTTCTGTCCTGCAGAAAACATAACAACAAGATATAGAAGAAACATTTTGGATATTATTTCTCTTTTAGTAGATCAACGTGAGATTTATTCTCTAAGTGCACCCCTGATATTGTGAAAATAAAATATCGTTCTGATACTTCTATATTTGTTTACCTACTTGCATCCACATACTATTGAGTTGATTAGCTTTCGAAATGAGGTTCGAATTAGCAGTGCTGCTTAGAACGAATTTCTGAATTGTCTTATCCTATAAGAAATATCGCTGGCCCATCGCACCGGTTAGTAGGGCTAATATTTCTTTAAGGCTAATTGTTCATCTCGGTGATTAAATCGTTGTAATTCAATTGGAAATACCGATAAATTTACTAAATTTTCTTGTTATTTTTATTTTTATTCGGCATCGTTTAATTACTTTTGACTATTATATTTATATTGTAAACTGTTATTGCAATTATATTTATATCATTCAAATAAATCATCCATATGAATATCTTTTTTTTATATTCTTTTTTTGATACAATATTTTTTTGATATTCTAGTTCATTGTTTTTTATATCAATATGTAATGCTCCTAGGTAAAAGCGGGGTCAAAAACAATGATGGAAAATAGAAAGGGCAACAAATGTAAGGTTCCTAAGGGGTGGACACACGCACACTATCTATCGAGAATCTACTTGTTTTTATTCATACGCTGATGCACATGGAAAGCCTAGCATCATTTTCTTGTTATCAATCAACAAAAATTAAAAAAGTTAATTATCTTTGATTCTCAATCGTGAGGTTTGGTTAATGAATTATACAGAGATAATTTGTATTTCATGAATTAACGTGGATAATAAGAAACTTTTTAAGTATGTTCGTGGAAACTACATACGGTACATTTTATTGTGAACTTAAATTAAATTCAGTAATTTTAAAAATTTCAGTCATAATAAAATATTCAATATTAATATATAAAAATATCATTCCACAATATCTAAAAACATTTCTATTCAGGCGACAATTTTTTTTTTAATTTTTTTGGAGAATTCTTGTATTTTGCATCCTCACGCCAAATTTAATTTTTAAGAAAGAATTAAATGTTATACTCTTGACCGTAAAATACATGTTCTACTCGATTCATATAAAAATTTTATAATTATGAGTCCTTTGATCAGTGATGATTAAATAATACACGCAAACACGGGCACACATATACGTACGTGTGTGCGTGTGTATATGTATCGTCAATGAAATTCATCTTCCTTTTCCCCAAACAAGGCAGTAGTACAAATCGTGCTACATGTTAAGACAATTATGGACTGATTCAATCATTTTAGTACACTATTTGTACTAAATCACATTGCTAATGCATTTCTAGATAGTCAAAAATAACATCATAGAACTTAGTGCTCAATGTTTGCCTTGAACCCTCTTGAACAAACACGAATCATTCAAAAGACTAGAGCAAATCAATATTGACCAAACTTAATTATTGCTATTCTTTTGTTTAATATTTTTCAAAAACACTATTTACATCATCACACCCTTTTTATTTATTTCAGAAACAATTATTTTTAAAATATTTCGAAAAAATAACATGAGATACAGATTGAAAACTTGTAAAAATATTTAAATGCCACTGCCCACATGTTACATTTTAACGAAGATAAATCATGTAACTATTCGTTTAACTAGATTTTCTAGAGTTTTAAATAAAAATATATTTTTTTTAATATTTGAATCAATTTATAAATTTATTTTAAATAATTAAATCATTTTCTCTACGCGTTGCAAATAGTATTAAAAAAAATATTTTTTTTTAAGAAAAAAAAAGGAAGAAGATGTTTTCCATGTGAGAAACAAATTTTCAAAAGCGAATACTCATAGACAAATTGAAATCAAAAAAAATTTCCACATCAAAGATTTGCTAGAAATCTCCATCAAAGAAAAAGTTGAAGATCTCTTCAAAGATTAAAGAAGAAAAATCAGCCAAAATCTTTACATAGTACCAACAAATCATGGCACATCAAAATGGGGTCATAGGGCGAGAGTTGATATTCATATTGACCCCAAAAAATAAAGAAAAATGAATGGCTAAAAATTTAGAAAAAAAAAAACATAATACAGTACTTTAGTAGGGAATATTAAATTAATGATCTTGAAATTTTGAATAGTGGGTGAAAAAAAAGAGAGAGAAAAAAATGGAAAATCAAAGGAGGCAAAAAAATAAAAAAGTAAGGAAAGCAGCAAGACATGCATGGGGCACACAAATGGATGGGCATGGGAAGCAAATCTTAAAAGGGTATCAAAAGAAATTGGCCTCTCTTTGCACCTGCTCAAGATATGGTAAGAGCACATGATTTCACACTAGGAAAAAGGCGCCAATGCTTACATCACCTGTATCTTTTGGGAGGATTTTGGCGGGACCCACCCCAACCCCACCCCTGCCTTACATCAACGGAAAAAAATACGAAATTTTTTTGTATGAACTCAATATTCAAGTTCAAACATACGAAATAAATAATTCAAATTGTGATATATATATATATCTTAATTCTTATACATTTATATTTATAAAAGTGAAATAATAAGATAGTATAGTTTAAACTATTTATTATATGTGTAAAATTCACATTAAACCCATTCAAGAATTTTTTCGGAAACACCTATCCCCCACCCAATACCAAGCCCCTTAGCTTTCAATCCCACAAACTTTGTACTCATTTCTTTTCTCTTGGCATATAAAAGAAAATCCAAAACCCTCAATAAAGAATCAATCCAATGCATATGCATACATGTAAAGAAATAACAGAGCCCATGTTCAAGATTTAGTTTATTTCTCCTATTTTTTATTCTTTAGTACCATATTTTTAACTTGTATTGCTTGCCTTGTAATACAATTCCAAGTTGGAAAAAATTTTGAGCAGATCTTTGGAAGAAATCTGGTCAGATCTTGCTTTGTGGGTTGTGGATTTTTTGGTGGGACTTGTTTCAATACATAATAGCTAGCTCATCTTCATTTCCCTTACACAAACAAAACCAACACAAGCCCCCCACTATACAAAAAGAAACGAACTTTTTTTCCCCTTTCATCATACCTTTTCTTTCTCTCTCTCTCTCTCTCTCTCTCTCTCTCCCCCCTTTCTCATCATATTCTTCTTGAAAATTAAATTTTGGTAGCAAAAATGGGTATGGCTGCAGCGGAGGCTCAGTTTCATGTTCTAGCTGTTGATGATAGTTTGCTTGATAGAAAACTTATAGAGAGGCTTCTCAAGACCTCCTCTTATCAAGGTAGTGTGTGTGTATGTGTTTATTATTATTAGCAAGAATTTAAATAATGGGTTCTGAATTTTTTTGGTTTTTGTTTTTAGTTTCTTAGATTTAAATTTGTGGCTTAAATCTTGATATTGTATGCTTGCTTGTGGCAGTGACTACAGTTGATTCTGGTAGCAAGGCTTTAGAGTTTCTTGGATTGGCATGAAGATGAGAGAATCAACTCAAATGAAGCCTTTGTTTCTCCCAAAAATCATCAGGTAAATCTTGGCTTTTCTATATTGCACAGTATTATTATTATTATTATTATTATTTTGGGAAATTAAATCTTAAAATCTTTTTATTTTGTGGTTGTGACAGGAGGCGGAAGTAAATCTTGTGATTACAGACTATTGTATGCCTGGAATGACAGGCTATGACTTGCTCAAGAAAATGAAGGTATTCATTTTTTTTTCCCCTTCCATTCCTTTTGCCCTCCTATGCTGTTGTACCTATATGCCACTCTTTATTGGTGAAAATATATATGTAGATGTATATATGCCCCTAGCAAATTTTTTATATGGTCCAAGATTATAGCAATATATTGGATTTGATGATAGCTGACAAAAGTTGGGCCAATTAGGTCATTTTCTTACAATTCAAATGAGATCAGAATGAATCTTTGCAAAATCTTTCATAATCTTTCTCCTACCTAATTCTGTGTGAATAAGATATTGATGGGGACATTTACCAATTCCTCATGCTCATGTTATTATGAATTATATTTTTCTTTTTCTTTTCTTGTAACATTATGGAAATAAAAATATCTAAAATAATAAACTTTGCTAATTTTAATTTTCTAAAAATTGACAGGAATCTTCATTTCTGAGAAACATACCTGTGGTCATTATGTCTTCCGAGGATGTTCCCTCCAGGATCAATAGGTAAGGAATTGTGATTTTTTTTTTACAATTTTACAAATTATTATTCATGTTTGCACAATTATAAACACACATTTATTTTTTTGGCTTTCAAAAGTATAAATAATGGGGAGTTAACTAAAATTGAAATGATGCATAATCAAATTATGTGTAATCACAGATAGGAATGTGAGATTGTAAGAATGTAAGATATGAATAGGAAAAAATGACATGAAGAAATAAAGGTCAAATAAATTCCTCATACTTCAAAAAAATTATAAATGTGATGCAATTTATTTGCACTAATTTTAAATTAATGCTCGAGGCGAGGGGTTTGTTTGATCTTTTATCATTTCACATCGAGTTTTTCTCTGTCCTTAACGTTACGGGGCCGGGGGGGGGGGGGTATGTGTAATTTTGAAACAAAGAAATATTATTATTTTAGCACATACTCGACTGCAAATTTTTTTTAATTTTTTGAAAATTTATGCTAATGAATTTTTACAATCATATTTACAGATGCTTGAAAGAAGGAGCGGAGGAATTTTTCCTAAAGCCAGTGAGATTATCAGATGTAAGCAAGCTTAAGCCCCATATGATGAAAGCCAAATGCAAAGATAATATAATTCCAAAGCCTGAAAATCAGGAAAAGCAAGAAAATAAACAATTGTTATCTTCAGAAATCCAATTGGAGGCACAACAATCACTGCAAACAGTGCAACCCAACAACAACAGCACTAACAATCACAAGAGAAAATCCATTGAAGAAGGGCTTTCACCAGATAGAACAAGGCCTAGATACAATGACCTCACCGTCATGTCCAATTAATCACAGCCCAAATAAGTTTTGTTTTTTATTTTTTGAAACTTTTTTATTGTCACTTTATTTGTTTTTACTTTTTTTTTTCTTCATAGTTTTTGGGTTAAGGTTAATACAAGTATAGGAAGAGATATGTACAGGTAGAGAGAAAAAAAAAAAAAAAAAGAGGGGGGGGTGAAGAGAGGAAAATGAGGGGCTTGTCATGTTCTTGATGAATACAAGTTATGGACATGTACATTTAACATTAGAATTTTCTACACAATTTTGTATTTACTAATCTAGGGGAAAATCTGAAAAGGGGTGCAAAAATATTTTCTTGTTTTTGATGATTTCTCGATTTAAGTTCGGACGTGATTTTATTTCTCGATTCTTTTGATGAGTGGATTTGAGTTTAGGCTTAACTACACTCTAGTTTAGACCTGTTAATGGGTAGGATATTATTCTATTCTATTCTTATTCATTTATTTTCTATTCATACTTTATTTATATCCTAAAATTTTAAAATTTATTTTTACCCTAGCCTAATTCATACTATTATAAATGAATGGGTTAGGGTAGGCCGTTTCTATTTATTGAGTAATGATACCCAATGGGTATCCACACACTACATACATCCTTACCTAATGGGTATTCATACACCACATATATTTTTCACACACACGCACATTGCATACATATTTTTCACACACACACACTGCACACACAGTTTTCACACATTGTGTGTAAACACACACACACACACAGACACACACAGAGTACACACACTGCACACAATTTTCACACAATGTGTGTGAAAAAATACACACACTGTACACACACTGCACACACTACAGTGTGTGAAAAAAAACACACATACACACATACAGTGTGTGTGTGTGTGCAATGTGTGTAAATACGTGTGTATGTGTTAACTGTGTGTGTGAGTTAAAAAAAATAAAATATTAAAAAAAGATAAATAAAAAAAAATATATGATTATATAGGGTTCATATCCTATTCTAAAAATAAGGTATATCCAATACACATACCAAACGGACAAATATTTTAATTAGATAGGGTAAGATATAAGATATATTTAATTGAGTATTTTTAAAATAAGGATTATGGTAGGGTTTTACCCTACCATTGCCAGGCCTACTCTAATTGTACTCTATTCTGCATTTATTCTCAGTCTTAAATATTTATAATTCAGGATCTATTTATTACATTTTATAATTTAAAGGGACAAACACAATATAAAGTATATTTAAAAATAAAATACAGAGTGTAATTAACCACTGATTTGATGTTACCTACGTATATTTTTTCTTTGGTATGTGTTGTGGACATGTGCAGGATTTTGATTGAGCTACCTAATGGCCAAAGTAGCCAAATGGTGCCAATTAAAATTAGTTGTCCTGAAAACACTAGGGGAATAGCTGCACATGCCTTTGCAGCGTCTTTGTGGATAATCCAATAATATATATATATATATATATATATATATTTCCCTTTTACCTATAAAATATTCTAGATTAAGATCACATTCACTTTGATTTGATGAAAGGTGAGTTTATATATTTATCTAAAAGGATAAGAAAAGTGGTGACTAATTAGTTATTGACTTATCTAACAAAATGGTTTAGATACACATATAGACTATTATATAATCATATTAGGTGATAATTGCATAAATAAATTTTTTATAGATAAAGTTATAGGCGAATTACGATTATCTCACCTAAGGTATACTCTATTTATAAAAAATACTCCGATCTATGCAAAATTACAATTATCCCCCTGAATTGAGGGGGTAATTATAATTTACACCAAACAAATAGAATTCCAAAATTATCCTTCTGAAAAATTACAATTACCCCCTTGAATTAAGACGGTAATTACAAATTACATCCCTTGAATTGAAATAACTATTTTGCCCTCAATGAGGGTTTTTTTTTGTTATATTATACATATTTAAATTTACAATTATTATTATTATTATTATTATTATTATTATTATTATTATTATTATTATTATTATTATTATTATTATTATTGTTGTTGTTGTTGTTACAATATCATTTTTCATTTTTTCCTTATTATTATTATTTTGTATATTAGATTCCACCCCGCTCCCCCACCCCCCCTCTCTCTCTCCCACCTCTCTACCTTCTCAATGTCTCTCTCCCTCTCGATTTCTCTCTCCACCCCACCCCTTGCCTTTTTAATCTCTCCATACTTCTCAATCTCTGCCCCCCCCCCCCTCTCGATCCCTTCTCAGGCGGTGTTGGAAGGCAGACGAGCAGTGATGTAACAGGTAGGCGGAGGCAGTGTGTGTTGGGGGGGGGGGGGGAGGAGAGAGAGAGAGAGAGAGACGACCTAGGGTTGGAAGAAAAAAGGGGAAAAAAGGAAAATGGGGGGGGGGGGGGGGGAGAAAAGGAAAAAAGGGCAAAAAAGAATTTTTTTGCATTTATAAAAATGAATTATACATAATATGGATTATAATTTTTTGTATTTATAAAAACAAATTTTGTAATATTATAAGATGTTTTTTTTTATGTATTTGTATTTATTAAATATAAATTTACATATCACAATTATATAATAAGTGTATGTTTATAACTATTTGCATATATTATATAATTGATTTAATTTTTTTAAAAATATTAATATGTATAATATAACACAAAAACTCCATTGAGGGCAAAATAGTTATTTCAATTCAGGGGGTATAATTTGTCATTACCCTCTTAATTCAAGGGGGTAATTGTAATTTTTCAGAAGGATAATTTTGTAATTTTATATTTTTTAGGTGTAAATTGTAATTACCCCCTCAATTCAGGGGGGATAATTATAATTTCGCATAGGTCATGGTATTTTTTGTAAATAGGGTATACCTCAGGGAAGGTAAACATAATTCGCCCTAAAGTTATTAATGAGGTTCAACAATTTTGGTTAATAGTCTGCAGCACTTTGCCGTAATCGATATGTATCTTGTGCACAGAGGTGTAAGGGTTTAATGCCAGCAGTTGAATCTTGACAATATGAGCAGCGTGTGTTCGTGTGCGTATTATCAAGGGAAAAAAATCAATTATTATATATCATTCTAGGGCTGTCAACGGGTTGGATATGGACCAAATATAGAAAATTTGAATCCGATAAGTCTCTTTAGTAACTGAATCCTATAGGATTTACATTCATTTTAACTGAATCCGAGTTCAAGAAAAAATTTGAAACCCAATAGAAAATTCCAACATGATTAACTGTTAAAAAAAAAATTGAAACTTTAAAATCAAATAAGCAATAAAAAATTATTTCTTATGCAAAAAATAAAATTTAAATAAGTCAAAATTTATTTTATAATATGTATAAAAACTATACATTATTTTTTTGAAAAAAAAATACTTTTAAAAATATAAAAAAGTGCATTATGAGTTATAATGGTTTGAATATTGCATTCTATTTAAATTTCTTCACTAACATTATATATGTAAGGTTGCTAATATAATAAAAAGCAGGGCTAATTACAATTTGCACCCATGAACTTTACCCCTAGTAACACTTACCCCCCTCAACTTCATAACATAACAATTCTGCCCATCCACTTAACAGTCAAACTTACTTTATTGACGGCATTAGAATTTGACCGTTAAGTGTGATGTGTCACACTTAAAGCCCAGGTTAATTATTAAATATCAATTTTACCCTTCATTCATTTTATTCAATTTAGCCCCTCAACTTTTTAAGTCTCAAATAATTGGCTCATTCTCTTCACTTAGACCCCAAAAGTTATATCCGCCCTCAGTTGTCTCTCAAAACTTTTAGCTTCTACTTAATTACATTTTCTTAGTCCCTCAATCGTGTCCTCAAAGTTTAAAATGTTGCACCTCAACTCACATGCAAATAATCACTCCTATTATGAATAATATACATGTATGTATATTTTAATAAACTTATATTTTAAAATGTAAAAATATCGTAGGTGTCTGTATATATATGTATATATTTATACAAATACGAGAGTTTTTTTATTATTTAATATAATTATATTTTTTTAATATAAATATATTTAAATTTTATAAATAATAAATTGTGTAAATACATTTGTGTATTGATTACATATTATTGTAGACCTTTTATACATATACTTAATATATATATATTTACATATGTGAGAGTTTTTTATTACTTTATACATGCATGTATAATTTAGTAAATTCATATTTTGAAATGTAAATAAATGTATATATTTAAAATGTACATATATTGTAGGTATCCGTATATATATGTACATATTTGTACATATATGAGAGCTTTTATAGTTTAATATAATTATATATTTTTTAGTATAAATGTATTTAAATTTTATAAATAATAAATTTTGTAAATGTATTTGTTTATTGATTACATATGATTTTAGAACTTTTATATATAATTAATATGTATATATATATATATACGTATGTGATAGTTTTTTATTATTTTATACATTAATGTATAATTTAATAAATTTATATTTTACAATACAAAGAATATTATACATTTAAAATATAATATATACATATTTATACATATATGTATAATTTGACATACTCATAGTATTTAATCTAAATATATTTAAATTGTATAATTAAATAAAAGATTGCGTAAATACATTTTTTATTTATTACATATTATTTTAGCCCATATATGTATATTATGCTATATATATATATATTAACTAATACATATTCATATATAAAGGGACAAAAAAAAAGCTGGAACTAGGGGCAAAAATGTCCAAATATTCAACAGTCATTCACAACAGTAAGCTCCACTTTAGTCAACATCCACGTCAATAAAACCTGACGATTTCGAAAATGGAGGGGGTGTAAACTTGACAAAATGAAGTTGAGGGGGATAAATGTTACAAGGGGTAAAGTTCAAGAGTGCAAATTGTGATTAGCCCTAAAAAATATTATTAAAGTTCGGATTCGAATTTTGAATGGATCAAACTGCTTGATTCCATATCCTATTCAATTTCAGATTACGGAATATTCATAATCGGATCGACCCATAAGATATTTTAATCAATCGAATATGCTAAATTTCGGATCAGATTCGGATTAAAATCTGCTCCATTGCCAGCCCTATATCCTTCATGTTTGAGGTGAAAGACGCGCTTATTTTTACCATGGGCTTAAACCCAAATGAAACTGGGCCTGCGATCCATGTCAAAGCCTACCATCACTAGTCAAGGTTTGTTCCCAGATGGGTACCATTACGTCAATGGGCTAATTTTATAAAAAATTTATCAAATATTTTGCAAGTTTATAGTGTTTGTAATATATATATATATATATCCAAAACTGAAGAAGTTTTAGAGAGTATTTTAAAAATATAGCTGAAGAAATATTGTTGAAGATATATAAACTCTGTTTTTTTTTTTTTCTTTTTAGTTCTTGTTTTATTACTAATTACTAGTTTAATAAACTTTTACGATTGAATTTTTCACATATAATCTCTTGTTCAGATCATTCTCCTAATAAGCATAGCATAGGTGTGCAAAAAGTTAATTAAAACTGACTGAAGATCAATAATCCAATCTATTTACTTAGCATAAAGAAATAAATTCTTACATAATACAATTATGTTGAGATGGAGTCAAAAATTATTTGAAAAAAGAAATTAAATTTATATAAACTATAAAAGGTATTTATGATATTTAAAAGGAGTGAAATTCTAAATTTCTTTAAAAAATACATATAAAATTTAGACATATATAATATTGAGAGAGGGGATGGCACCTTTCAGCCCTAACTTGGTTCAAGCAACAATGTAAAGATTCCCTTTGGGAAAATAATAGTATTATAATCAAACTTGGGTAAGCTAAATTGGCATATATTAGATTCTGTAAGCAAGATTTTATTATATAATCTAATGGATAAACATGAAGAATATTCTACTAGATTTGATCCATCAATTAAATAATTAGACCATTAATTAAAGAAAAACTTCGGCAAATTTAAAAGAAATCTATCCGAAAGTGGGATTAATTTCTTGAATTTAATAAGATTACATAGTTGAAGAGATCATCTAATAATTATTTTAGTGTTTTTTCGTAATCTCGGCGATTTGATTTCTCTTTCTTTTGTTCTTTCTCCTCTCTTCTCTCTCATCTTTTTCATTTGATTTTTTTTTCACTTTTCTTATTTATAATTCCAATTGTATATTTTATATTAATTTTTTCATTTATAATAATTATAATAAACATATTGTAAAGAATTGAAGAGGTATATTTGTATCAGAAACTTAACAAATATTTATAAGAGGGTTTGGCTAAGTTTATAAACTCCTAAAAATATTTTATAAGCTGTTTGAAAGCATATAAGCTCCTTAAAAGTATGATAATTTTTTTAGTAAAAGAGTTTACAAGTTCAAACTTTTAGAAGCTTATAAGCTCGAAAAGAAAAAGTAAGCTCCCTCTAGCATTTTTTTTCAAACAATTTATAAGTTGTTTAATGCTAAATAATAAAATAATATAAATATATTTATATCTTTTTAATATTACATTCGTACTATCTCAAAAAATATTTATTTACATAAAATTAATTTTATTTTATTTTATTTTATTTTTTCGATCATTATTACACTAAAAAATATATAAACTGTAATTTTTACCAAAAAAAAATTATAATTTATAAGCTACGGAGTCTTATTTTATCCAAATACTTCAAAATTTTATTTTTAAAATAAAATATAGGAACTTATAAATTCTAAAAATATTTTATAAACTTTTTAAAATAAGCTAAGCCAAAGGCTCTCCAAACTAAAGTTAATTTTTATTTTTAATTTACACATTTATGGAATGTGTCTTATTACATTAAATTTTACTCATCAATAAACAAATAATTATTTAATTACTAAGAATAGTTAGTTTTGAATTTTTATTGACCGCAGCCTTATGACTTTCAAGACTCAGGGTCCCCACGATTCGTGCGCCGCGGCCGGTGGGCCCCACTAAGTTCGTTATCCAAGATTCCAGCATCAGACTCAGACACTTGTACATTTTTAATAAACAGCGGCACGTCAATTGGAGATAGTAAATTTGGCCTGGCATTTGTCATTCGCCTTTACTGATAATACAAACGGAATTTTCTAGTCACCGGGAAGCATTGGCGTCAATATGTTATGTCCTGTGGATAGGTAGTTTCCCTTTAGTTTGGCAACAGCGAATAATTTCTGGAATTAGGAAAAACATAGGTCCATGGGAATTGGGAACGTGACCCAATTGCAACAGAGCCCATAACTTTTATGATCTCTCTCTCTCTCTCTCTCCATAAAACAAATATTCCCCCTTCAATTTCGCAACTGAAAAAAGGAGAGCTGCCAAAAAAATAAAAAACCCAACAAATTTCAGGTGATATAGAAGTATTAATTCAACGAAATTCATGATTTTGTTCAAGGGTTTTAATTCTTGTTGCTGCATTAACGTTGATTTGCAATTTCTTGTACGTTCGCGTGAGATTTTTTTAAATTCTGGTATGATTTTTTTATTTGCAATGCTCTCTCAATATACCCTCGTAATAGTTTTTCTGGTTTTTTTTTTCTTTCTTTCTTTTGTTGTGTTTGTTATGATCATAGCTAATGTTTGAAGGGCTATCATGTTCTTGGCTAAAGATTGAATTTTTATGGCGTTCTTGTTTGTTATATCTTTTTATAGTTGTTGTTGCTGCAGTTGCTGTTTATGTTGTTGTTGTCATTGAATTTTCATGGTGTTCTTGTTTGTTATATTTTTTCTTGTTGTTGCTGCCGCTGCTGTTGTTGTTATTGTTGTTGATTTATTATGCTGCTCTTGTTCGTTATATCTTATGTTGTTGTTGTTGTGCGTGTAAGAATTGTTTCTGTATGTTTTATGATTTCTTTATTGTATTTATGTTGGCTATAGCATAACATGAATAGGGATACGCATAAAGTTTTCATATTTTTTTTTAAGAGAAGCCTTTGGAAAGTTTTGTTTGTCTAAAAAGTTTTGTTAAATTATATGTGCTTAAGGGTATCAAATTTGATGAAAATAGGCTTTCTTCAGTTTTCTGTATGTTGTAGAAAAGAAAAATTAGGCAAATATTTATTTTGTTGAAAATGGAATCTATAGGATGAGAGGAGAGATTTTAACATTGACTGGAAGGAAGAGGGAGCTATAATTCCCTTCAAGACTTGAGTGATTAAAATGTAGTTGATGCAGCTTTTGTTTATCACATACATTCTGTTCAATCGTACAACAAAGCTTCTTTTGATTTTCTATACTCTTTTTTTCGTCTGTTTTGGTTTGGTATATGTTATTCACTTTACTTTTTGGATTGATGAACACTAGTTTCAGGCTAAATTGAATATTTGGATTGACTAGAAAGAACTGGAGCTAAATTATTGTATTGTTTATCTGTAGCAAAATGTCTAATGGAGAAGTTAGAAAAATCTCCGTAGAGGATATACAGTTGGTGAGTTTTCTGGCCTAATTTGATTAATTCATTTGTGTCGTGGTTTGTTCGGCTTTTCAAGTAGTCTCTTTTATTTTGGAAGACATAGATGAGTATACACCTCACAATTTTCATCAATCTTGGTTAACGTTATTGCTAAAGCTCGCCTTTTTCACCGATATCAGGTTCAAAATCTTATAGAAAGGTGCCTTCAGCTTTACATGAGCCAGAGGGAAGTTGTGATTACCCTGTTAGACCAAGCAAAAATTGAGCCTTGTTTTACTGAACTTGGTAACCCGATTTCTCTCTCTCTCTTTTTTTTTTCCTTTTTATGTTTGGGTCTATGTTCTTTTTAGGTAGTCATTTTCACTCATATAACATCTTGCATGTTGTAATGAATATTCAACGGCTACTTCTGTTTTTCTTTTTTCCATAAAATGATTTATTTTTTATGTTTTTTGACTTTTCAATGGGGCTTTGACAATGATATCAACCTTTAGCTTTCTTTGAGTATAGAAAACAACGCCGTATGCTCGACAATTTCCATCATTTAACAGTATAACATACTTATGAGTTTATGTTGTGCAGTCTTTAGTTGTATCCTTAATAATTGTTTTATGTTTGTTAAAAATAACCAAACTAACATCCCACCCGCCTTCCAGTCTGGCAAAAACTTGAAGCAGAAAATCAGGAATTTTTCAGGGAGTATTATTTGAGGCTGATAGTGAAGAACCAAATCTTGCAATTTAATGAGTTGCTTGAGAGACAGGTCGAACTAATGTGCCAAATAAGTCAGACCAGAGTTGCTCCCATTCCTCTCACTGACGGATCTCGGATTCATTCAAGTAAGATCGTCTTTCTTTTTGTAAGAAATATGTTAACGATTGTTGCTCAATGAGAATGACTAAGGGGGCACGTCTCTACAGGTGTTTTATTATGTATGCTAAAGTTTGAACTATAACATCATTTAACCGTGTGCCATAATATCTGTACAAGGGAAGGGAGGTATATGTAACTTTTACAGGGGAGGGCGTTTGTCATTATTGCTAAGATAGATTCATGTGCAAATATCTGACTAGTGTGACTTGAGTAGTAAAGTTTGTTCGTTTACACTATTGCAGTGCATAACATCTTGGCTTACGAGGCTCTACAACCTGCTGGATCATCTATAAAGCTAGAAAAGGCACACCAAGAGATCACTACTATGCATAATGTCTACACCAATGGTGCATCCTCCATGCTACCAAGCATGCAATATGCGGTCAATATGGCAGGCCATGCTCAAAGGATTGACGCGCCCTCCAACATGCTATTGGCTCAGAGCTCAAATGCGGGAATGATGCAAGGATTAAACAGGGTGGCGATAAAAACAGAAGGTGGATATGCAGGCGATAGCCGGATTATGTTTAGTGCAAACAACAATCTTGTGGAACCTCGTAACGCAATTCAACAAGTATTGTATCCTCATTTTAGCTGTGGAGGATTGGGCCAACAAGCATTACATGAGAGTTTGTTGGAGCAAGAGATGAACTCTTATGGGCATTTCGGACAGATATCTCGAAGCTATAGCTTGTCAGACTTGACAGCTGATTTTTCTAATAGTACCGGTTGAATTCCTCCCACCCCCTTCCCCTCTTCTCTTCTCTCCCAGCAAAAGAAAGATGAAAAAGTGCAACGAGATTGTGGAATTCAAGGAGATTTGTAAGTCAATGGGTATGTAAGGGGTTCATTTTTACATTTTATCAAAATGTATCTTCACTTAATCTCTTTAGATATATTGGACCCTCGTGTTTGGGGAGAACAGCAAGGTAATTTCACATTCTATCGTGAAATCATTAATATATTTTGTTTTTACTTCGTGCAGACTTTAGGATATCGCACGGTTTATGAGAGGGCTTTAGCTATGAATATTTTGGCACCGATCCAGTCATTGTTTCAATGGTACCCCCACTTTACCCACTATTCCTTTAACTTTCTGGATTAGGGCGTCTTCCATGTATCTTACTTTTGCCTTATTGTTGCGACAATTTGTTGATCATCACACACTGTAGAATGATATGTTAAAATTCAAGTTTCAGTAAATTTTTCAATCTGCTCTTCCATGTATGGATGATGTTATTCAGTTCCCGTGATCAACTTTTTTAATTCTGACTAAATTTCAATGATCCTTTTATCATGTGATTTTGTTGTTGCAGGGCCGGTTTCTTGTTGTGTAAATATTTTTTCAAGAATTGAGAGAAGCTTCATTGTTAAGAAAAGTTCAACAAGCGAAGGCTTTCTATATTATCTGGTGCTTTCTTGTCCTAAAGTAGGCTTTTTATCTCACAAACAGGGTAGCGATTGTTGATAAACGTTGGAATCATGTAAAGTCATGTAGCAACTGAAATTATTCTGGAACAATATATTTGCAGCAGAGAGAAAAGGAGGTGGAAGAGAATTGTATTGTCAAATTTGAGATTAACTCCAGGCTTGATATTCTGCAATTTGACACTTTTTTTTTTTCCTGTTCCAAGTGCTCTTTTCTGAAAATTTGCTGGAAATCTGTGATGTTCTATTTTGTGTGTGCGTGTGTTATTTTAAGGGTAAAAACTTTAAATTACTCAAATTTATATATGCCAATGCGTATCTACAAGCAAATAAGCAATCAAATTATGAGTAAATTGATAATGGCAAGAAGTACAGAGCTTTCCAGGATATCTCGAGTTGCATTTTCACTTCTTGAACGATGGTAAGGCCAATATTCTAATGAACAAATTTTTTTAAGTCAGATGAAGATAAATAATTTTACAAAGAAGTGTTACTAACAAAAAGAAAATGTACACCAACGGTAAACTACCCTCACAAGAGATTAACAACATCCGGCTGAGAACAAACAGACTATGAACCAGCACAGAAGACACACACACACACACAAATGTGTATGTGTGTGTGTGTGTGTGTGTAGAGAGAGAGAGAGAAAGACATGCAGATTAAATTAATTGCTTCCCATTACAAATTTTAGAATGGACCACATTTGAGCTGAATGTGGTCTGACGTGCCAAATGGTGTATCAATCTGTACAGAAGCATTTCATGTGATGAAACAAGAAAAGACTGAAGATGAGATATGATTACACACACAACAGATGCACAACTCCATACCAACTTTCGGTACAATCGAGCTTCTCGTGTATTTCCATGGCAAAACACAAAGACAAATAGAATCATGTGAAGCATTTTGTCCTCCAGGCTCCAGTCCTGTATTTACCTGCAGTTTTCATGATACTTATGTTTAGAGGTTGTGGAGATAATGTCAAAAGTTGAAATAATTACAACACCCTCACCTGTAACTATATAGACTTATACATATATCCCTTTTTTTGTATTCCATTTACCTTCGCCTGGACCTTGTGTTTCTACTAGAGGAAGTGTCAGCATAAACATTTTGAGACCGCATGCTGCTTTTCTTTACCCGGGATTTAGAAGCACCTGCAGGTAGCATAGCGTCTATATTAGTAACAATTGAGCCTGGAACATAACCATAATCATATATTTCCAAGCTTTGCATAACCTCTTAGATGAACAATGGGCGATTGAACTTCATCTTCATCCAACTCCAACTCTGTCACCTCACTAGAAGCATCCGAACGTGTTCTTGATTTGGTGGTTTTTGATTTTGAACGCAAAGCTAGAGTATCACCTGCCGACTTATCAGTTTCTTCTTCATCTGTTCCATTTCAAATGTGAGGTCACAAATCACCTCCATTGAAAGTGTGAAACAGCTGATGAATAACAAATTTGAGGTTCGTAATTTAAACAAGACCCCACAGCATTACCATATCAAGTTGCAAGAAAATAGGAAATTAACTTCTACAACCATAAAACTCAGAAACAAAAGTGGGTAGTTGGAAATCAACAAAGATCCTCTTTTGAAGGAGCAAAAAGGAACACAGCCTTAAAACTCCAAAAGACAAAGGAAAACTGAATAAGTGAATATCACTGCACCAACCTCCTGTTACTTCAGATTCGCCACTTTCCTCTTTCTCATTCTTGGTTGGCACAAAGCTTGCCATGTTATCAACTCTTTGTTGATGCGCTTGAGCATTCTTTTCAGTAAGCACTTGCTCCTTCTTCTCATTATGGAACTTGTTGAGCTTTTCCTCAAACTCTTCAATGCCTGACTTCATTTCTGGTTTGGCAAATTTCTTCCCCTGAGAGAATATGGGGAAAATTTTAAGCAAAATACACACACACACACACACACACACACACACATACGCAGTCACGCACATATGTGGGTGTGTGTATGAAATAATGTTCCCGAATATGTGATATGGCAAGTTAATCAGTTCATTGTGGGGAAGAAACTATATCATAAGCCATACCTTGTTTATTATATTTCTAAAATGTTCCATGACAATGTCCTCAGATAAGACATGCTCATATGCTTTAAATGACTCCATAAGTTTTCTCATGCTCTTCTCAGTAAATGCTAGCTGAGAGAGGCAGTAAGAAACATACTCCCACTGCCTGGTATCTGCATCAAAAGAACCATTAGTTTCCATTCATTCACAAAGTTTGTCTTAGTTTGACATTGTCCAACAATATAAGCCACTACTGCAGAATGTTAGACAATATCGAATATTTAGAAAAGATTAGACTTGAGACATGATTCCTGCTTATCTCAATACTTATAGACAGGTTTCCCAATATACTTGAGCACTCATTTCATTAATTCAAAATCTGCTGAGGGACACTATTCGAGATCTAATAACAATATGAAATGCCTCTTTTAGTTGGTCTTAGGGGGACTCATTATCCTTAAACCAGCATAGGAAAGACTGGCATTTTATGCAACATCAATGGCATATAAATGTATGCCAACATTAAAATCTACATAATAAGGTTGAGTGAAAACATGCCTCTAGGATCAGGGAACATATAGATAAATCATTTGAGAGGTCAAAGTGTAACAAGAATATCTGTATCTTGGGTGCGACCCAAGTCAAGTTTGGAGATTAGCAAATTGCTAAGCAGATGATTCAATACCTGAGACACCAGTAAACCTATTGCATAGCTTTTCCACGAGAGCTTCCATTTGCTTATCCTGAATACATCCACAAGCTTAGCCAACTTATGCATTACAAACAAATTGCATATTCAAAGACTAAGCTATGCCAATATTACCTTCTTGATAGAACCAATTAAAAACTGCATAATGTTGCAGAAAGACTCCCCATTCAAGTTCTGACAGGACAATTTTCCAAGAATATCTGGAAGTAGATTATAAATAGGGTTGCTTCCTGCAATGAAAACCCAGATGTTTCAATTATTTTCCATTATTTAGATACAGAAGAGTGAAATGAATCCCCATCTACAAGAGGAAATATGCTATAAATTCACCTTTTTTAGATAGCTCATGGAAAAACAGCCTGGCTAAATTTGAAATTCGTTCATCTTCGTCTTCTAATCTCATGGCCATTTCATTTATATAACCTTTCACCTAAATATTTAATAGGTAACATTAACACAACAGCTCAAGTTAACAGGAAAAGAAGAAGAAACAAAAAAGGGAGACCAGTCAGTCCATCAAACCTTCATCATGTCATTTAATATAAGATGAGAAAGAACCAACACGGCATTCTTCCTGACAGATACAGACTGATCCCGAAGACGAGCATACATGTTTTCTGTCCATGGCTCTAATAGGTTGGGAAACCGAACTGCCAGATCTCCAAGAGCTATAGTGCAATTTGAACGGACAGTTTCTGACGGTGCATTCTCCACAACAGTGAAAAGCAGTTGGAGATTTGACTCACTAAAATGTGAAAAAGATAAGAATGATAAAAGGTAGACCATGCTGCATATGGAAGGAACGATGAACATGAGAGTCATTGTTTACCAAAATTCAGCATCAATTATCATTAAACGGCACAAGGCTAGCATTCCAGATGCCTGCAGTTCAGGGTACTGAAACAGCAGGAAAAGTCGTATCAGTTCATCATATAAAGATTTTGGCATGAAAATATAAAAGCAGTAAGGAGAAACTAATAACACTAGAAGAAGCTAGCCTGCTGTTTTGAGAAATGAATTACGCAAACAAGTTTTGTTTTGTGGATAAGAGGTTATTTTCTAGTTATATACTCGGTTGCAAAAAGCCGACGATCCATCTTTCAAGTTTCTTTAAGCAAAAGGCTTTTAGATGGTTAAGTCACCGGAGATTTTCACATTTGGAATAGTTAAGATATCTTGAAGACAATATAGTATGTATTACTATTGAATGAGATTAGAGAATTCACCTTCTGCATTAAACTGAAGTTTCTACACAACTTAGACAAAAACGGCGTACAGTTCCCAATCAAGTTCTTCCCAGTGCTACCACCAGAAACAATTTCCTTCTCTGCTCTTTCAGCTAGGCTATCAAGCATTGCATCCTCAGAGGCTGCAAGACCTAACTCGGAATTGATGCCATCATCCTGCAAAAGATATAAACCCAGCCCATAAAACTGACAGTCCAAACTAGTTAAGATAGAACATTACTGCAATCACGAAACAGTATCATCGCAAAACTTGTCACCTTTTGTGCATCAGATGTTGCGCTCCCATCAAGTTTCTTGTCCTCAGCAATCATTTTCTCTTTCCTGGCTTTTGCTTTCTGAATCTTCCGAATGCAAGATTCAATATAGACCAGTTGGTTCATGGCGACATGACTAACAACAAAAAGGAACCTGCTGAGTTTGGCAACTTGAACGGCGGTAAGAACATGGGAGCTGCCAGAATCTATGTCGGTTTGCAATACACTTCCTTCACCGGAATCAAAGACAGACTTGAGGGATCTTTTCACCAGATCCGCAGCTATTGTTTCAGGAGTGGGATGAATAGTATAAAGAGCAGCTATTGCTCTATCCGCAGCAGCATACCAAACTTGTTCTGGGAGTGAAGAGCCAGAAACTAAACTTTCTAAAATACCAAATACACGGTTTCCATTAGTGGACAACAACTTTTTCTTATCTTCTTCGGACAACCTCTGCAGTGCTAAGCATGCTGTCCGGGCAAGCAGCGGTTCCACCTTTGCCCAACGACCAAATCCAATATCAACAATGTCTTGTAGGTGAGAGCTGAGTACAGTGGGTGACGATTTTGCTGCCATGCACAGCACTGATAAAGCACCACGACTTTGCTGAGCAGTAGTTCCACTAATATTGAAACAAAAGAAATCCCATAGTGCTGATAACTGGACAAGCAAAACGAAGATGGGAGAAAGAATATCAGGGGCCTGAAGACAAATTTTAAGAGAAAACCAGCATGTTCCCTTGGGGCACTTGATGCCAATTATACTTAAAGTCCCCCAGTCGAACCTTAAAAACTGCAATAATAATGTGAACAACAGATACTTGTTGAACATGGTTAAACCATTAAAGTTTTCCCCAAGTCACTGCATACTTTGTGGCATTGAGAGATCAAAAAGTGTTGACAGACAAAAATTAACATCTCGTTTGATCCGCCAAAGAATGACAGCATAAATATGTTCAAGTTTTGAAATTGGAATAATAGGATCTTAAAATTCCCAAGACAATAGCATCCTCAAATATCAATTCATATGATGCTACAAAATATATGGGTTTCAACTTTTCCAGGAAATAAGCTCGCAAAAACATAAACCTCCATTCCCTTCCATTTGATATCAAGGCACATATATGATATAATATTTTAACAGGCAATCTTTTAGTGTCCTTGTCAGAAAAGGAGCTTACCATGCTAGCAGTTATGTCACCTTTGGATACCAGGGCTCCAAGGATGAACTCCAAAGCTGCAAGATCTCCAATATTTGAGTCTATTGCAAGATTCAAAAGATTCTTAGCACTTTCCACTGGGTTCTTCCTTATATATATCGCGACGAAAGCATTCTCGACAGCCTCATAAATCGGTTTGTCTTGAGAGAATACCTGTTGGCATCCAACACATACAGGTTTTACATTCCCAATCAAGAAATCAGCAAGAATAAAGCCTAATGGAAAGACAAGCGCAAGGGAAGGGTGTATAGCTAGGGAGGGAGGAAGAAAGAAACGACTAAATCACATGACACAAATATAGTGATGATAATGATAAGCATTACCAAAGGCAGCATCTTGCGGAGGCAGGATTCTGATCCATCAATTTGAAATTGTCGGCATCTCATGAGCAAAAGAATAGTATTCTCAACATCGCTTGAAGATGAAGAAGCCATTAGTTGAACAAGTATAGGCATCATGGCAGACATACAATTTGAAAATCTCAAGCCAGCCTCCAGGGAAGCTACCAAGGTCCGAGTCTGCTCCACATTCCCAACATCTGGTACAGTACTATCAACCTGAAGCATTTCATCTGCCACACGAGGTAAGCAGCTATCAGTTAAACTATCCTGATTCTTGGATTCCCCTTCATACTCTTCATCTTCAACCCCACTCTCTCCACAAGAAACATCATTATCTGATGAGGGCCCATCTGAGTTTTCAGGGGCACATTTTGGTGCGAGCTCATTTAACTTCTTCTTGTACTGCTCTAGAGTTGCCTCAAAAGAAGCTGCTCGGAGTTGGGGTCCAAAAGGATTGTGCTGTAGCATCATGATAAGTAAATTAAGCGCTGATTTTCTGACAATGGCACTCTTGTCTTCTAACCTCCCAGAAGCCACTGTTGCAACCTCATTCCATAAACCAATTGAGATAGAATGTTCTTCACATAACTCAGCCCAGACTTGAAGAACCCGGCTCCTTGTATAAGCTGAGACATCACGACAGCGCTCCAATAAAATTTCCAACATGGCCTGCTTTGTTCGAAGACGTATGGATTTTGAACTAACTTCACCTTCGACATCATTAAAGGCCTTTGCAACTAATTTACCCAACACCCCAACAAGTGCATTCCTTATCTTGTAAGATTCTCCACCAAAGTGTGGGACCAATAAGCCAATGTTCGTTGAAAGCAGCTTAGGCAATCTATCAGCTAGCTCCACAAGAAACCGGCCTATATTTTCAGCCCCGACGGTGTCTTTAACATAGTCTTTTGGATTTGTTCTTCCAATCTCCCTAATAAGGGATGTAGCCAAGCTTCCATCAGCATATTTCTTTTCAGCTCCAGAAACAGCATCAGCCAAATGGGTAACAACAAAATCATATTTATGAATCAGATGCAAAATGGAAGCACATGATTGTGCTATATAGTGGTACTTAGTAGCACATGTCCCAACTATACGGCATAAAGCATCTTTCGCGTCAGAATCTTTTAGCAGCAACGCATTCTCAAACATCAAGAATGCATTTCTACAACAAGGAATGTTTCAGATCAGATATCATCACCATTGATAAGTTCTGAAAAGACAAAACAAGAAACAGCTTTTGACTTACTTCATAATGAAGGATAAGTAATTCTCGTCTGGGTCGGATGAACCAAAGAGCAAGGAGAGGTTGATCTCTAATGAATTGGCAATTAAATTCAATATCCTGCCCCTCTGAGGTTCCCAATTCCATGAATTTACAGGCTGTTTCTTCCTAGTAGAAGCCAACACCTAGAACATTAAAACAAGATTAACAATGCTTGGTCGATTGACAGAAATCAAAACCACTTACTTCCTTTAACAGAAACAATAAACTGCGAAGACTAATGCTTCTAAAGCCATTAGCTATAATGGGATAAATTACCCAGTAGAATAAGCAGTGCATGCGAGTAACCAGTGATATTTACTTATGCATTCACAAAAATGCTGTAAATCCATATTTTTTCACTATCAAGATTCCCAACAGCGAACCCCTTGCACCAAGTTTATTTTATGGAGCTAAATAAATAACCACCTATTTAAATTATTCAAACAGGTCTACTATCAACAGAAATGAAAATTTTGTTACTTTAGTAGCATTTGTAGCAGAACCAGCATTTGACTCTTCGCTGAGCACAATATGCACAAGGAAAAACGAGTAAATCTTAAACGCATTCCGATGGGATGCCACTCTATCAGCCGCCAATTGTTCACAAACATGTTCATCATTCTCATCATGCTCGTCATCGCGTGAAAGGGACCCACGTGAGCGGGAGAGAGAGTCAACATTCGGTAACAAAACGCTCAAATTAGACCTCAACGACTCCACCAAATTGAGTTTGCTCCCAGAGCTGAGGCTAGCAAAACCCTTCACCAGAGAAAACACGCGGTCAAAAATTTCCTGCTCTTCGACGCAAAATAGCTCCTTGTCCGACAAATCAAAGGACACCCCTGCTCCCAAAAAGTTAGAAAAACGTTAAATTGCGGAGAATTTGAAGGGTGAATGAGGGAGTTGTGGAGGGTTAGAACTCACCTTTCACGAATTCTTCGAGCTCCGACGGGCGGAGAGAAGAGATGGGGAATGGGCGTTGAACGGTGAGGCGTGTGTAGTCGGAGTCGTTGTCTTCTTCGAGGGAGGTGAGAGTTTGAGGGAAGATGAATGGTGGTGCCATTAGAGAGAGACACACCGAGAGACAGAGAGAGTTGTTTGAAATGAAATATGAAAGTTTCAGGAGCGGGAAGAAGAACTTCAAATTCCACAGTGGACTGTATATTTCGTATTTACTAATTTATATTTTTAAATACTAACCACTAACCAGCAGGGCATACAATCCCTATAAATTTATACAAATTATAATTAAAATTTTGGTATATAATTATAAAAATAATTAGTTAATAACGCATATCAATGTAAAATATTTTACATGTATCAAATATGCAATTGTTACAATATAAAATATATCGATATAAATTTTAAACAACAAATATTTATATTTATGTACAAAACTATCTAAAATTATTTTCATAAAATACCTACATTATAATCAAAGGACAAATTTCAATTATGAGATGGCTTTGATGTCATGCGCTTCAATTTGCAACAAGTTAATAATTATTTAAAATCACATACTACAATCTATACTACATAAAATTAAAGATCAAAGCTATTTGAAAAGGACTAACAAAAAAAAGGGTAAATTATGATAAGCACCCCCCCAATCTTTGGGGTGTTTTATACTTTGATACTCAATCTTTGTAAATATGCGCTTTGGTACCTAACCTTTATTATTTGTGCCCCGATAGTATTTTTTCACTAATTCGGTGGAAGTTTTGTGGAATATTTGGGCATATTCTGGGAATATTATGAAATATTTTGCCTGAATAGTGTAAAAAATACTATCGGTGCACAAATGATAAAGATTAGGTACCAAAACGCACTATTTACAAAGGTTAGGTACCAAAGTGCAAAACACCCCAAAGCTTGGGGTGCTTAATGTAATTTACCCAAAAAAAAACATATATACATAATACTTCATTTTGCTTGGATTTAAAAACATGGGGCAAAGGGAAATAAAAAATAAAAAATTAAAAAAAAAAGCCTGTGCATTGTTGGAAGGAGAAGTGTCAATAATCACAAAATATGGTGCTCTTTTTTTCTTCCCTTTTTTTTCCTTTTTTTTGTTTTTAGAGGAAAACAAAAAAAGATAATTAAATTCTCTTGATATTCATTTTTTTGTACGTTATACTTTATTGATGTAAAAGAAAAACTATAATTGAACTCCCTTGAAAGTTGGGCAATGTGGTGGAAGAAAAGGAGAACATAGGGTAAAACGTTATATTGATAAATGAGTAAAGGCTCATTTAAGATCTTGAAATGTTTATTCATTCCATAAATGGTTTTAAGGGTAAAATAAGTATATCAAAATTTGGTGTGGTCGTGACAAAACCACCACTTTGAGTCTATAAAGCTCATTCCGTTTTTATGCAGTATATAGATAATAATTGTGTGTAGATAATAAATCAATAACTGTGTATAAATATTAAATAAGTATATTTAACGGAAATTAGTTATTATAAAAATTCGTAGGATTTTTTTTATACTATATAAGAAGGGATTTTTTGTAGGATTTTGATTTAATTTAGTCAACTCATTTGAACCTATCCTTTTATGGAAATATAGTATTATTTTTTTATAATATTTGGTAATTAACTTGAAGTCTTTCCGGTCACCTTATTAATTACATGTTAACTAGTTTCAACAAAAATAATATTTGTACTTTTAGATGGTTGAAAATTCAAAATTATTTATTAAATTTCAATTAATAAAAATTATTTTGTCTTAATAAATTGAATTGAACCTTGTAAACTGGAAAATCGGCAATTCAGCATAGGAAGACTGTTATTGGCACTCTAAAATTTTTTATCGACACTCCAACTCAAATTATAATTTTTATTAATTGATCAATACACCCTTTTAATTTTTAAATATTAATTTAATTTGATTTACTTAAAAAAAAAAAACTTCATCGCCTTCGTACTAAAAAGAAAAGATTCTTGCTGTCTTTTTATTGCCTTTGGTGATGGTAACTCGACAACTATTCCCGAATTATGTCTTTAGTGGATGGTGGCCCTCCAAAGTTGCTGGTCTAGTATTGTTGTCATTTTTTCTATTTTTTTGTCGTATTAAATTTAATTACTTGAAAAAGGAGAATATTAGTGATCAAAGACTGGTCAACAAATTTTGAGTAGGAGAAGATAATAGAACTTTTGAATAGCAAGAGTTAGATGTTTATTTGTTTAATCTATGGATGGTATAATTCAAATACTTTAATTTCAACACAAATACATTTATCTAATGCAATTATATCTTTATGTGCAAACTAATCAACTAATGCTTAATATATATATATATATATATATGGAGAAAATTGCAAAAGATGGATCATGCCTTAAAGATTGTAGTCCCGAAATTCAAGTTTTTTTTTTTTTGGTTTTTTGAATAGACATTTTGTTTTTTTGAAGTTTAGATAATGTCAGGTATAGAATTGGTGGAAATATATAGCCTGTTGCATTCTATTTAGTATTTTGAATATTTGAATATAAGTATGATTATAATATGTATATACATATATATATTTATTTATTACCCAAAATTTGTATGTGTTTAATTTATTTTCTTTTATTTCATAATTTCGTATTTGTCTTAAAGGTTTATGTATATATGACCTTACAAATTTTGCTATTTCGTCATAAATAATAAGTAGGACAACAAAGGAGATAAAACAATCATTAAAAAATGCTTTTTGGGTTTTCTTTTGACCTCTGCTTTTCTTTTCTATCCTTTTTTTTAAAAGTCAATTCAAACATAGTTTTTTGATATGAAGTGTTTTTTTTCTTTCAAAAAAAGACGTTATTTTTCTCTAAGAAAAAACTAATCCAAACGGGCACTGAATCGTCTTAATAATCTTGCCATGAATATCATGAATGTCCTCGCCCGGCCACACATATATATAAAGAGAAATTACAAATACCCCCTTTTTATCACTTAAATTTGATAGAAACTTGATTTTTTTTATTCTTTTTTAACTTGGATAATATAGTCCATACATGAAAAACTAGTTTGAGAAATTTACTGAGATTTATATTTTAACATCTTTTAATTACTGTAATCATCAACATAATGCAGTAATGGTAAAGTGGGAAGAAGTACAAGGGAGGTATGCGTAATATTTTTGAAATTGAGAATGGATATTCGTGTAATTATATTTAGCTGCACGAGAAGCCAATGTAGTTATTAGCTAAAATTTTCAATGTGCAGAAGATATTTAGATGGTATAAATGTATAATCAATAATGAAGATCGGAGTTTTTACTAGATAAACTTTCTTAGCCTTAATCTTGGGGAAAATATAAATACGAAGGAACTAAATTCAATCAAGTAATGGTATTTTAGGTTGCACCTTGACTACTAAACTTCTTTCTCTGACACTCTGCCATCCGAACCACACGTAAGGCGTACTTAAACATATATTATCATCTTATTTTTCTCACAAGACGAGTTTCTAGCTCATGTGATGAGTTTTCAGCTGATTAATTCATCAGATGATGCAAACATATGGATAAGTGCAATTTCGTGCAATGCAGACGACAGAGTATAACAAAATATACACATATAATGGGGTAGATGCCGTACCGGTAGGGATAGCAGGATAAGTGAATGGCTATCAACAATCCAAGAAATAGGTGAGAGTAAAACTTTTTTGCACTGCAATCCTGGTTCCCTATATAGCCATAGCTTCAGAACCCTCCATCATCTTTAGACCTTCAACTCCATTTCCAATTCCTCGAGCTATTAGCTCACTCAATTGGGGATTTCTGAACATCTTGTAGCAACAATGAGCATACCAATCTGTTTTTGAGGAATATCATGTTCTTTACAGTATCTGTACAGCAAATGCCTTCCTCTAACACAGAAACGCGTGCCTGCAAAAAGATGATTGCAATACAAACTTTGTCCCAAACCGATAGTTCCAGGAAATATCCCCAGCCCACGAGGATGCAAGAATCAAGAAATTTATAGCCACCACTTGAGTAATTGTGAACAAATCTAAAAATACAAACTTCAACTAAAATCGAGAGAGAAGCAGAGAGAGGGAGAGAGAGGAGAAGCAAAAAAGATTGGTTAGTCTGTCAGACAGCTGCAAGACCATCCCAGCAAGCCTTGGCTAACCGAGAACGATCCTCTACTGCACCAGCGGCTCAGGGGTCTGAACCGTGGAGCTGTTAATCACGCTCTGGCCGAGCAGCTATGAATCATCCACCAGACTTGGTTTCCTGTCTCCTTAGAACTCAAGGATACAGAGGTACGAACCTATAGAACAGATCCTGTTCAAGTAAGGTCGTGCCCATCTCTCTTCGGCCAACAAGTAAAATAGCTGACAATTTTTGCTTATATTGTCGATGTGGGACGCAGCATATAAAAACGCACGCACACTCACTCTGTGGCTTTTCTTATAGAATCCCAGCATACCGTTATCGTGAGACAGAGACATAAGTGGTGCTTTAATGTTGTGGAAAAGCTATCTATTCAAGAGAGTTTTGTGGGAAAAGTTGTGAAGAGACCTTCTTGAGTCTTCAACATTCCTTCTCTTTGTTTCAGTGGGTTCCATTATGGTGCAAAATTTTAAAGTTTTGCCCCTTAAAATATATAAAAATTTAAAACCTTTAATATATTTTATATAAATTCGATTTCTTGAAACAAAAATTATTGTCTCTATCCCTAAACTCTGTAGTAGCGAGAAGTTGATTTTGCCGTAGCTCCAAAGATATTTTTTCCTTTTTGGATAGTTCAGTAGTTTCAAAGTTAGAGTATTTTTATATCTTCAGTATAGTGATTTTTTATCTTATATTAAAACAAGTATATTAACAAAAAATAGTTATAAAAAACTCCTAGGGAAAGTTTCATGTTATATAAGAAGGATTTTTTGTGAGCTTTTTCTTTAATTTAGTAAACTAATTTCAAACTTGTCCTTTTTTTCGCTAAAATAGTATTGTTCTCTCTCTTTTTTTCCGCTAAATGTAGTAGTGTTCTCTCTTTTTTTTTTTTTTTTTGCTAAATGTATTATTGTTCTCTATAATCTTTAGTAGTGCTACCCTAATTAACTTGATGTCTCCGTGGCCGTCTTACTAATTATTACTGTTTCATGCTGATTAATTTTGAATAAATGACATTCTTGGCAAAAAGTTAATTATTCATTATTTATTGCTTGTATGCTGCCAAAAAGTCAACTATTCATTTAAATGTCCAGTCGCCTCGTTAAAAAATCCTCTCAATTTTAATGAAATTGATCGTGTCGTACTTTGAGGGGAATTTTTTGCATAACAGTCTAATTACTAAGGGGAAAAAATCTAACATATTTTAATTAATAATTTGAACTTTGTAACGAGAGGATTAGCATTTTATCTCCGTTTCGCAATACCTATCATTTTAGTATTTTACTTTTGTTTTAAAATATTTATCATTTTACAAAAACAATATAATATTTAATGTTTTGTTTTTCCAAATTTACCCCTTATATAACACTCATATAGCCTACATGAATCAATATTTATGCCTTTATTTGAAATTCTTAAAATTTCAATACGTCATTAATTAGGATAAAATTGACAACTACGATACACTTCTAATATTTTCTTAACAAAAAAACCTTAAACGGTAAATATTACAAAACAAATGGAGGTAGTATTAAGCTACAGTTCATGCGCTTGATGAGCAAAGATGGATTGGCTTGCACTTGGAGGTGTCAAGTGGGCTGGGCCGGCCCACAAGCAATGACAGACGAGTTGGGCTCATTCAGGGGTAGTTCTGTTGGTCCCTGTTGGGCTTGATCATAATAGCCCAGACCTACAAAAGCCCGAACCCATGCCCGAGCCCATGATCGGCTCGGCCCAGGCCCTTTATAAATATTAAATATATATTATATGTATAATATTACTAATACCATCATATACAATAATTATATACAAATGATCCAGGGTTAAAGTTGTGTAAGTTATTGATGTAAAAATGATTTTTTTTTGTTAAATCTTTATGCAATATTTTTTAAAGTTGTTATATGTACACTCAAATATTTTGAAATTAATAAGAGTTGTTAGAGTTTTTTTTTTTATAGTAAAGTTCATTTTCATTTTATTATTCAAAAGTCAAAATTATAGTCTATAATATAAAAGTAATAAAAACTTGAATAACTTTAAGAAAAAAATACTAATTAATATTTAGATTTTAGATATAAAACATAAAGTATGTAAAATAATATATTTTTCAAAGTTAAAAAAAAGAAAACAAAACAAACAAAGGCCCACCCTAGGCGTAGCCCACCAAATATGGGTTCATGGGCCGAGCTGGGCCCAGCCTCAAGTCTCTAGGCCCAACCCGCCTCCGGAGTGTCCCGGGCCGGTCCGACCCATTTTGACACCACTACGTGAAAAATGACTATACTGCCCCTATTAATTTTGAAACATATATTCTTTTAATTTGAACATTGTTCATTAACTCACTTATCACATTCTTTTAGCCATAGAAAAAAAAAATAAAAAAAGGCTATGTTGGTCCCAATTCACGTTTAAACAGTGCTAATGAAATCTTAAAATAATTGTTTTAGTTTGTTTGTAAATGTATAATGCTCAAATTTTGTTTAATTCGTAATTTGATTTCATAATTTTAGACTTAAACTACTACAAATTTATGGATTTAGTTTGAAATATCATTCATGAACTTATTTAGCACATTCTTTTAGCCCCCAAAATACGTTAAACGAGGCTATATTGATCTTAATTCATGTATAAACAATGCTAATGAGATCATAAATTTGTTGTTTTAGTTTATTTGTTTAGCAACTGTAGCCTATAATTATGAAAATAAATACGAGATAAACAAAATTTGAGCATAATAGACTTGCAAACAAACTAAAACAATCATTTTACGACTTGATTAATGTTGTTCCAACGTGAATTCTATATTTATTTCCAAAATCACTTATAACCCAAGTCAAAATGAATTCCATTCAATTTTAGGTTAAAAAAAAAAAAAACTCTCTCTCTCTCTCTCTCTCACACACACACACACACACGCACGCACGCACGCACGCACGAACGAACACGTTTGCTGAGATGCATTTTCATAATCAAGACAAAAATAAACATCATAAAAAACATATTGTTTGGATTATTCCGTAATAGTTGAATAAGGACATTTATTGTGTCGAAAATAGATTTAATCACCCATCAATATAAAAGTAAGTAGATACTCATGCTTTTAATAACTTTAAATTGGGTTAATTAACAAAACCCCTCGGATTTTTGTTTATTTCACAAAATTCACAATGGCATAAGAAATTACAAATGCTTTTTTCATAGTTGGTTTTCTTTTACAGATTCCAACGCCTATTAGGGGAGGCATTCGTAAAAATAAAAATCAAGTATCAAGGATTATTTGTAATAATCCATCCCATATATAGTTATGTTGAAATCAATCAAATCTCATTGAATTTTTCATAATTAACCTCTTTTTAAATTTTAAAATACATGTTTTTTTTATACAATCAATTCAACACACTTTATAAATATCAATCGGAAGACCACACTCTCACACAAACACTCACCCAAAGGGAAAGAAAGGGAACAAGAGAGTTCGAACATAGAACCTCAATGATGCTGGTTCAAATCCTTACTACTGGGCTACAATTTCAATGACAATTTAAAATATATGTGAATGAATCGTTGTTGGTTTATTAGTTCAATATATATATATATGTAGTAGTTGGCATAATGGGATATTAATTAATAGGCATAATCGAGGATAAAGTTTGATAGTGGAATTTAGGCGGGAAAGGACAGCCATTGCCCATTGCCACTTGCTTAGTGGGCCGAAGGTTATTTCATATCTCTTTTATCTTTTTCTTAATTTTATATTTATTTATTAATTTTATAATTCTATATTTATTTTAATTTGTTTAATAACAAATTTAATAAAATACTACATTACAAATAATTAAAAATATATATAATAACATATAAAATCTAATAAACATTTTACTTTTATATTCATATTATAAATACATAATTGAATTATATTTTAACTTTTTATTTTGCAGACATCAGATGTGCCCTACTGACTAGTACTTATAATCCTACATCAAAATCCTTCGTCAAGCCTTCATTGTTGCTATAAGAGCGTTACTCATTGTGTGTGTTGGGGTGACAAGCGGTTTAGAATAAATAAATTTAGGCTGTGATAAAATATATATGACATGTTTGATTCAATTATTTGTTATACACTTATATTTCTACGTTTTCGACGACATATATGAAATTGTCTAATTTGTCATAATTTGCATTTCGAGACGAGATTAAAAATATGACTTGAATTTCAAATTCACAATAGTGACTCGTAACAAACTTTTTTTAGAGTGATGTTGGGTGGGTTTCAATTCAAAATTTTAGAAAATGTCTAACAAAATAAACTTACAAAATATCTTAATTGTAAATGCCACACACAATTGAAATTTAACATTTTATACATAAAATCTCAAATAATCATGTCCATATATTTGAGCACACATTAGATAATTAAATAGTTTTTTTTTTTTTTTTTTTGTGACAAACACAATGAAGGGGTGGTGTACTACTTGATTTTTATTTATTTGTTCACAAGGTCATATTCTTTTTTTTTTTTTGGTCAAGCACAAGGTCATATTCGTTAATAAGAAATTATGCGATGTGCCTTTTGCTATTTAAAGATAATGCAGGAGATATTTTGCAATTCACTTAATTGAAATAACAGTAGACAAATAGAGAAATGTCTCCCATCATGCCATCATTGAAATGGACGTTGATTGTCTGCGTTTTTTAGATATTTTTCATATCCTCTAGTTTGAAATTTTAGAAATGTGCTTGTATGATTGTATCATTTGGTTTCAAATTAAAAAAAATATGTAACTTGTATATATTTATTTTCAAGGCTTCTCATTCGTAGCCAAAAATTGAAAATGTTCATTTCCAAACACATTATTTTCAAAATTATCCTCTCCTCTTATACGGATCTCATAAAATAAGCGTATTCATTTCCATCTCTATCGAAAATTCTTTTATATAACTAATATCCTCCCCCTTCGGATCAATAATATATATATATATATATATATATATATATATATTCAAAAAGTATCTTGAAAATGTAATTATGAAACAAAAATAAATAATTTCGTAATTTTGCACCTTCAAATTAATTAATTGCACTTCCAAGTGACTTCATTAAATAAATAAAATGGATGATTCTGCTAGGTGTAGACTTTTATTGGTTAAAAAAATTGATATTCAACAAACTCAGAGGCGCTTATGTAATTATCTGAAAGTCCCTGTCAAGACTTATGAGTTATGACTTGGTGCTCTCCGGTTGTTAACTTGTTATGCAAGGAGAAGACTTTAACCGGTTATAAAATGTAATATTAAAGAAAAGTAGAGGCGTCTCTGTAATTATCCGAAACCCCCTGCTTGGGTTTGCGTTTTGGTGCTTTCCTCGGCCAGGTTCGTGGATTCGATTTGTCAGTCCTGTCACCAGAAAATCTATTCACATAAACTTTACCAAACCCCTCAATTAATTTTCTTGCAAACCCCAAAATACATGAAAAGTCTCAAATTCACACTGTAGACTCGCACTGAATTTTCCCAGAAGACTTTTTCAGCTGACGAAGAAAAATCTTGAATTCGGGTGCCGGTTAAATCAAGATCTCTGCTAGTGGGGTTTTTGAGTTTTGACAGATTGTCGTGCATTTCAAGAAGAGACCCGAAGCAAAATAAAAGCTGTTGTCTTTGTGATTATCCCTAATCAATCCAAGAAAATCTTGGGTTGACCTTAGGAAAAAGAGAGCTTTCAAGTGTTTGATGATTTGTCTAGGTGAATTCATTGATGGGGTTTTATTGAATCAGTGGAAGAATTTTGGGTTTTGGTGTGTGATCTGCTGTTTCTTGAATCTGAGCTTTCTGAAGAGCTTGAAAAAGTGGGAAGATTTTAGGGTATCGAGGACCATGGCTGTGCCGTGGAGCATGACGCTTTGGATGGCAAGAATGATATGGATGGCATTGGGTGGTTGGGTGGTTTCGTGCTTGACTGTTGCTGATGAAATTGCTGGTTCGTTGAGAACTGGAGATATGAGTCCTTTCCACGCTGACTAGCTCGAGAAAATCTATGTAAATCGAAAATTCGGTGTGTGATCTCTGGTTTGCACCAGTTAACTTGATGTTCTTGTTTCTTTTTGGTGTGTTTTTTCTTTTTACTCCTTTTTGGTTTTCTGTTTTGAAAAGAGTTAACTTGCTTCGAGAGACGTGGTTTAGGCTGATGATGAAATAGTGAATGACTGATTCTTGATCTGCGTTCGTGTTTTTTGATCAATTGTTTGTGTATATATAATTCGTTTGTTGATCCGATCAGAATCTTTCATATGTACTTGCAGAGTTTCACAGGCTGAATTGGTTTTTATTTCCTTTTTATTCATTGATTTCGTTCTGCAGTGGAAGACGTGTTGGTTTGAGGAATTTTACAAGTTTTGGTTGTGTAATTTAGTTATTGGCTGAGATAATTAATCACGGCAGAGGATTTTAATTTTTAAATGTTCCTCTTCTAGTCCCATAGCTTTTATTAGCAGAGTCTTGTTCTTAGATTTTTTGAAATTTAGTTCCTCATTGATCTGCAGCTGAGTGAGTTTTTAGTGGCTCTGTTTTAGTTTGAAGCATTTTGGGTTTTTCATTCGTGTCGCCTGTCGGCGGGGGGTGGAAATGAGACTGATGGCTTGGAGATGACTGGCATAGTTCTGTATTTCTCTATCTAGTAAAATTACAGTTATCCCTCTTAACACTCACAGATACATGTTCTTTTCATAATTGAAGCGACTAACGGGTAGTGCTATTTGTAAAATGCAAGCAAACATCGAGGCTGTGATTGAAGGAGTCCTCGTCGCTATGGAACGTGTAGTTTGAGACCACCAACGCGGCTCTACCAATATGTCAATTAGACTGAACTCTTTCCACGACATGCATGACTAGTTTTCTGATTCCCGCTGGTCATTGTTACAATTCCAATCTCTTCTCAATATGCAATTGTTAAAACAAGAGGTTGAATTGCAGGCAAAACAGGGGCACAAGTCTGAATATATTTCAACACAGAATTACTATGTTGCCATGTTTTTAAAATTCATCACGAGCAAGACAATGTGTTGTGTAATTACCAAGTCCGTTAGTCAAATTTACAAAAAACTATCTAGCTAACGATCTTAAAATCACGAACAAACAAGGCCAAATAGTGGTGAAGTCTAAGTTTGGGAGAGTGTTATCGAGAAAACGCATTGTGTTGAAAGATTGTAAAAATGATCAATTACTTTAAAGGGTGAAAGTGGTATGAAAAATATATATAATTTGATGTGATAAAATGTTCAAAATAAAGTTATTTCAGGAAGTGAAGTAAAAAGCTGGACTGGTTTTTCATGCTTTTTAGTGTCAGAATTAAGCTGTCTTGAGCGTTGTCAACGTTCTGTCTCAGGAATCATAAAGGGTCCAATTATTTCAGCACACCAAGTGTTCGACAAAAAATCTGACAGATCATATACGGTTGCATCAAAGGGTTAAGGTTATGTGGGCTCTCATCTTACGGCTTAGTTGTTTTTTGTTAAATGTCGAAGGAGATTAGCGTTCCAAAACCTCGCGTTGTTTCATCAGATTTCGCAATGTTCTCCACGAAGCCTCGTACGTCGTGAAATTTTTCTGAAATTCAGATGCTTACTTATCTTGGGCTATCAAGAACTCTTAGGCATGGTTTTAATTTCATTAAACTTGGGCGGTTGCGGTGTATTTGCCTGCATGTATCTGCTAAAAACTATATCGAAATTCAAGATACCCCTCCATTGAAATTGTATCACTCTATAACTCAAACGCGAGAGTTCCCTGAATATGCTCTCCCCAGAGAAGGTTACACGCCCCGGCAAGATGTAGTTAAGGTAAATTGGATGATTACCAAGCTATGTCAGGAGGGTAGGATTTCTGAAGCGCGTGAGCTGTTCGAAGTAATGCCTGACCGAGATGTGATTTCATGGACGGCTTTAATTTCGGGTTACACAAAGCGTGGTCTGGTTACAGAAGCAAGAGAATTGTTTGACAGGGTCGATGCCAAGAAAGACGTGGTTACTTGGACTGCTATGCTATCTGGGTACTTGAAAACAAAAAGAATTTCTGAGGCTGAGAGACTTTTTCATGAAATGCCGCATAAGAATGTGGTTTCTTGGAACACTATGATTGACGGGTACATAAGAAACAGTAGGATTGAACGGGCTTTGGGATTGTTCAAGAGTATGGAAGAGAGGAATGTGGTTTCTTGGAACATGTTGATCTCAGGGTTGGTAAACTGTGGAAGGGCCGAGGAGGCTATGGTGCTTTTTGATCAGATGCCTATAAGGAATGTGATTTCTTGGACTATTATGGTATCGGGATTAGCACGAATTGGGAGGGTCGGTGAGGCTAGATTGCTTTTTGATCAGATGCCTGTGCGGAATGTGGTCACTTGGAATGCAATGATTACTGGGTATGCACAAAATATGAGGTTGAGTGAAGCATGTGATCTGTTTGAGAAAATGCCCCAAAAGGATGTGCAGTCATGGAATACAATGATCACTGGTTTTATTCAAAACGGTGAACTGGAGACTGCAAAGAGGTTGTTTAACGAGATGCCATGTAAAAATGTTGTTTCTTGGACTGCATTGATAAGCGGGTGTGTGCGACATGGTAAAAGCGAAGAGGCATTGAAAATGTTCTTTATCATGAATCAGGATAGAAATGTAAAACCTAATGAAGGGACTTTTGTGAGTGTGTTGAGGGGTTGTAGTGACTTAGCCGGTCTTGGTGAGGGGATGCAGGTCCACCAAGTAATTAGCAAAACTATCTATCAAGAAACTGAATGTGTAATATCTGCATTAATAAATATGTATGCAAAATGTGGAGAGCTGGTGATGGCTAGAAAAATGTTTGATGACGGGTCGAGAGGGCAGAGGGACTTAGTCTCTTGGAACTCTATGATTGCTGCATATGCTCACCATGGATGTGGAAGAGAGGCGATCATGGTTTTTGAGGAAATGCGTAAAACAGGTTTCAAGCCAAACGATGTTACCTATGTGGGACTACTTTCTGCTTGCAGCCATGCTGGGCTGGTGCAGGAAGGTCTAAATTACTTTGAAGCCCTTTTGAGAGACAAGTCAGTAAAATTGAGAGAAGATCATTATACATGCGTTGTCGATCTCTATGGCCGAGCCGGAAGGCTGGAGGAGGCTTTTGATCTCATTGAAAATAAAGTTCCCCTAAAAACATCGGTATATGCTTGGGGTGCACTTCTCTTGGGATGTAATATTCATGGAAATGCCGATATAGGTAAACTTGCAGCAGATAAAATTTTGAAAATGGAGATGGAAAATGTTGGCATCTGTGCTCTTTTATCTAGTGTATACACTTGTAGTGGGATGTGGAGAGAGGCTGAAATGGTGAAATTGAAGATGAAGGATAGGGGGTTGAAGAAACAGCCTGGTTGCAGTTGGATTGAAGTTGGGAATAAGTTTCATGTTTTTGTTGTTGGAGATAGAAATCATAGGGATAGTGATGCTCTATATTTCTTACTTTTCAATCTTCATAAGAAAATGAGGAAAATTAGTGATTCACTATTGGATGATGTTCTAATGAATGAGAATTTTTCAGAGGATAGTTTGTTACCGTAAGCATTCTATCCACGCGCGCTCTCTCTCTCCCTCTCTCATTTTTTTAAAGGAATAAACAGATCTTTGCCTCCTCTTTTATGCTATATCTGTATTTTAAAGTTATTGAGGTGACCTGAAACTGTTCCCCAAAATCTTTTCTTAAATTCAAATTATTCTATTGAATACCTAACGACCTCATATTTGTTTATAATATCAAAAGTGTGAATTGATTGAAGATTGGAACAATAAAAGTGCTTTCTTTTAATACTGTCCTTGGAAGAAAAAACAAATAATAAAGGAAAAAGAAAAAGAATGATGTAATGATATGATTATGTTATCTCACAACCTAATGATGAATGATTGTCGTAGCTGTTGTGGTGTTCAACCTGTCATAACTCATAGCTATCGATTTCAATAGTGGGATATTGCATCTTGTTAGTGTCTTTTATTTATTTATATAAAAAACGCAGTGAATAATTATTCTAATAGTGTATCCTTTTGCTTGTAATGGATTACAATGAGATATATATATATATATAGTTTATTTAATTTATTGTTGAAGTTATTCAATTGGACAAGGATGTTATTGGGTATGTTAAAATAAAGATATTTTTGGAATAGAACAAAAGTTAGATATATGATCCATGTGACAAGAATTTGGACAGTGGTAAATGAGTAACTAATGAGACAAGGGAACCTTATCTGGAAAATGGACAAAATCAGCTGTTTGATGAGCTTATTTTACGAGGATTCTCAGAAATTAATGCATGTGGGTGTCTGCATCGGAAATTCTACTATTAAGTGGGTTCCGCTAAATCAATGTTTAAGTAGTTCGGGCGTGGATAAAATATATTTTTCATATAATTGCTATATAATTTTTGAAGGATTATTTACAGGATAACTGTAATAATACATTTAGGGACACGTAGATAATTTGATGATGAGCTTCTCTACCTCTAAATAGATTGCTTGTGGATTCGAGTACTAGATATAATATTTGGAATACTTTCTGATGGAGAAAAAGAAAATATAAGTGTAATAATACTTTCAGTATTTGTTGAAAATTATCACATTTGTGATTTCAAAATAGTAATAGATAGGGTGAGGCAATAATTGTACTATTTATCTTTAAAACAAATTTGGCCCGCCCTAGTGATTATGTTTAAAATGTAATCGTTTCCCAATATACAATAACTGATTTTCTTAAAATAGCAGCACCACAAATATCAAGAATTATCGAACTTAAAATATTTAGAACTTTCGATACTAAATGAGGTGAGATAAACCATCAAATGATGCTCTGTTGTATTTTTGTTGATATGACACGATAGAATGAGTGTTATTTATAATAATTCATATATTGTGGATTTCGCAGAATATACATAAACTTTAGAGTCAGATCCGTTCATTAAATCTCTTATAGATTCATTGAATCTAGACGTACCCATTCAACATGTCCATTCGTCTAATTTATCAAACTTGGACACACACTTTCATCAAACCACGCTTGTTCATCCTAATAATTTAAAATATTTAATTTCCATTCATATAAAAAATTTAATTACATAAATTAAATTTTCCAAAACTTGTTATATGATCGATTTGATTTTAGTGAACTAGGTTGGACTATAATTTTTCATGATGGTGGTAATATTTGCAAATATGAAAAAAAAAAACTTATTTGATATTTTTCTGGATTTAAGCAAAATTATAATAATAATTTATACCTGTAATTCTTTAAACATCGTGAAAGAAAAAAAAAAAAAAAAGAAGAAGAAGAAGAGAATTTACGAACAACTTCTTCTCATTTTATAATATCTCTTGCAATACTATCATCTTTTTGACTACTTCAACCTTTTTTTTTTTTTTTTACAATTTCAAAGTGCAAATTTGGCAAATAATTCAATAATCGCAAGTCAATAAATTATAATTATAAGCATACTAAGAATATATCTTGGTTAATTTGTTCGTATATCTATTATTTCCAACACAGCAGTCTCTTCTACAAAACGATTCTTTAATTAAATTAAATTTCATTTTCCCCGTCTTTTAATATAAATTCCATGATTTAATACTTTGCCATACTGTTATGATTAAGTTCATTATAACTTGTCTTCTTGATTTACTCCCTTGACTAGTGCAACATTAATCAATTACCTAAAACAAATTTGGTACATAAGTCAACATTAATTATCATAAGTCATAACTTGTCAAAAATACAATATCCATTAATGCAACGTTTAAATTCTGTACCATTTGTTGATTATGAGTTTATGATAACGGGAGCTCTATGCATAAGGGTTGATTGAATTCAATCAATAATGCAGCAAATGTTAATATATTTATCGCATGATTGATTATTTTTATTAAATTATATACTAATTACATGATAAATGTAAAATACTTAACACGTAATTAGTTTCGGTGTAACTAAATTCGATACGGGCAAGAATTTCTCAAAATGAAGTTACATTGAACACGTTTTAAAAGTTTTTTCTGTTATTATATCCTTAATTAATTATAGTAGTTTCTTGTTAAAAGCATTTCAACTCAATCAAACCCTAACTAAATAAGTCATTTTATAAGTTACTTCTATAACACAGTATGAATATTATTTTTTGAAGTAAACAGATTTCAAAGCCTTTAACCATGCGTTACACTTCCCAAAAAACCACTAGATTATTATTTAGTAGTGTATAAGTATCCATTTTCCTTTGTAATCACACGTTGCCTTTTTCTGTACGTATGTGTGAATCTATTACTTCCCCACTGCATTTAATTCTTCTTTCCCCATCCCCCCCCATCCCCCCCCCCCCCCCCCCCCACCCGGCCTTCTCTCCTCCATTGACAACCCCATTCCACCAACACTTCATCCCAAGGCCTTCTATCTTGTCAATCCCTACATTTCCAATCAATCTTTACCCAAGAAAGATAAAAGGGCAAAAAGCTCAATCATTGTACTTTGGCATCCATTTTCAAGAAAGTTGTGAGAGAAAAGGGGGAGGAAAAAGGGATCAACTTTCACTTTCTTGGGTAAGTTTGTTCTAAACTCCTAATCATCATCAATGGGCTGCTCCGCTTCTCGTCCAGCTAATTTCATCACCCACCAGCAAAATCCCACTTCAAATTCTTCTTCTTCGCACTTGAATTCGCTGTTGCAGTCTCCTTATCACTCGTTTTCGGACCCATCTTCCACGCCGGTCTCGAGGACTCTCTCTCTTCCCACTCCTTTGGTGCACCACCCGCCATTGAAGAAAGGGGACTCTAATCACTTCGTTTCTCTCACTTCAACAACCTACGGTTCGCTCGTGCTCATTGACCCCCCAAACCCCAGTTTCGACGTCCAAGATTTTGCGAATCCGACGGCCCAGATGAGGAAGGTTCAAGATTTTGGTAATACCGAGGACCCTTTATCGCCAGACTCGGTTATCAACACATGGGAGCTCATGGAAGGCCTTGATGAGGAGGAATTTATTTATCAAATGGTTGATCACCCCAAAAAGGCCGCTGAAAAGGAGTTGGATTCAAGTGAGATAATGAAGTCTTATGAGATTGTTGAGCACCCGGTATCTAAGCCCTTATGGAAACATTTATCTGAGGAATCTTTGCTGGCGAAAATGGATCCTAATGTGGTATCCAGTTACCAAAATGCCTTGTTGGGTAGACAGCAGAATGGGTATGAAAAGTCGAAAGACATTTCAAAACCTAAAAAGACTGAGGTTTTAGAGTCTAGTGATGTGAGACCATTGTCCTCTCAAAATGATGAATCTTGTTGTTTGTTGGGTGCTGAGGACAGGATTGTACTGTATTACACTAGTTTGAGGGGCATTAGGAAGACTTATGAGGATTGTTGTGCGGTCCGTGTGATTTTCAGGGGATTTAGAGTGTCTGTAGACGAGCGGGATATTTCTATGGACCGGTCGTATAGGACCGAGTTGCAGGATGCTTTCAAAGGTAAAGCAGTGAGCTTGCCACAAGTTTTCATTAAAGGGAGGTACATCGGTGGTGCTGATGAGATTAAGCAGCTTAATGAGGCGGGTGAGTTGGCTAAGCTATTAGAAGACTTTCCAGTTGTAGATGTGGGAGTTGCGTGTGAAAATTGTGGGGATGCGAGATTTGTGCCTTGCCCAAATTGCAAGGGGAGTCGAAAGGTGTATGCGGAAGAAGAAGGGAAACTGAGGAGGTGCCCTGACTGCAATGAGAATGGATTAATTCGATGCTCTGAATGCTGCCCTTGAGTTTCGGTTATGGCTTATTAGTGATGAGTATTATTTGGTCTTTGTTTGTGAGGTTATTTATGGAGTGTTTGCTGCTAATGGATTGTGCATCTATTCCTGTGGGCTCTTGTTTAATCTCATTTATTCAAAGTGTTTATATTATCTAGCCGGTGAGTATTTGTGTTATTGGTCTTTAGAACAACTTTAATCAATAAAGAAGCAGCATAAATTCTTGTTGACCTATCGTGGTGGAGTTTGAGCTGTTTGTAAATGTTCCCTGTTGTTTCCTTAGTTGCGTGTTTAAAACTTGCTGCCTTTATATGCTTGTAATTTAGTTCTGCAATCTGTATAATATTTTGTAGAGTTGAGTTATGGATTCTTATTATTCCTAACTTGATAGCTGCTTTGGTTTTAGCTACTCTTGGAAGTCTTTTTAACTCTTTGCTTTGGAGTTAATTGCTCAACCATAAATATTCAATCTTTTTGTTCTTTAGTTTTGCCTTATTGTTCTTAACTAAAACGGTTCAATAAAGTGCGTAAGAGAGTGTTTGGCTAAGCTTAAGTTCTTTAAAACATCTTATAAGATGTTTGAAAGCTTATAAGCTCTTAAAATTTGTTTGGTAATTTTTTAAGTAAAGGAGCTTATAAGCTCCAAAAATAAGCTGTTAGGAGCTTATAAGTTTCAAAAAAAAAAGTAAGGTACCCCCAACTTTTTTTTGAAACAACTTATAAGCTGTCTAACATCAAAACATGAGATGACATAAATATCTTTATATTTTTCAATGTAACATTCCTACTATCTCCAAAAAATATTTATTTACATAAATTAATTTTATATTATTATTTTTTATTATCATTAGATTTAAAATAAAATATAAGCTCTCATTTTTACCAAACAGAATAACAATTTATAAGCTCAAAAAACATCTTATAAGCTGTAAGATCTTATTTTGTCCAAACACTTTAACAATTTATTGTTGAAATAAGACATATAAGCTTATAAGCTCTAAAAACATCTTATAAGCTATACGAGCTTATAAGCTCTTCAAAATAAGCATAGCCAAACACCCTCTAAGCCAAAGATATGGTGGCCCCAACTAAAACAAAATGGTTAAGCTACATTGCAATTATACTATATTTATTGAAGAAAAGAGTTACAAGTTGATTTTGATTCTGAATTGTAGTTAGAAGTTAGGTTTAAATATGTTATGATAAACTTGAATCACTAAAACCCACTCTTTGTGGTTTGAATTTTGAACTTTGACCTTTGTTGTATTCGGCAATGGTTGAGAGCTTGAAGATGGAATATTTGCAAAGAAGGTCAAGCTTCGGGCAATAGGATGAGCAGGTCAGTTTTCATATTCTATTATATTTCCTTCTCTATCTCTTAGATGTCTGTTTTCATCATACTATTTGCGGACTGCTGGTTTTATTTGTTCTTGTTTGGCTCTCATCATTTTGCCATCATATATTTGGATAAAGGAATTCAGAAAAGAAAAGGGAATGCAAAAACTTAAAGCATTAGGTTGCATCATTTTAAGTATGAAAAAACCTTTCTTAGTGTTGTCTCAATAGTATTCATCATGTTCCAATCATAAACTAGGTGTATCATTGAACTTGCGTGGTAAAGGAGAACGAAGAGACATGTTTTTTGAGAATTCAGGACAGTTTGGAGATTACAAAAAAAAAAAAAAAAAAAAAAAAAAAGAAAAACAAAAAACCTTGATTTTCTGAATATTTTGATCAGAGTATAGGATTGAGTCTTCATTTGAGTTGATGAATAAGCTTTATAGTTTATAGTTTTTCTACTTCTCACATACCAAACTACTATAAGTAGCAAAGCATTCATATACTGTGAAATATCAGTTCTTATCTCCCCTTCCAGGCTACGCTTCAAAGAACTCCATTGTAAGTAATGGAAAATTGTACTTGAAGTTTGGTGCCGATAGCTATATATTTTAGTACATTTAGAGGGTAGGGTTTGGCAAACTAGTGTAAGTAACTTTGTTGGCATCCCATTGTCATGTGCTTTGAATTCTCCTGCGTTCCATTTTCATGTGTTCTTCTTTTTATGCAGTCGAGTCTTGTGGTATTTGCATACCGTTTAGATTTGGAGAAACGAGCCCACGCTTATAATGCTACAAAATCGCCTGACTATGATTGTAAGTAAAGGTATGGTGCAGGCTTTCGATTAGCCTCTGGTGAATCGAACAAGTGAAAATAGTATTAGGGTGGATCATCGTCGTTTACGATTAAATTATTGTGATGTTTTGATGTGATCCCTAATTTTGAAGTTTTAGTATTTTTGTGAAAATGTTCATCAGCAATGCATTTTCTGTTTTATGTTTTGACAATTGAGTGTTAACTTTCAGAAGCCAAGAAGTAGGCTTTCGCCCTTCATAGATCTTGCTGTGTGATACGTAATAAAATGGAATATTGATATCATCATCACGTGTATGATATAAAGGGAAATTTTCATATGCATCGGGGTTGGATTCCATACATGTATAAAACGGTTTTAATTTTCAATGTAGACTGTTAGGTGTATATCTTGGGCCAAATATCGGGTTTATATAAGATTTTTTTTTTCTTCTTTTTTTTTTTTTTCATATATTGGGTCACGATTTACTTAGGTTGATCAAGTTGGTGATATGAACAGAAGTGTGGGATATGAATGTGACTGCTAAAATTGGTTATATATATACCAATTAGCTGCGCTATTCCGGGGGGGGGGGGGGGGGGGGGGAGCGTGGTGTTCGCGAAACTTTAAGCTTATTGAGAATCACACGAAGTAGAAACAATGGTCGATGCGTTTTTAAAGTTTGTGTTTCTTTATATTTTCTTCAGAACTTCATAAGCAGCTGCCGAGGAATAAAACATTCCTTCGTAAATGTTTTGCAGCTAAAAGCTGAAAAATTGTAAGTGGAAGCTCCTCCAAACACCCTCTAATTATGTTTAAGGCAGTTTGGTGTATAAGTTAGACTCAAAATTGAATTTATAAATATGTTTTGAATCCCTTATTTAGTGACATTTTAAGTAGGATTATCAATGGAGAGAATTTCAATCGAAACCCAAATCAAATTGTCGCATTTGTTGGATCAGAATTTTTGATTATGGCTATTTTGAATTAGAACGAAATGGATCACATATTGAATTAAACGCTCCAATTGGATATAGATATGAACTTGCATTCTAAAAATACTTCTTTATAGAAAAAGATGAGCTCAAAATTAGAAAAGATATTGAATTTTGATTGTTTCTTAATTTCTTAAAGCTATCTCTATAAATGTTTTTGATAGCAAAGTCGGAATTTTTATTTGTAATTTTCAAGAAAGTTGCTATTCCTAGTAAGCCCAAGTGCTTAAGAGCCCGTTTGAATGAATATTTTTAAAAGAGAAATATTTTTTTTTATTTTTTATTTTTGAAAAATAGAAGTTAGAAAAAATTCAGAAGTTATTTTTTTTAGAAATTATCCAAAATAATTTAAAATAAAAAGGTCTTTTAAAATATTTTTAATTATTATATTTAAACACATAATTACTTAATTTTAAAAAATTCTACTATAAAAAAATATTAACACGTCTTCGTTATGTTTTGTATTTTTTTAACCATTCCAAACGGACCCTAAAATTACCAGGAAAGTACACGGCCCAATACCACCTGCTCCGATGACGTAACCCTCAGATTCCCAAAAACAACCAAAAAAAAAAAAAGAGCACTAACCCACTTCAATAAAGTCCGGACCTCAAACTCAAAATTCAATCTTTTTTTTCAGACAAAAGTCACAAAACCCACATTAAAATCTTGGTCAGAGGAAAAAACCCAGAAAATCTAGAGTAGAAAAAAGTGAAAAATCACAGAAAAAATGATGATGAAAGAAGCATTGGACGTCGATGGCGACAATAGCGAGGAGAACTTTGGGAGCTGCCTGAGCAGTTTGGTCGACGATGGCAGCATTGAGAGCCACAGGTACTATCTGGCACGAAGAACATTGCTGGAGATGCTCAAGGACCGTGGATTTGCGGTGCCCAGTTGCGAGGTTGAGGTTTCTCTTCAAGAATTTCGGAATAAGTATGGGCACATGCCTGATGTTGATGACTTGAGGATCTCTGCTCTTCACAGGGATGACCCTTCGATTAAGGTCGCTCAATTTTGGATCTCTCTCTCTCTCTCTCTTAATTTGCTTGTTGATCGTTTTTGCTTGTTTTGGGGAGAGATTCTGTGGTTTTATGCTCGCGCATGTGATGAAGAAGAGGCAGTTTTGTTGGGGAATTGAGCTGAAGTATTATTACTAGCTTTAATTGAGCCATGGCAGCTTGCACTATGTTTTTTCTGGTTTATATGTGTGTGTTTTTAGTTTCTTGGGTTTTGTGGCCCTTTTCCCGTCTCTTTGTGTGTGTGGGGTTTGGGGCATTGGAGGGAGAAGAGCTGTTTTCTGAGGTTTTGCAGCCATTGTGTTGGGAGACCAAATTAGTCTTGCAAAAGGGTCTCTCTCTCTCTCTCTCTCTCTCTCTCTCACTCACTCACTCACTCACTCACACACACACACACACAATCACACTTTAGGGTGAAAAGGTTCTGTGTGTGTGTGTGTGTGAAAAGGTTGTCTCTCTGAATTAAGGGCATGCCTCATGTTTCTCCTGGTCTGCAGGCTGGAACTCAACTTTACAAAAACTATTTCTGATTTCTCTATTTTCCTGTGTTTGCCTTGTTACCTTTATATGATTCTGTTTGAATAACAATTCAATTTCACCCATTTGTTAGTTTGAACTGTCTATGTTTCGGTAGATATGGTAATTGTGGTTACATCTAATCATCTCTTGAAAGTACTTAACTGTAGCTCAAACTGATCTTCCATGGTAAAGTTTCAAATATTTATACATATAATTATCTGCCACGGGTAATACTTATTGTAACAACCGTTTAAGATATGGTTTGCCCGAGAAACTAAGACTATCCTAGATTTAGGAGCACTCCCACAAAGAAGAGTCCTGTTTGTAAAGCATTTCATGGTCATACACTGATCCTTTGTTCTGTTTCATGTTTTTAATTCCAGGTTCTTGTTCTGTTCTGTGGTCCGAGCATAGTTAAAGTAAATGTCATCCGTGCCATTGCAACTTTCATAGTTAACAAAGACACCTTGAGTCGGCTGATATTGGTCGTGCAGAATAAAATAACTAACCAGGCCTTAAAAGCTGTCGAGCTTTTCTCATTCAAAGTTGAAATTTTCCAGGTAATTTCAGTTTTACATTAAATAAAATGCTTAACTGGTTAGAACCTGAGTTACTTCTTGTTCTTGAGATTTAGTATGCTGCTGCTGAATCAAGTACAGCTCTCTTGCCAATTTTGAGATTACTTTTGCCTGATGCATCACGAATGAACTCTATACTAACATATGCTGCATTTGACAAAATTTTCTTGCATTATGTTTTTGAATGCATCTGTCGGATTATATCTAGATTTATGATCTTTGGTAATCTAAGAGAGTGCACTCTTTTTATTAGAAATAAAATTTTATGATACAAAGCAACTTGTCCTTAAGATGTTGCAATATTACTACAATTACTTAGTTTCAAGGTTACAGATGTTCTCTTTTGATGATCAAAATTTAACCAGAATTGGGGACAGTAATATTTGGACAATATCATCCATTCATAGGGGAACAATTTGGAAGTTTACTGAAATTTGAATTATAACATCATTTGACTATGCTCAAGAATCAATGGAAGGGGGTAATGGAAATAAGTCACAGGGGAGGTATGTGGAATTTGGAATCAAGAGTGGATATTTGTGTTATTATACATAGTTGTTGGGAGCATGCTTTAATATTTATTAAAAATGTGTTCTTAACATTTTTTCCTTGCCATTTAGATCACCGACTTGCTTGTCAACATAACTAAGCATGAACTGAAGCCTAAGCATCAAGTGCTAACCGATGACGAGAAAGAAAGCCTGCTCGAGAAGTACAGCATAGATGAAAAGCAGGTCAGTCTTTTATAACTATTAACAGCACACAGCATAATATCCCTCCACACTCAAGGAAGCTTAGACTGTAAAAGATTATTCTGATTATTTGTTCATATTTGAATTCGACCTTTTTTTCCAGCTTCCGAGGATGTTACAGTCAGATGCCATAGCTCGTTACTATGGACTCGAGAGAGGACAGGTTGTAAAGGTCACATATACAGGTGAACTTACGCAGTTACATGTGACTTATCGGTGTGTTTGGTGACTGTTTCGATGCCAGTCTCGTTAGACATGTATCTGTATCTGTATCTGTTCGAATGTTAGGGCCTTCTATGTATTAGTTCTGTGTTGGCAATGGTTTATGCAAATTTGATGACCCCTTTTTGATGCTGTAAAACTTTGGGGAACTCTTATCATGTTGTGTGTTTTGGTTTTCTTGATGGGCTTCAAGAGTTGCATATTGTATATTAGTATTGCATAGCTCATGCATCGGATGGCAGTTTATACGCACTCGTTTGTTCAGGGACAAGACAAAGTATCGGGGACAAAGCATTTTGATTTTGACTGGCGAAATGAAAACTTTTACGCGCAAAATTGAAATAAGCGACCTTTTTGATTGTAGGCAATGCAAGATCGCCATAAATGGTGTTTGAGAACCTGGAGCAAATGTTTTCACTATCTCTAAAAGGGCATGTTATGCAAAATTAGATGAATAAACATCACATTTCCACATATAAAACTGTTACTTTGATCTCCTAAGAATTGTACTGAACATTGAATTGATCTGATAAAAACACAAATTAGGTACTGGCGAAACTCTACAAAAAATCTATCCTGTTCCCCACAAACTAAGCTTTTCTCATCAGGGACAAACCACAAAAACTCAACATCATTTACCAGATAACGATTTATTCGCGTGCACCAAAATGGCACGATAAAATATGTGAAGGGTCTTCACAAAGTACATTCAGTTTCCTAAAAAATGGTATAGAGATGATCAGCCCTTCCGAGCCAATGCAGCTGCTATCCCACCAGCAATAAGTCCAACAGCAGTTGCAGTGATGCCAATACCGATAACACCATCTGCAAACGCACACATTGAACACGATCAAGATCCAACTATGGTCATAATCGAAAAGGCAAGACTTAAAAAGCTTTCAAGTTTTGTAATTACCTTTAGTTACTCGCTCTTCAACAGCTTTCTTTAGAGACAGAGCTTGCCTCCAGGCGGGTGCAATCTAACAGAAAAAGAACCATGGTATTTTTTTAAGAATGAAGGTGTCGGGATGATTAACCACCATGCAAGATTTTCAAAAGTCGGTCATATGGATAACAAACAGCATTAAGAATGAAAAAATGGATAATGAACCTCCAAGCATTGGTCTACAAGCTGCCTGCTCCTAGAGAAGTCGCCACTTCTGTAATATCCAACGGCCAGCAAATAAAGCTTCTCTTTGTTTTGCAATGGACTATTAGTGTTGGTCAGTGAAGCTGCCAGTAAAAATTATGCATATATAAGAAAACCACAGATTAAATCAACTTCACAGAATCACAAACAACTTTACAAGAACCAAATTTGAAACACACACACACACAGACAAACAAGATTTTCATGATGTTATTTGCATCATATATAGTAAGCAGTGAGAAATAAAGACCAAGAATTGGCAGATCAATATTTTTACCTTCAAGCATGGCTATCCCTCTTTGCACGTCTTCAGGTTTTCTAGAGTGAATAAGAGCCCATGATAATCGCATAATACTTTCATTTATTCGCTCATCGGATTTATCTTTGTTAGCCTCTGCAACTTCGCTCTCACAGCCCTGCAAAAAGTAGAAGATTTTGAAACATTTAGGCTATGTTTGGAACAAGGATTTTGGTGAGGAAAAGTGGAAGGAAAATGAAAAGGATCAAAAATGAAAGCATAAAGTACTATCATTTGAAGCAAAAAAAATTTTTTCCATCCTATTTTCCTTACCAAAATCCTAGAACCAAACGGAAGGTTAGGCACAAGATACAGATAGAAGAAAAACGTGAAGAGTCAGGTCTCTCCAGCAAGTGAAATAACGGGAACTTTCAAGTTGCTCATTGAGGTACATTTTCATAGTTTATAGGCAGCCTTGAGATGTCCCTCAACTTGTTTTTGAAGAAATTTACTTCTGTCTCTCCATAAGTTTCAACGCCATGCCTATAAGATTCATCAAAAAGTCGGCTTTCCAACAAATCCTTAGATGAAACCAATCAACAGTAACTCACCACACAAGTAGCAAGTGCCCGAAAAGACTCCCCATCATTTCGAATTTTCGATGAACAAATCTTCAATCTATAATTACCATCATAGATGTATGGCCAAGAAACCTCAACAAATGAAAGGAGCAACAGAATCACTACTATCCTTATCACGAATAATCCAACGAAGGCATATAAAAATCTAATCAAAGCCAAAATCACCAATTAAACACCATCACAATAGGGCCACTAAATCTCCAAACCTGGTTTATACCATCAAAAATTCCCCCAAGAACCAAACTTTTCTTTCCATCATCATGATGCTCAATTTTACCAGTTTTCCCTTTCATAAGAGACCTTAAATTTATTTCAGAGAATCAATAAACAAATAAACAACCCCATCTAGAGAGCCCAACAACAACCGAAAGCATCTTTCACACGCGCGCGCACACAAGATAGTTTTCCTTCCACTACACATGGAAAAACTGTGTCTTTACAACAGAAATTGAAAACCCATTTCAGGAATAAGCAGATAAACACCTTAAAATCTATTCTTGTTGATTTAATGGAACACATATAGATATATTATAGTCAGAAGAAACTGCAAGAAAATAAAATAAAATAAGAATAGAGAGAAAAAGATATGCATACGAGGATAACGTCAGGAGTGGACCAGGGAATGTGATCTCCACCACCGAAGAAATTAGTGACAGACTCGAAGAATTGATTTATCTTAGCCTCCATCTTCGTTTTTCCAAGAAAAAGAAAGAAACAAAATAGAATCAAAAAATTTTCCTTTAGATCTTCTCAAAAGTATTGAGTGTTGATTTTCTTTTTTCGTATAAATTAAATAAATAGTCTTCAAAGAAAATCGACGGTTTGGATGGGTTTTTTTTCTTCAATTTTCTTCGGGTTTAAGTCTTATAAACGTAAAAAAAATTGATTATAAGTTAATCTTGATTGTTTATTTATTTATTTATTTGATACGTAAGTTAACTGTTAATCTTGCTTCAAAGTTTTGTTTCTAGGAAACTTCCCATGGTATTTATTTCTATCTTATATTCCACACACACAGATATATATATATATATATATATATATATGTATATATATTTATGCATATATATTAATTTTTATATAATATATTTTAAATTTACAGTTTATATTTTCTAATATGTAATTATATCTATATATTAAATGTATAATCTTTTTAAATAATTTATATAATATTTTGTATCTAAATGTTACATTTTTATATATCTTTTATAATTTACACACATATCTTGACCCCTTTAGATTTTAATTAGAACACAAATATATGCGAATGGCAAAATAGTTACAAAAACAACAATTTATGCGAGTTAAGAGTTAATTTTGGGTAGTTTTCATAATTTTTCCTACAACCATCGTATTGCGAGCTATTAATAATGTAATATGTTGAATAAAATCTCAAATCTAAAAAGATCGTTGTATGTATGCCGAATTTAAAAAAGATGTCATTGTAATTATCCCAAAATAATTTCCTCAAAATTTAGAAACTTTGCAATAGTTACAATAAAAAAATAATAAAAAAAAGCAATGGAAAGGCATAAAGCACAAGTGGGAAAGATGTTGTCAAAATTTCACGAGTCTTGAAAACACACACACACACGCACACATCGGTGCTCAATTCCCCCTGCGACCACCTTTAACCGGAGAAGAAGTAGCATTGAACATCCCGCCAAATTTCTCCGGCGTGCAATACTTCTTGAGCTCCGACGGCATCTTCCCATAAATCCGCCGCCATATCCGCTGCCCCGAGTGGCTGGCGTATCGCCGGAACTCCGGCACCTCCCAGTTACAGTCATCGTCGCCGTAGCACCTCCACGGCTTCAGCCCAGTGTAATGCACCGCATACACATCATCGCGTATCAATCTCTCCTTATCCTTCGGGTCCACGAACACCTTCAGGTAATTCGTCTGCGCCGGTAGCCGGTGCCACCACGCGAACAACTCGTTCAGGAACCCCTGGTCGCCACCGTTGTACGACTCCACCGCCGAAATCTTCTCCGACAGGGAGGCGAAGGCACACTCCGACGGCTCCACCACCATCAGCCCCGAGTTGAAGAGGTGCCGCTGGTAGTTCCCGGCGGCCGTCATCTGCGGGTACGCGAAGAGCGCGTCGAGGTTGCGGTTCACGACGAGGTCGGCGTCGAGGAAGATGAGCTTGTCGTAGAGGCTCTTGAGCTGCCATATCCGGAGTTTGCTATAGTTCCACTCGTTGTAGGCGCCCGCGCGTGAGTAGGGGCTGCGGAGGCGGGTGATGCGCTTTGTCTTCCAGCCAGCGGCTCGGAGGCCGCGGAGGGACTCCGCCGAGATGGAATCATCGGCGAGGAGGATGAGGTCTTTGGTTGTGTTTGATTGGATGATGCTCTGGCCGAGGACTACCGCGCCGCAGACGTAGTTCTCCGATGAATGGAGGACGGTGACGTAGGCCTCTCGCTGCGGCGGCGGAGGAGTTGGATGGTGGTGGTTTTTGTGGCCAAGTTCGTGGATATAGCTCCTCCATGGTCCTCGATCGCCTTAAGTTAATTTGAATCATAACAAAGATGTTAGTTAATACCAGCAATCGAGCACATTCATGGGTGTGCAAATTAAATGGACATATTTCAATCAAAGGTGTAACAAAATGGACGATATATTGTGATATGAAATAATATTTTACTTTTTATGTCCATGCATATTCTTTTTTTTCTTTTCATACATATTGTTTACTTTTACATAGATCGTGCATTAGTGTGTAATAAAAGATATTACAAACTTTTACTACATATAATTTGGTAGTGAATTAGGCATTACAAAAACTTTTCTAGCTGCATGAATCTTTTTCCCTTTTTCAAATTCATTAATTTTCACATGATTGTAGTCTATGTATACATGCACTGTTTGGTTATAGGAATAGATGTTCTATCCAGAGAAAGCGAGCAGAAAACATGTAAGTTAATTGAAGGTTATATTAAACTATCAGTTATATGATAAGTATAATAAAATTGATAATCACGGTCATAATATGGGAAAATTTCAGCGTGTATATATCAGATTCTAACACACTTATATTAATCACATAACGATTTTAGTACATTCGTCATGTGATTAGTGTATATTTGGAGAAGAGCAAGCAATCATATGATCAGTGTAGTAACATTTGTCGCATGATTTGTTAGATGCGATTAAATCAGGTTCGGATTTGGATTCGAACAAGAATTTTTTTGAGAAAGAAGACATAAACTTACCAAAACGGGCAAATGGGGGGACAAATTGGCATGCCCCCACAGGCATGAGCACGGCTTGTTTGATCCTGTTCAAATCAGGCTTGTAAACTCTAGAGTTACCTTCACTCCACACAAGATCATCACATCTGAAAATCTCCCACATAGGCTCACAAGATCCTAAAAACACCGCAAGCACCGGCCGATTATCCGATGTCCTCCCAGTTCTAGCTAGCAAATTAGCCACCACCAAGTTCACTTGCAACCTAAAAACATCCCTCAACCCACCATTTTCACAACCCGAATGACGGGAAACCCTGGCAACCACCACATCCAACGGCCCATAATCCTCGAATCTAGGCATGGGGACATCTGGGCATGTTGAGTTTTCATCGATCCTCTCGGGAGCCAGGTCGGACCACCGGATGTCGTCCCCCACAGGGTTGAAACGGACATTGACCATCTTCACATTCGTGTGAACTTCATGAAACAAAGCCTTGTCCAAATTCACTAATCCCACGTTGATCATGTCATCTTTGAACTCTCGTGCCACGACCTGAAACCACTTAGGATCTCTTACACTTTTAGGGCTGGTGGTCGTCACGCAATGCTTCTCTGCGTGCAGCTGAACTTGACCCCCGGCCCCATTCGTGCTCTCGAACCCTGGCCCCGTGTCTTCGTCTTTGATCTCCCGGGCGATAATCTCCAACCACTTAGGATTTTTGATTCTTTTAAGGTAGGACGTTGCCACATCTTGAAACTCATCTTGGAGGTGGCTGTTGAAGTTGAGGGTGAAATATAGGTAGTTGGTGATGAGAAATATGAGGGCTGTTGAGAGAATGATGAAGGACAAAGTGAAGTGCTTCCATTTAGAAAACATGGACGCCATTGCTAGCTAATTAGGCCTACAGTTCTTGTTTTCTCGTCGTATATAAGGTTTCTACTTAAACAACAAAAGACAGATCAAATATGAATCAATTCACGTTGCAATATTTCATGTTTTTGGTAAGTAATCCCATCATGATTCTTGCGTTATTTTCTTTCAAACCAAATTGAGGAATAGCATTATCTTCTCTCTTGGAATTTCCATATAATTCCTTGTTACCAAAATTAGCACTACACTAGGCTTGATCCACAAAGAGAAATACTTGGAATTATCACCTTTGATATTCGTTTGAGACAATTACATTCACCTCTCCTAAATTTAAGTAAAATTACGGATAATTTCTTTTTATTTTAAAAATTACAAATATTCCTTCAAGCTATGTATAAGTTCAAAAAAATTCATCATTCATCAAGACGGAGGTAATTGCGAGTTGTATTGCTTGTGTTTTCGATGCGTTTTGAGATGAAATTCATATGATCTTGACAAGTTTAAGATGTAGAAATTATATATTGTGGTGGTATCGAATTATACAATGATGCTCGCTAGCGGTTATTGTAGTATAAAATAAAACTCGTCTGTAAATGTAGGTGGAATCACAAAATTAATTGAGAAAATTTTGTTAAGCTTGACGAATCGCATCTCTTAATGATTGGATTACTACTCTAATACGAGAAAGTTATTGATAATTTCGAAGTTATTGCAAATTGAAATTTTTATTAAATGGCCACAAATATAGGAGGGGTGGTGGTAATTTATGTCTTTTTGAAATAAGAGTATTATCTGTAATTTTATCTAAACTCAGGTAGATGGGTGTAATTATTTTTCTTTCTTTAACTATTTTCTCTTTACACTAAACCGAATAAATTTTACATTTAAAACAATCGTACCAAAAAAGGATACTTGCCTCGAATACTTCAGACACCTGAAACGAGGATAAGATATTTCACACATACACACGCACACACACAAACACAAACACAAACACGTGTACGTGTATGTATGTGTCGTTTCAGGGGCTAGTCTACGATCAACTAACGACTTCAAAGGACTGTTAAGACGGATCAGTTAACTTTTGATACTGCGATAAAATCATAATCTCAGATAACAATGACATTTACACGAGCTACGTTATCATATTTTTGAATTTATAAGATTAGATCTTGACATAATTAATCTTCTCATTTCAGATTATACGCATGTGTTATTCACAAGGGTTAATGTCTGTGGTAGAAAATATTATATCTTTATTCAAAAGACTACAGTTTCTTGAAACTTCTTGTGTTATTCATCTTGTTCTTTCTTGTATCCTGTCTTTTCAACTGTTGATATATAGAGACAGAAATTAATGGTTCACACAGAGAGCCCTGTAACAAGATTATGAAAACTCAGAAGAACTCATAAAATTAAAGGTGTTTTTTTCAGAACGACATCACAGGATCACCATTTTTCAAAGTTATATGAACTGTACAATATACTCAAACGTGCAAAAAACCAATAGAAGTTGATTATTTAGAAATATATATTTAACCATTTGATTACACAAGTACAATGAGCAAGATCAGAAAGATTAAGCAGCTAAACCATATTGCATTTGCTCCAGTGATGAATACTAAATGCATATTGCACCTAAGTGGTAACACATCAAAAAATAAAAACCACAAGAATTGATCATTTTCTATCCTGTACCAAGTTGTTGATCAAATTTACCAAAGGAAGCGTGCCCTTCGCCATAATCTCTAACCTTGAAGTATTAGAGGCATGAGCGAAAAGAGAGAGCCCGAAAAGCACAAGCTCGGGCAGAAACAACCGGGACGACAAGAATCCATGCCAATAACGAGGCTCTAAATCAAAAAACGCATCAAAAAACCTTCTTGTGGAGTGCAAATCAAGCTTAAGCAAAATATCCATCCCGAAACAAAAGAACTCCCTTTGTCTTCTCCTCTCAATAGGCCACAAATCTTTCCAAACTTCTGCAGATAAATCATTTCCAAGAATATCTCTATCAGAACCTAAGTACTTAACAATAGCATTAGCAACAATTGGGGCGGCTGCCAAAGTTCTTGCAACCATATAGCCTGTTGAAGGGTGCACCATCCCAGCCGTGCCACCGATTCCCACGACTCTTTGAGGCAAAACGGGCAGCGGCCCCCCCATGGGAATAACGCAATGCTCATCCTCTTCAATGCTCTTCACTTTAATACGTAAGTGGCTCAAACGCGCCACCATGCGTTCTTGAATATCCTTCATGGGTACTCCTGGACGGGCCACAAGGGAAGTTTCTTCTAGAAAGATCCGTTGAGATGAAAAGGGCATTGCATAAAGAAAAGTTGGGATCTTTCTGTTCCTCTCTTTTAGCTCTTTGTTGTTGTTGAGATGTGAGTCTCTCCAATCCATGAACACCATTTTATTTACATCGAATGGGTGTTCCTCAACTTCTGCTAAAACACCGTACGCAACTTGGTACCCCGGGTTGTAGGGCTTATCGTATTGAACTAGACATCTAGAGAACCCCGTTGCATCAAGAACTACTTTAGCTTGAATTGTGACACCGTCATTGCATATCAATAAAGATTTAGATTCCTCATGAATCACTTTCACAACTTTGGCTTGATGAAATTTGACACCATTCGATATGCATTTCTGCATCATTTTCGACTTGAGTTGCTTTCTGTTGACCCTCCCGTAAGGCCTATCGAGATCTTTTTTCGAGTTATCATCAATGTAGACCAGTGCACCGGACCACGTTGTGTCCAAACAATCCAACAAATCCATGGCCTCAAATTCATCCACCCAAACACCATAGTTATTAGGCCAAATCAATTTGGGAGAAGGATCAATTGAGCAAACAGAAAGCCCTGCCTCAGAGACTTGCTGAGCCACCGCAAGCCCTGCCGGCCCCCCACCCACAACCGCGAGATCTATCACACCGCTTTTCGCAGGGTCATACATAGGAAGATCAAATTCGAGATTTTCTTTCTTGGTTTCTGGGACTAGCTCCAAAAGGGCACTAGAGGCCTTAACACACAAGGTTTTGGTGAATTTAACTTGGGATTTCTTGGGATGAAACTTTGGTTCAAGATTCTGAGGCTTCAAAGAGTTAAAGAAACTAACTTTATCTGCAAACCCATGAACTGGGGTGTGCATGAATTCAAGCTTGTTGTGTGTCTTGAGTAGGGTATCCATAATTCTCTAACAAGAAAAGACTTTTCAAGAAAATCCCAGATGAATTTCTGTATTTCTTGACGCAAACAACTATGGGTTCTGATAATTTCCTAAGTCTTAAATCAAAATCTTGAATTGACAGCAGAAAAATGAAGTATGAATCGGGAGAAAACGCAGAGGGACTTGTTCATCTTGTGATATAAATTTAATAAAATTCTTCAGAAGATTGGAGAAAAGCAAAAGAAATTAAGAAGATGATTATGGACTTACTTTAGAAAAAAAACAAAAAAGCATTTTTCCGGCTGAGAAGCTTTTTTGCAGGACTCATATGCAGCTGAGAGCAAGGTAGCGAGTGGTGAATTCTGCTCAACGACAGCAAGCATCGTTGTGTGGGGATAGTGCTCTTTGCAATATCCACATCCTTCACCTTTACCAATTTTCAGTATTTATTATTTTATTTATTTAATTTTCTTATTTCCTTTTTCTTTTAAAACAAAAAATTGGAGGGTTGGGTCAAATGCTAACTTTTTTTACATTACCACGGGACAACCTATAAACTTGTATTAAGTCATAGTATTTTATGGCTTCAAATATTATGATGAATTCTAAAAACTCCATGTGGTAACTTGCAAGAAATATATTATTCCAATTGCTTGATTAGTTTTCAGCTTTTTTTTTTCTTTGCTTTTAATACAATTCATTCAAAATATTTTATAAATGTAAATCAAAACATTAGACACTCACTACATAAAGAAAAAAGAAAAGAAGAAAAAAAAAAGAAAGAGAATTCAAAACCTACACTTCATTGATGTCAAATTTGAGCTCACTAATGAGCTACAACCTTAATGATAATTTTCAATTTTGTTGACTACATTACGCCCCTATAAAGATCATGTTTAGAAGTTAGTATTTTCCAAGCTTGACTTAAGTGGGAGAATGATTTCCAAAGTAAAATGGGTTTTTTCTAAATTATATACCGTTTGAGAATGTATTGGGGAAAAAACAAAGATATTTGGATTGAGAAAGTTAGGTTTGAAACCAATAATTTGCATTACTTCACTTGAATTCATTTTAATATTTAAAAAGTAACTCAAAATAGTTATTAAAAAAACAAGGGAAGTAGTATTCGCCAAAATTCAAAAACTGCACGGAAATAGATATCTATGTTGGTATGGTGCCCAAAAAATAGCTATCTAAAGCTAAAAATTCCAGTAGGTGAATAAGAACCTTTTTATTTAATATATAATCCTTTTTGAAAACTCACATTAAGAAAATTCAAAATAGTAGATTTAAAGGTTTAATATCTAAATACATTGAGTAATATGTTATTTTTTTATACCCGGAAGTTCAATTATTATATATAAGACTTAATGATAATTCAATTCACGTATTAATAATGACCATAACAAATATATATATATATATATATGGATTAATAGGCCCACACACTGTTTACAAACGCATATTATGAGAATTTCGAATCTCTAACAATAATTCTAAATGTCTTTGAATGGGGCTTACATACCTATATGTTCCAAGACCCGTGATTATAAATTGTTAGAATTCGAATATTTGATAATAATTCTTGATGCATTTGAAGTGGGCTAATGCCAAAGACCTGCAAATAACAATAACAATAATTTATCCATAAAATCAAGATATTAAAATTAAATAAATAATGCAAATACTTATATATCTCATACAATTGGGAAAAAAAAAAGTGAAAATAAAAAAAGGAGTTTTTTTTTTGAAAAAATAATAATTTGAGAGTGAAAAGAAGTTTAAAGTCATCAATCTTGCAAATTGGCCCAACAAGTTAGCCTTATTTCCATATCCAGCCCCAAAAGTTTGGATAAGCCATTTCAGAAAACTTTCTTGATCCCCTCTTCTTCCCTTCCCCAGGAATCTCCCACATTTTCAACTCCATCAACACGTTAGAGCATCCCAAAAACCCACTCCCAATTGCCAAATGCTCCGAGCTAGCAACCTCCGCCGCTCTCTGCACTCCCTCCTCCGCCGCGTCCACCCCCTTAAACCCTCCGCCGCCGCGTCCACCGCCGCCGCCCCTCACCCTTTCACTCCCCGCCGCCCCTTTTGCTCTGTACCCAATCCACCGCCCTCTTCCGCCACCGATGCCGAGATACGCAAGTACATCGGATACGGCATCCTCGTCCTCGGTTGCGGCGTCGCCACCTACTACTCCTTCCCCTTCCCCGAAGACGCTAAGCACAAAAAGGCCCAGCTTTTCCGCTACGCGCCCCTTCCGCCGGACCTCCACACCGTATCTAACTGGAGCGGCACTCATGAAGTCCAAACCCGAACTTTTGTACAGCCCGAGTCCATTTCTGAGCTCGAATCGGTGGTGAAAGAATGCAATGAGAAGAAGCAGAGGATCCGCCCTGTTGGGTCGGGTCTTTCTCCGAATGGGATTGGGTTGACGCGTGCTGGGATGGTGAATTTGGCTTTGATGGATAGGGTTTTGGAGGTGGATGAGAAAAATAAGAGGGTCAGAGTAGAGGCGGGGATAAGGGTTCAGCAGCTTGTGGACGGGATTAAAGATTATGGAATCACTTTACAAAATTTTGCTTCCATTAGGGAGCAGCAGATTGGCGGCATTGTTCAGGTGAATGTTGAATTTGAGTCGAATTTTATAGTATCCCTGCTTTTATCTTTTGGAGGAGCACTGCTAATTTGCTCAGTAATATTGGCTTCGTTATACTTGTCACATTGAGAATATAGATAGATTATGGTGCAGGTTTTGGTGGTGGGCTTTCATGGTTATAGTATATTGAAGTTTATTTTCCTTTTGATTTCTTGGTGATTGGTTACCGGTATCTGTTTTCAACTTATACTTTGTCTTGAACATGTAACAAATCCAAATTGAGAGCAGATAAGGGAAGAAGGGAAGTTTATATTTGCTGATGGTTTGGCAAAAACTGTACTCCAAGTTCTTTAATATAATGATGATGTGCGTTCTTTGAGTTGTTTGCTATGCTCTAGTTTTAAGTTTGCTTTTGTGCTTCTCACATCCTTCACTGACTTAATGCAAATCTTCAGGTTGGAGCACATGGCACTGGTGCAAGGTTGCCTCCTATAGATGAGCAGGTTATCAGCATGAAACTGGTTACTCCCGCTAAGGGAACTATTGAGGTTTCTAAAGAGAAAGATCCAGAGCTCTTTTACTTAGCTCGCTGTGGTCTTGGAGGGCTTGGTGTGGTTGCTGAAGTTACTCTGCAATGTGTTGAGAGGCAGGAGCTCGTAGAGCATACATATGTATCCAACATAAAAGAGATCAAAAAGAATCACAAGTAATGTGCTTTCTCACCTTTTACTCAAATATTATTTCACTAGGTTGAAGAATCAACAGAAACTACTCTATTGACGCACTCTCTAATACAAATAGTAGTTTAGTTTTGGAAGTTACGGAGTTTGCCTTGGAATGGTATATACTTTACACACACACACACACACACACACACACAAATATAAGCACTTATACATCTTTGAGTGACTTCTAAAAATGGTTTTAAGTTTTTCTTGTTGTTAGCTTGACCAGATTGGTTCCTCATTGCAAGTCTTAAGAGTCAATTGGAGAGATGCTTTTGAAATGCAAAATGCTTCTAGTTATTCATAATTGATCATTTTCTTCAGTTCTTTGTTCTTATTATGATTTTTTTGAAATGCCTCCATATGTTTGGATCGATAAGCCTGCATTTATTGCACACCAAGTTATACTGGACCTGGCTATTCTTTTGTCAACTATGGATGCCATTGTACAGTAATATGATTTCTGGGTCCTATCTTAAGGTTATAGGCGACCTTTATTTCTTGAAACATTAAAATCCATCCAATTTTCTTTCACAGAAAACTTCTGTCTGAAAACAAGCATGTCAAGTACCTGTATATTCCATACACTGACACAGTTGTGGTTGTGAGTTGTAACCCTCTTTCAAAATGGAAAGGTCCACCAAAGGATAAGCCCAAGTATACTCGAGAAGAAGCTGTACAGCAAGTGAGAGACCTTTACCGGGAATCATTGAGGAAGTACAGGTAAAATTCGTTACCTCTTATCACTTGCATTCTACAATGCAATCCATAATCTTACATAGCCTAAGTAGCAAACATTGGTGAGTGAACATATAATCTTTAGGTTTCGTAATCTTTTTGTATATTTACTTAGCTAATTATTATCACCATTGAATTCTAAAAGCTGTTAGACATGAGCGACATTAAGTATTTAATATCTTTGACACACCCCCTCATGTGGAGGCCTTTTCCTTTCTCCTTTTCTTTTCTTTTTGTGTATGTGTGTGTGTGTGTGTGTGTGTGTGAAATCTAGCATGTGAAACTCTTTTTTCTTAAATTGATGACACAGGACCTCGTTTTCACCTTGATACCAAGTTTAATGACCACCTCAACTAAAGCTTAAACTGCTAAACAAAAGAGACATTAAATATCTAATATTTCTGGCACACAGGAAAGAAATCACACCAAGGACTCCTGAGGACAACGAACCAGACATCAATGAACTTTCATTTACAGAATTGAGAGATAAGCTAATTGCCTTGGACCCTTTAAATAAAGAACACATCGTAAAGGTCAATCAAGCAGAGGCCAAATACTGGAGAAAGTCAGAGGGATATAGAGTAGGCTGGAGTGACGAAATTCTGGGTTTTGATTGTGGTGGGCAACAGTGGGTCTCAGAAACCTGTTTTCCAGCTGGAACCCTGTCAAAACCTAGTATGAAAGATCTGGAATACATAGAACAATTGATGCAGCTTATTGAGAAAGAAAATATACCTGCCCCTGCACCCATTGAGCAGAGATGGACGGCAAGTAGCAGAAGCCTCATGAGTCCTGCTTATAGCTCATCACAGGACGATATATTCTCATGGGTATTCTCTCTCACCTAGTTTTGTCTGTTTGGTTGTAGGGCCTTATGCTAATACATACATGCATACACACACACGGAGCACACACACACATACATATAAATAAAGAAAAGAAAATTTGAAGATTCGACAATCTGCTAGTTAATATGCTGTGGAGTTAGACGCTACAATCTGGCAAAATCTTTAATTCACAAATTTATAAAATGAGATCCGTTTCCCAGTTGAAAGTTTTTAATGTTTGAAATAGGAACTACAATTCATTTCTCTCCCCTATTGGTTTATATCTGATATTTTTTAGTTAGTTTAATAGCTTTATATGTAGTGGACAAAGTCTAATTTATTTTTTCTTAATTACTAATTTTTTTTTTCTTGTAAAACAGGTTGGTATAATAATGTATCTTCCTACAGTGGATGCTCGTCAAAGGAAGCAAATTACTGAAGAATTTTTCCACTACCGGCTTTTGACACAAGCAAATTTGTGGGATCAATATTCAGCTTATGAACATTGGGCAAAGATTGAGGTACATATCTACTTTTCTTGACTGCACCCCTCCTTTTGAAGTATAAAATCTCCACATTTTGATGAGATGCTTGTTAATGTAGATTTATCACATAAACTTGATCTGCTTGTAGGTCCCAAAGGACAAAGATGAGCTAGCTGCTCTGCAGGCAAGACTAAGGAAGAGATTTCCTGTGGATGCATATAATCAAGCTAGGAAGGAGCTCGATCCCAACCACATATTGTCGAACAATATGCTTGACAAACTCTTCCCCATCACCAAGACTGTGTGATGAGCATAAACCCTTGGTTAGTATGCTGCATAACGATAATATTTCTTTTAGTTGAAGTGATATGGGACATGCATATAATCCATTAAATTGATTTGTACATTCATTGTTAAAATGCTTCGTTTTCACATGGGGCCTTGTCTTGAAGCTTGAGTTGAGCCCTTAAATGGTGCCTTCACTTGTAGAAAAAAGCATAAACTGAAAACTGTTTTACTGCCATTTTGATTTTATTCAGATGCTGGCAATTAAATTTTGTGCTTCAACTGTTGTATTGATGAATGGTGATTCCTAGTTGATGAATAAAGTTTGTATATTACCCTGTGGATCACCATCTGAAGTGTTGCCATATTTATTGGTTTTGCGGTAATCTTCAACATCTTCTTCTTCTTCTTCTTCTTTATCTATTTGTTTATTTATTTATCTTCATCCTAATTCGAGGACGTATTTCTTTTTTTATTGTGAGGTATTGGTTACATGCTACTCACTAGAAAAAAAAAATAGATAGCTGCGACACTGTTCTTCTCAATTGTGAGCAGCTTAGCCAGGATAGATGCGAAGAAAATGGCCAAAATGCTCATATTTTGTTTCTATTTATTCAAATTTCATTGGTACTCTTATTGTGAATCTTGGTGGAGGCCATTCATTTGTATGAATTTCTTCAAAATTCTTGTTCGAGATAGGCAGGGCTAAGTATGTCAGCATAGGTTCTTGGCTGGAAATCTTTCTATGAACCAGGTTTTGGGCCTTACCCATGCACCCGACGGTCATGATTTATCAACATCATGCAATTGAATATTCTTTATCAAAGAAAATAAATTTGAAGAGATCATGTGGGACCCAAGTTCAGGTCCAAAGCAAAATTTTCCGCAAGTTCTAGATAATGGCTTTTAAATTAGATAATCTTGTTCAAGATACTCGGGGCCTCATATTGTGAGTGTTTGGTTTGCTAGAAATGGGATAACATTCACAGGGATGAGATTCACCTCTCTAGGATGCAAGGAAATTGCTGACAATATGGGAATGCATTGCAGTTTTCGAGGAAAGAATAAAATACATCTGCAATATAGATATATCTATGACTATACGTATATGCGGTAGATTGTGGGTACATCTATTTTACATTGCTCTGAAGGGAAAGTATAGCAAACTAATAAATCTAACAGAAGTATACATGCCAAAGCCAATGAACAAGCTTATAGTGAAAATACAGCAAATTAACTATATGTGTCTGCTGCTTCAATCTTATTTAGTCAAAGCACACTTCACAAATCCAGCAGCAACATAGGGCAAAAAGGCTGCAGAAAAAGAAACTTGTAATCAGCACATGT